>ML780267.1:208556-300445 GCA_009831015.1 Picea engelmannii | reverse complement strand
GGGGTATTGTTATGCTGCCCAAATTTCAAACTGGATTGATTTCTTGTGAGGGGTTGGGGATTTTCTTAGCTGACTTGAGTGGTAGCTCAGCCTTGGAGGCGAACTGGGAAGCTAGGTACTGTCTGGATTGTGTGTGGCCCCTTTGCTGCTTGGGGGGCTGAGGGGGAAGCAGAGTACCCCTAGCGTTTGGCTGGGAGGTACTGGTGCAGTCTCTATGGCCGGCAAGCAACAAGGCAACAGAGCAGCGAGGAGCACAGGAGTTCATTGCAGCAAGCAACAAGGCAACAGTATGCTCATGTACTTAGTAGAGTAGAGTGATTAGTTATTCACTGCTGAGATTATGATTGTATGGATGTAAAATGTCTTTTCCTCGTCCTTTAAACTCTGAAGATTCTCATTTTTATAATTAGTTCAGTTTTAGGGTTTGGTAAATGGTTGGGGTTTATGTCTATTTCTTTTTTGTTTGTATATGGTCCCGCTATTCGTTTTCATTATCTTCCATGTGCGTTGCATTTTGTATTCTGCGGGCATTGCATTTATATACGGTGGGCATGTTCTTTTCAGTGGGTTCTCCTTATACCTACTGGGCATTTTTATATATATAGTGGCAGTCTTTTTACGGTGGGTTTCTCTTTTCATATGATGGGAGTTTTTATATATATAGTGGTAGTCTTTTTACGGTGGGTTTCTCTTTTCATATGCTGGGAGTTTTTCTTTTTTTATTGCGGCCATTTTCACAGTGGGTTCTCCTTATACCTGCTGGGCGTTTTTATATATCTAGTGGCAGTCTTTTTACGGTGGGTTTCTCTTTTAATATGATGGGCCCTTTTTTTTTCTATGGTCGTTTTCACAGTTGGTTCTCCTTATACATGCTGGGCGTTTTTATATATATAATGGAAGTTTTTTTTTTTCGATGAGTTTCTCTTTTATTTGCTGGGCGTTTGTATACCGTGGGTAATTTTACAGTGGGACTTCTCTTTTATATTGGGCGTTTTACACACAGTGGGTAATTTCTCCAGAGGGTTTTCTTTTTCTTAATATGTTGGGCGTTTCCATGGTCTGTGTGTTACCTCGGCCTGCTTGTTAATGGCATTATCATGACTGTGTTGAGTGCATTGGGCGTATTTTGTTGCGGACGTGCTGGGTAAGCTCGTTGTTGCATGATCCAATCATGTGAACCCCCATTCTGCACCCTAGTGTCTTACGTGTACCACTCTCCCTTCGCCTTTAAATATAGGGCCCCCGCTAGTCCAATTTCTGCAATGCGAACAGTAGAAAGGTAGCGACGTGGGTAAATTTTGACCTGGTAGTGGGAGTTCCAATTGCTTTTAATAACAATAAAATGTCTTTTCTGTATTTAATTACAATACTAGTTCAATTTATAAAGGAAAAAAAATCTGGTCATTTAGGTTAAGTTATTGTAGTTCCATGGTAGCGCTGACCAGAAGGTGCAAGCTCTTGTCATTTAAATTTAATACCACGTGTATGAAAAGAAGGTATTGGGTGTCTACTGGAAGATTTAATGGCCTTATTATTACTGCCCCATGTAACTGCCATATTCCTATTACTGCCTTTCAGAATTATGCAACTGGCAGATTTATTACTCTCCTTATTATTGTGAATTTGTTATTTTATTAACATGTCTCCATTTGTTGGTTAATGATCGAATTATGATAACAAATTAACATTCTCATTACCTTCTAGATTGTAATTTTCCTCATTTTATAATTTGTTATTTACTTTTCATTTCGTCCTTAGTCATTAAATATTTACTGCCCAATTTAGTTCAACGGAGGAAGAAGAAAAATGATTGTCTTGCTTTAGCATGATTGAATATTAATCGTAACACCCTATAGTTCCAAATATAACCGTTACTTTAGTTAGCATTGGTCAATGAAAGTAAATGGCCCAACTAGAATTTAGGCAATCATTATCATGGTACCTTATATTCATTTAACTTCCTTGCTACTTTATTTTCATGCTAATTCAGCGGTAGATAATAATAGTAGACTGTAAATGTCTTGTCATTTAAATTCCATGCCACTTTATTCCATGCTAATTTTCATCATAAATGTATTTTAGAATATAAGGGTGAGGATGTGGTTACGTTGTGCTAAGATTTGTGTAGTACCTTTCGATAACATATAAATGTAATAATGTTGTGGTTTTAAGTGGAAAGTTACGTGATATTATGCCTTTAATTTATAATGTTGATGTTAATTTAAGTTGCAAAATTATTATAATGATAGGTAATGACACAGGCTGTAATTTAGTGGTGCTGTAATGTGCATGGAGAAATTTCATTGAATTACATTGTTGGTAATGTGTAAAGGTAGTACTTTATTGCCTTACAAATGCGAATCTAAGGCTAGTGTTGATGACTTGATCGGTAAATTGTTGTCATTTCATTGCGAGTTACTGTAACATAAGATGATACCAATGATAATTTATTGTAAGGTCATTGAAGTCTCGATGTTAGTGATGACACTTAAATGTAGGGTTCTGGAAACTGAGAACAATCATTTATTATGATTCAGGAAGAGGGGGATGAAAATGAATTAAATGTACCTTATTTAAGGTTGGGATGGTAACTCGTCGAGCTTTGAAGTTAACGAAATCTTGGGTTTGTAACTAATGTTATTGAGTCTTAGATAAATGCCCTTCGTATAAACGATTGGTTGCTCTTATAATTATGGCTATGCTTGGATGTGTGATTTTCTTGGTGTGGTAGGTAACTATTGTCCCTTGAGTCATATTTAGTGCTCAGTCATAATAACTGTTGTTGCGGTCTGAGTCCCTGTCTTGTGCCTTCCGTAGTAGATGTGGTTTCTCTTGTCTATTGTTGCGATGGGTTGTAATTTTTGGTTCATTGGACTGTTGTGTTGGGCGGGATGTAGACACCTCCATGTTCCTCAGAACAGTCGCCAGCCCTGAGACCTTAAATGGTTAAAATCGATGGGAACCTGGGCTTGAGCGTTGATTATGTGTCTTGGAGGTCCTAACCATTGCAGGGTAGGATGGAGGGTAGTCAGTCCTACTTATCGTCGTGTGATCGTCGTTATGCATGAAGTTACTTGTCATGCATCATCGTTGTCTTTTTATGCTCATCGTGGTTGCGTCTTGTTGGTCGTCGAGTGGCGACGTAGAGTCTAGAGTGTCTGTTACTTCTACACGCGCGCACACACCTTAAACACACACACACAAAAAATTGCACCTGTTATCAGAGTTGTTGTCGTAACGAGGAGGTTGTTACAGTCATGTATATGGGACAGTGTGTTGCATTTGGATGCCCTGTGTAGTGCAGTAACTTGTAAAATTATTGTTCACATATTCTCCTCCATTATTTTTTCTTAACCTTTGAATTTGATGTCAAGATTTCTTTTCTACAAGGACCTTGTAGGCCAAAAACGTCTGAAAAAATTTGCTCTTTAGTTTTAAGAAGTAAGCCCAAGTACATATGGAAAATGCATCAATGAAAGTTATGAAATACTTGCACCCAGAAAAGAAGGAGAAGAAAGTGGACTACAAAAAGCACTATGAACAAGTTGCAAAGGGCCTAAGGCATGCCAAAGGCACATTTGTCAAAACTGTTTCGATGTTGTTTTCCGATAACACAACTAACACAAACACCATCTTTTCATGAAATAGGAGGAATACCAGTAACTGATTGTTGATTACATAGTTTCATAAATGAGTGATCACTTAGATGACCAAACCGCTCATGCCAAAGTTTTTTCAATTCATTGCTATGAGCAACAAAAACTTATGAAAAAGATGATGACCCAAATTTGTCAAACTTGTACAACCTGGTAATATCATAAAAAAATCCAGTTGCAAGAACATGCTTAGGATCTTTTAGATCCTTTATTACAACTTCGTGAGGTGAAAAATTGATGGTTTTACCTTCACCCGAATGGCTGATTTGATATAATGATATAAGGTTACAACAAAGACTTGGAACACATAATACATCATTGAAATGACCATTTTCTACTTTAACTGTTCCAGATCCTACAACACTAAGAGATATATCATTACCAACAAATATTTTCTTGGTGTTACATTCATTTAGAGTAGAAAATATGTCTTTATACTTAGCCATTTGATAAGATGCTCTAGAATAAATAAGCCATGCATCAAAGGAAGAAGTAGAAGTTGTATTGAAGGAGAAACCAGAAGCAGAAAGTGCATGTCCATGAGAATAAGAAGAATCAATAAATATTGATGTTGTGCTTCTTCATCATTGCTTCTAAAGATGCCATCTTCTTGAAACATTTGGACTCATCATGACCATATTTATCACAAAAGTTGCAATGCCTATTTTTCTTTCTATATTTTTCTCCTATGTCACCATTAGGAGAGAAAGATATATTAGTGGGTTTGGGACCCACATGTTGTTTGTTGTTGTGGCGAGGATGTTGCCTCTTAGGATTCTTGCGTTTATTTTTCTAATGAACGACTACGGCTTTGCTAGAGGTACTTGTAGTGTTGATCACTCCAAGTTGTGCAAGCTTATATTTCTCTCTAATCAAAGCATCACAAAAGGACTAAAGAGTGGGTTTTTGATAAGTTTTCCCTAAATCCTCTTTCATGGCATAAAAGGTGTACAAAAACAAATAATATGCACCAGATAGCTTAGAAAGAATAAGATAGATGCAACACTATTCATCCATCTTTTTCTTTCATCCTTCACATAAAAGTCAGAGTGTTTTAAACTTAGATAGATAGTCTTCAATGGAAGAAAAATCACTTGGACTTAAATTTAGTACTTGATTTTCTAACTGTTGTGCTCAAATAATATTGTGTTTACCAAACACAAAATCAATAGTTTCCCAAGCTTCATCGTGTTTATCAATTTGTTGAAGGTGGAAACTTAAATCAAGAGAGATGGAAAGCTATTTTGTTTACCAAACACAGTCCGCGTGCTTTGCCATTCCTATTATCCCATTTGAATTTCTTCTCAACATCAGTAGGTTATGTTTCATTTCCCAAGGTAATCTAGTACAAGCCTTTACTTCTTCATAAATCCTCCATATGGGATTTCCATTGGAATTAGTTGGTGCTGGTAAGAAAAAAATTACTTGAAGAACCCATATTAAATATGTAGATAATATGGATTTAAAAACTGAAATTGATGATCTTGATGGAAATATATCGAAACATTAGGTGGTTAAAAAAAAACGGCACTAAAAACGGACGTCGGATGTGGCCATTTTAAAAAAAGGCATAAATGGTAACCAAAGGACCACATGATGGTGTAAGTTTCTTTATGAAGTGACCCACTAATGCATACTAAAGAAACACACTAAGAGACACACTTTTACCTAACGACACATTAGAACAAGTAGATCTTAACTAACTCCTAAGTGTCTAAATATCCTAACAAACGTTCTTTGGAGTGATCGACACAATTTCACTCTTTTTCTTGTGAGAAAATATGGTTGCATATTTTTATTTGATATGTTTCATAGGGATGTCATAATGAATTTGAGCATATATTTATTTTGATATGGAATCCTTTCTTTATCTTTTTACTATTAAGAAGTTGCCTGGTCCATTTCTAAGAAAATGTTGTACCCAAAGATAAATTTGGTTATCAAGGACCATTTTATATAAAAACTAAAGAAATAAAGGATTTTGGGTTTCTTATTTAGCATTATCCCATTTGACAATCCAATCCAAGTACATTAGCTATATATTTCATAAGAACATAGAGTATAACCACATCTTTAAAAATGCAGGGGGATTATATCCTTGTGAGGTTTTTGTTGAGATCTTGAACAATCTAAACATCAACACCTAGGAAGGGCTTCATTCAATTAAGGTTCTAAAAAAATTACAACAATGGGATTAAAATATGGCCTTTAAATGGAATATGAAAGGGTGAGTTGGCTCTACCTAAGATTAATTCTTCTAAATGTTCGGTTTTATTTGTCATTAGTTAATTTGGTTGGTGGTTACTTTTATTTGTTTCCTTATGAAATTCTCATGAATGGTTTGGCCTAAAACTTTACTTTCCCTTTTATAGGGTTGAGGCAACAATTCCCTTTATCCCCTTTACTATTTCTAATAATTTTGGATGGAGTAATTAGGGTGAACATGGAATCACAAAGATTATGGAGAATTAGTGCAATTAAGATAGGAAGATATTTCTACTCGACTCTCATGTTTTTTATAGATATTGTTTTGTAAAGTACTTAGCCAATAGAAACAACTATTATAAGCTATATTCAAGACATATAAACTACAAAAATTGATATAAGAGAGCGAATGGTATTCAATATGTATAATATAATCCCTTGTATTGATAAACAAGAAAATAAAGAGGAATTTTCATGGCCTTTTTGAGGGGAAACCCTCCTATTGAGTAGAGCTACAATACAATAACCACCATTAACAAACAATTGCATAGCCTTCTATCTCTCTATATATAGTTTCTTTGTAGAAAAATATAAATACTTTTGGTATCATCACTAATGAGTACCAACCGCTCAGTGACCCTTATTTAATAAACATAATCCTTTTACATTATGTAACTAACCACTAACCAGGGATGATTTTAAGGATAGAAATTTGTTTTAAAATGTAGAAACCTTGGTGAATCTTAGTAATCCTTCATAAGCCAACTATAAATGTTTAGCGATATTTTTGTAAAAATATTCAAATTTATAAAGATTTTATATAGTTTTTATAAAATTTTGGTGATTTTTAAGGTAAAATAATTTTATCCTATAGAATTTGGGCGAATCATTTTTAAAATAGCGAATCTTATTTTTGGAAAAACCATGGAAAATAGCCCATGAGCAAAGTTTATCCCCTAAAATCATCCATGCCACTAACTACCTAATGGGCCTTATTCAAAGAATATGACCTCATACATTATTTGACTAACTCCAAAGCATCCCAAAGTAGGTCATTTATGGTAGGGCTAGAGGTGTGGAAAATGCTATCAAATCATATTTTGTTCCCAAGTGGCATCATCTAGCTAGGTATCCTTCCACTGTATTAGGAATTCTCAAATTGTGTGCTAGCATAGTTGACATTCTCTTGTGGCTAGTATTGCATCCAACTATAAAAAAAATAGAACACTCTTCATTAAGTTTTAGAAGTCTTGTATGGACTTGTTGATTTGGACCCATAATAGGTTTCTTCAGATATGAAACATTAAATATTGGGTGCTTGTAATAAATATCATATGCTAAATGTTGAATTTTTCTAATTTTTAGATTTGATGATTATTCCATTATGATGTAAATGCTAATGTTATCATAGAATAATTGCACACTGAAAATATCAACAACACTTAACGAAATTGATGAGAGGTTATTGTAAGTAAATATTATATGAGATCATATATTACAATTGAAGGCCCCGATATATATACTTGGGCAGAGTGCCTTTTTCATTAATGGAGATGTATTTTCCATTATTGTCTTTTCATTAATTGATTATTATTAATTATCAATTATTGATTATTTATATATTTGTACATTATATTATAAATATATTATTTATATATTATATTTATGTTGATTATTATTTCCTTACATGTAGTTATAATTAATATGTATCAATACATCCTAAAGCAGGCAATGTGAGATCACCTCAAGTCTATCCACTCCAAGTTAGGAGAAAGACTACGACTGGGCCATTCACCACTAGCAAAGCTTTGTGAGTAAATGAGTCATTTCCCTTGGTCAAATTAGCATGACTAATATGGGATAATGTCTTCCCAATGTTGTTAATTGGAGAAACATCAACACTCCCTCTCAGTGAGGGAGACATTTTTCATCTTGCCAAGCTTGTCTATGAAGTATACAAACTTTGTCTTAGACAAAGGCTTGGTGAGAATGTCCACAATTTTCTTATCTATGGATATATACTAGATATTTATTGCTATCTTTTGTACCATGTCTCAGATGAAGTGATATTTGATATCAATGTGCTTCTACTTGTCATGAAATATTGTATTTTCCAAAATCTTGACACAGATTTGATTATCAAAGTGTATTAAGGTTGTCTCTATCTCCTAATCAAATAGTCATGCAAGAAGATTCTAAATCCATACTACTTTGAGACTTGTGAAAGTGGATATAATATAATTCGCTTATGTTATACTGAGTGCTACATAAGTTTGCTTCCCACTGATCCAGAATATCATAGTTGATCCTAAGATGAAGCAGCACCCTGAGGTTCTCTTTCTGTCCACTTTGCTTCCTTCCAAGTTAGAATTAGTATATCACTGTAGCCTCACTTCACCACCCGAAACATATCTTAGACCATATCCAATTGTACCATTAAAGTACATCAACACATGGTTTGTTGCAAACCAATGGAAGTGCCTGAGCGCAACCATAAACTGGCCCAGGGTGCTCATTGTAAAGAAAATATTTGTCGCGGTGTTAACTAGGTACATCAAGGATCCAATTAGTTTACTATACATAGTTGTATCCACCAAATATGAATCTGAAGTGGAATCACTAAGCTTCTTCAAATTTGTAATCATAGGTGTAGACATGGAATTGTAGTCCATCATACCAAATCTACTTAAGATCTCATATGTGTACTTCCCTTGTCCAAGGAAGATATCACTTGGATTTTTCAAAAAATCAAATACCAATAAATAATGCATCAAACCAAGATCCTTCATTTCAAAATCTGACTCTAACTCCCTCTTGCACCTATGGGTCATCAATGAGCCTTGCTTCCCCCATAAGGAACATATCATCAACATACAACTCCAAGATCAAAATATCACCATCAATAGCCTTGTAGTAAAAGTTGGGATCTACATGACTCTCAATGAATACCAAGCTCATCAAGTATCCATCAATGTTATGAGGAAAATCTCTCTATGGTTAGGGGTAAACAAAAACAGACGGAAATGACTACAGAAAGCAACTCTAATATCAAGTATGCTATATAAAAAAATATGCTAGTCGAACAATATAAAAGGCCTACCTTGTCCAAAACGTTCGATGAAGTCCACCGTTGAGAACTTGACCCAAAGAAATATACCTTCAACTAGTCCTCAAAAACCAAGCAACATAAGCATATGGTGATAATATATAATATTATCACATTCAATAGCATAATCCATCAAAATTCATAACAAATACGCCTATGGAATAATAATTCAAATATTCGTGAGATATTAATTGGATGAGAAAAGAGTATTTCTATTAAGATATAACCAACAGAAGTGAATGAGTTACAAAATTTTGTGTCGACGTGGTTTTGAACCGAGAAAATAAGTTCCTTCCAATTGGTCCTCCACCACTTCAATCCTCCACCAAAGGAAATCTCATATAAGAGATAAAATGAAGTTATCAATCAATAAGGGAAGATCTTGGGGGCTGAACAATGCGTTCATACTTAAAGGACAAAGGGATGCAAACTCAATGTGAAGTGAATAATTTCTCCAGAGTAACTTTGCTCTCAAAGTTGAATTCTTTCTCCCCCTTTCCATAGCTTGGATTTGGCCCATTTATATCATTCAAGTGGAACTGAAGGGCCGAGTCAGAATTTTTCCAGTATATGGAAGGCCAAGGATCATTGATCTTGTGATGTGACATGGAAACCCGACACCATTTTTCAATTTTGGGCACATTTCCTAATGTACGCGGGCTGTAGTGGTGAAACCTGCATATACGCATGATATAATATAGGCAAGACACATATATGTGGAAAAATCATGATTTTGGCTCTGCAATTTGCAAGAAGGGACTTCAAGTCTACATAGGGAAATGGAAAAAGGCCCTCCGTGCAAGATTGCATTGGGTGAGGAAAATATTTCTATAACAGATGTCCCCTAATGTGTGAGGTCAGAGGAGTATCTGCGATAGATGAAATACATTATAAGACCAAGAAGTGGAGTAATGGGGACCCAACTAGAAGAACTAGTTGCTTATTACAATCTGTATTGGCTTTGCATACAAAGATGCCAATTTGAATAACACTGTAGATCCATGTGAAAATATACCAAAAACATTGTCCATGGCCATGAATAGGAAAATACAAAGGTGTTTGTAGGCCAAAGGTTGTCATAGTTATGAACAAGGACCTATAAAACCAGTCTCAAAATCAATATGAAGATATCTGTATACAATGGAGTACAATATGATCTTCCATGATCCTTGAAGTCACACAAGTATTAGTCCAATGAAAAGGTAGCAACAGATCAGGAAAGTTGTGACTATAAACTGGTGTCTTTATGTCTTCTATACAATCCTCAAAAGGTGCAAGTCTACATCATGTGAATAAAGGAGTTGAATTTGAACACAATGAGACTTAGTTTGATTATCGACCATTGAGTTATACTGTTAACAAATGAGAGACATCCTACCGATGATAAAAGTAGGTATGAAGGCATCGAGTATATTCTTACAAGTGTGAATAAAGGATTTGGGGTCGAACACTTGAAGAATCCATCAATCACGAGACATTGATGTATTCCCAAATGTTGATGGCGAGAGAACCTGCCACTAATGACTGCAATCCCCTAGGTACTCGTAGGACTCTAGGTATCATCTCCAGAATAGATGAATTGAAGTCGATGGAAGGAGACCCGTTGAAAGGAGATCATTGAGGCATCTCTCATCATTCGGCACATGGTACAAAGCATGAGCTTTATTATTTGGAGGAAATTGAACAAAGAACATGTTCACAAACCAACAACCTTGTGCATCTTTCACGTGTGCCAGGTGCTAGTGGTACTCGAAAAATACCCTCTCAATAGCATCCAATGAGGAAAATTGTTGAAAAAGGAGAGGAAACCACCAATAAGGCTAATGGCATCCCAAACATTGCATGAATCCGAATGCGTGAATAGATGTATTGCCGCCAAACACAAGGGAAAGCACCCAGTCAATGACCAATAATGAAATGTCGACTCTTCGGTTCAAGGCTACCTATGAATGAGGAAAGTAGGACCAGGGTGTGCAACAAGACTACAAGTTCATGTGATTGCAAGACGAATTGAGGGTATGGCTAACATGCAAAGTCAATATTTCTGAGTAATGGATGACACAAGTTGATAGACATCCTTTGAACAAGACAATGAGACATATGGAAGACTTTGACAACATAGACTCAATAATGGAACTATGATATGCATGAGGCATCAATCAAATTCTCCATAGGGAATGGAAGAGTAACCAGTCGGGGGAGTAAACTCTCTGTAATAAGTTCATCTTCCTAAGGTCACGCTAAACTCAAAATTATGATGGCAAGTGGAGTCAAATATTTTTAGCTCTGTTCAAAGGTGACATGATGATGCAGCCCTCCTAACCCGCAGGTCGAAAGTCCACGTACACACGATATTTCCTCTTCCATCGGCCCGAAGAGCTCTCAACAATTGGCTCTTCTATTTCCCTTTTGGGAAATCTGCACCCACAAATAACCTTTGAGAAATTCTCCCCCTTTATACTTCAAGAGATCGGACTTTACGATTTTGCGAATCCGGTGGTCAAGCGCCCTGTCTCTCAAATCCCCGAAACTCGAATTTATGACACTTGGCCTTTTCTCTCTCTATTTATCCTTTCTCCTTATCATGATTTTAGGAGTTGCGATGTCATTAAAATCGTCCCCTCGACTCCTGAAATCCCAATTCCCACATTACCGAAACTCCGGTGTTCGGTCACCAAAAGAATTCAATGGTTGTGATTCCCTGCTCGCTCCAACGGTCAACGTGATTTTTGCGTATCGGGAGTTCAAGACTCTCGATGCCAAAAACCTCATGCCAACACAAACTCTGAATTCCCAAATCCCGATATCTATTTCATATTTTCATCTTTCATGAGTTGCGATGTCATGCAACTCTGCTCCACGAACCCCGAAATCCTGATTGACTTTCCTATCGAGATTTTCCCCGAACTCTTGGATTTCTGCCACGCGTCCTCCTATGATGGAAAATCCTCAATCCTTTTGTGATTTTGTGAAATCAAATGCCTAAATGATCTGCATCTTATCCTCTTGATCCTTGAAATCCTGACATGCGAAATGCTGACGGACTCTTGATCGCCGCCACGTGTCTCAAAAGACAGACGGTCCTGATTCAGTTCGGGATTTTGCGACTTGCGATTCCCTGATGTCACAATTTCTCTGTGAACCTGAAACCCCGATAGCCAAAATACCAATGGGTTCTTGATCTCGACCATGTGTCCTAATGAATGGACAACTCAGATCAAATTTGGGGTTTTCACTATGAAGTGACCCAATTTCCTGTCCTCGAGACTTCCAATATCCTGAATTTCGAAGTCCTGATATCCCGACGCCTTTCGATACTTTCTCTCTGCTTGCGAGGGTTTAAACCCCGTGCAACCCCTGTCAGATCCCACAACTGATGGGCATCTAAGTGAGGTCCGACGATTCACGATCTCCTGAGCTTGAACCTTTGGAAACAGTCGTAACCCCCTTTCTTCTCTGTTAGATCAGACGGCTGGTGGGACTTCGTAAATTCTCTACGGAGAATTTTGACCGTCTGCCTCTTCCCTTGAGAACTTCCGCGAAATTTAAACAAAATATTTCTCTGCGTGGAACTTGTCCTCTTGTAGCACGATGTCACTGCACTTTTTTTTTAATTCTTCAAGGAACTTTCAAGTGTTGAACTCCCATTGAATCTACGCACTCCCTACAGCAACAGTCTCTCAACAATCCATTCAGGTTAGAAACCCCTGAAGCTTCACTTGGCCTGCGCACACTTTGTACGGCTCCTGTGCCTAACTGCACTTCTTTGAAAATGAGAACAATTTTTATCTCTCCTGAGATTTCAGAGATGAACTCTGACTTTTGTCAATGCACTCCTTGCGGACAAACTCCACTGCACTCCTTGTAGGAATTTTACTCACTCAGACAGAGAAGCAATTGAAACTCATTTCTTAGTCTTCCTCTCAGACCTCAAACATTCAATAAGAAATCATTCATACATAGCATAAAAGCAATTGCATGACAGAAAGAGTAAAGCACTCATGAGCATAATATTCAATAATGCATACACAAAGAATATTTGGACACCATGAATCTGAATCAAAGCCTTTTTGTATTAATCCAGAACTTTTGTACATGGAATTTGTCTATACAACTCTCTGCTTCTTCTCTTCTATGCTCTATACTCTCAATTGATATCCCCCTACAATACACAATGAGGGTGTCTATATCTCGTTTCCCTCTTTCTTTCTAAACTGTCTAATCTACCCATTAAATTTTATCTACTTGCATTAACTATTATAAATGCCTTCTGCCTACTAAGGATGAGAGCGGATCGCTCAAGGTCCTTTTACATTATACAAGTGTGCCTTCGTTTAATGATCTCATTGTCATTACGTAACATTTTCAAAATTTGTGCAGGGTGCTTTTCCAACTGTCTTTTATCTCCACGCTTGCTTGCCTGAGATGCTCATGCATCATACTCCCTCGCTTGAAAATTTTCATGGGCTCCTTTCCATGAGCTCGCGCATGACCTGTCCATGCCTCTAGATCTCTGCTCCATTATCCTGTCCAGTATGTGCTCCGTCTGCGACTTTTCTGCAACTGGCATCTGTTTTGTCCACTGGACCTCTGGATTTTCATTTCCTATCCCTATTTCCTCGGCTTTATATGGGTACAAATCTAATATATTGAATATCGTAGAAATTCTGATCCCATCGGGTAATTCAATCTCGTAAGCATTCGCCCCAAATTTCTTCAAGACCTCACATGGTCTGATTTTCTTCATTTTCAGTTTATTATATGTTCCTCTCGGGAACCTTTCCTTTCTCAAATTTGCGAGGATAAAATCACCAACTTGAAATTGAAGCTGTCTTCTATGTTGATCTACTCTCCGCTTATATTCCTGGCTCGAACTCTGCAATCATTCCTTCACCTGGCTATGAAGTTCCTTCATCGCCTCTGCGAAATCTTTTGCACTAGCGCTCCTAGTCGCAGTCTGTTCTGAATCTCTCAACTCAGAAATTCCTCTCGGATGCATGCCATAGACAATCTTAAATGGAATATGCCCCGTTCTTCTATTAACTGAGTCATTATAAGAAAACTCTGCCTGTTGTAATATGTTGTCCCACTGGCTGTGGTGTTCTGTCACCAAGCTCCTTAGCAATTCTACCAAACTTCTATTCACCACTTCTGTCTGTCCATCTGTCTGAGGATGATAAGTCGAACTGAACGATAAGTTAGTTCCCAACTTCTTCCATAAGGTCTTGCAAAATTTTCCTACGAACTTAGTGTCTCGATCCGAAACTATGTTCCTAGGTAAGCCGTGAAGTCGAATGACTTCTTTGAAAAACAAATTCGCAATGTGAGTTGCATCACTAGTTTTCTGACATGGAATGAAGTGTGCCATATTGGAAAATCTATCCACCACCACAAAGATTGAGTCAAACCCTCTTTGTGTTCTTGGCAACCCAATATGAAGTCCATGCTGACTACATCCCACAACCTCTCAGGTATGGGTAATGGTTGATAAAATCTTGCATTTTGCCTCTTGCCTTTCGAATGTTGGAAAATTCTGCATCTGTACACAAATATTTTGATGTCGGCTCGCATTCTTGGCCAAAAATATTACTCATTCCACTTTGCGAATGAATTGTCATGACCAAAATGCCCGACCAATCCTCCACTGTGTTTCTCCTTCAGTAAATTCTCTCTCATGGAGCATTTTGGAATACAAAGTTGATTACCTTTAAACAGTAACCCTTCTTGGATCATGTATTATGCCCACTGGCTTCTGTCTCCGAGAATTGGATTCTCAACTACTTCATACACCTCCTTAAAATATGGATCATCTCTGTACATGTCCCTGAGATCATCAAAACCCAGTGTTTTGACTCTGAACTCCTGCAACAACAAACATTTCCTGTTCAAAGCATCAACAACCTTATTAGCAATTCTAGAAATATGCTTAGTTAAAAAAGTAAAGTTCTGCATGTATTCAACCCATTTTACATGTCTTTGATTTAACTTTTCCTATTGAGTCACAAACTGCAGTGCATGATTGTCACTGTATAAGACAAACTCCTTCGGAATCAAGTAATGTCTCCATTTCTTTAATGCCTGAATAATAGCATAAAAATCCTTGTCATACGTGGAGTATTTCACCTTCGCTTCGTTCAGATTCCTGCTGAAGTATGCTATCAGCCTATCTTCTTGACTCAAGACTGCCCTTATTGCAAATCCACTTGAATCGCATTTCACTTGAAATGTTTTTTGGAAATCAGGCAACACTAGGATTGGTTGTTCCGTGATTTTCCTCTTCAACAGATTAAACTTCTTCTCAGCCTCTTCTGTCCAGTGAAAAGATTTGTGTCTCTTCTTCACTGTGTCCATCATCGGTGCACTAATCCCACTGAAATTCCTGATGAATTTTCGGTAGAAACTAGCTAATCCATGAAAACTTTGAACTTCAAAGATATTCTTCGTTGATGGCCAATTCTTGATTACCTCCACCTTATCTGGATCCATCCTTAATTTATCTGTAGAAATAAAAAATCCAAAATAAATGAGCTTCGTCTTCATGAATGAGGATTTCTTCATGTTTATCAGCAACTTCTCTTGCTGTAATCTATTCATCACTGTAGCTAAGTGTTTCAGATGCACTGCCTCTATTTTACTGAAGATCAGTATGTCATCCAAATACACAATGACAAATTTTCCGATGAACTCCTTCAGGACTTCGTTCATCAACCTGATAAAGGTAATTGGTGCGTTCGTTAAACCAAATGGAATAACAAGCCATTCATACAACCCTTTGTTAGTTTTGAATGTTGTCTTCCATTCGTATCCTTCTCTCATGTGAATTTGGTGATAACCGCTTTTCAAATCAATCTTCAAAAAAACATTTTGCTCCACTCAAGAAATCCATCAGATCATCCATCCTTGGCAATGGAAATCTGTACCTGATGGTTATCTTGTTAATCACCCTCGAGTCAATACACATCATCCAGCCTCCGTCTTTCTTCGGATTGAGTATTGTTGGAACAACACAAGGACTCAAGCATTCTCTGACCAAACCTTTGTCCAACAAATCCTGGACTTGTCTTTTGACCTCTTCATTCTTCTGCAGCGTTAATATGTACGCTGCTTTGTTTGGCTAACTAGCTCCTGGTATGAGATCAATGTGATGACTCACACTTTTGATCGGTGGCAATGAATGAGGTAGTTCATCCACTATTATATCAGTGAACTCTTCTAGTAGTTCCTAAACCTCTTCTGGTAAATCATCTACCCTTGTGCTGGTTAAAACAATCTTTGGCTTCCTGACCACAACGAATTGCGTTTTCTCTTTCTTATTAACCTCTGTAAGAAGTTCCTTCCCACTCATGAAAAGTACAGTGTTTCTTACTTCAGGTTTCACCTCCTTATCTTTGATTGGAAGCAACATGTGAGTTCTCCCATTATTCTCTAGGGTGTATGTGATCATCCTCCCATCATGAATCACATTTATGTCATATTGCCAGGGTCTACCCAGAAATAAATTACAAACATCCATGGGAATGACATCACAAAGTATCTTATCATTATATCCTCTTATCTTAAATTCAATTAAAAACTGTTTAGTGACAGTTACCTGATGTCCTTTTTGTAACCATGAAACTCTGTATGGGCTTGGGTGATCAATCATCTCCAGCTCCAGCTTTTCTACTATCTTTGTAGAAACAAGATTATCTATGCTACCACTGTCCACAATGACTTTCCATACCCTGTCCTTGGTTTTGCATGCAGTCCGAAAAAGTCTGTTTCTTTGGACTGAACTCTCCACCTCCTTCTCTGGTGTCAAAAGAGATTTTTGCATCATCAACGATCTTCCGCCTTCAACATCCTCTACTTCAATATTCTGCCTTTGTGCTTCGGAAATGTGAGACTCACCACCTTCCTTCTTTCTTTCTGGACATTCATAAGACTTGTGTCTGACCTTTCCACATGTGAAGCATTTTATCACTCCACCTCTTCCTCTTCCTCTACCTCTAGTACGAGGAAACATGTTATTATCAACATACTCTCCTTTATGATCAACATACTATCTTCCCTTTCCAACATATTTCCATCGTTGTGAGCTTCCACCTCTCTCAATCTGAGTTTGAGGTTTCTTCCATTCTTCTTTAGGCTTTTGATTTCTATGTTGGACAACTGATTTTCCCCTGGCTTGACTTCTGCCTCAGCCTCTTTGACCTTGTTTTCGGCTCATATTCTCTTCCTCTTTTAGAGCCATTTGATAAGCATCTTCCACCATTCAGATGGTCATCATGCTCATCTCATCCTGAATTTCATATCTTAGGCCATTCATATACCTGGAAACTTTTTCATCATTACTTTCACAATGACCTACCCTGATGTTCAGCCTGTAGAACTCTTCAGTGTAGTCCTTCACTGTCATTAGCTTCTATCTCAAGTTCTACATTCTTCGAAACAGTGTAATTTGATAATCCCTAGGGATGAATTTCACCTTCATCTTCGCAATCATCCTATCCCAACTCTTGATTTTCTTCTTGCCTTTGCAGCATCTGTCATCTTGTAGTTCATCCCACCACAATGTTGCATGTCCTTCCAATCTTGTGACAAAATTTTTTACCTTCTTGTCTTCCTCGACATCTTCATAGTCAAAATAAGTGTCCAGAGCTCTAATCCGTTCTAGAATCTCTTCAGCATCCAGGTTTCCCTCATATACTGGGATGTCCATTTTTTCTCTTGCACTCATCCTTGCAATAGCTCTAAGTAAGCGTTCATTTGCTATATCTTCTACCGTGACTTCTTCTTCTCCTCATCCAGCTTTACCTTCAATTTCGGACTCACTGACATATCCAACATAATCTATGCACCTTTGTCTTATTTCCATGTCCACGAGTCTGGTGCGTATGTCATGCAGATCTCTTTCCACCTCTGGATTCTGCATCTACCTGCCCCTTCCCTTGGACATCTCCCTTTCCTCTTCTAGATTTGGTGTTTGTCTGTCCTTTCTTCTTAGCAACATGGTGAATTCTCCCTTTTTCTTGCTACAGAAAGCAAAGAAACCTTTCTGAGATCTGATACCAAACCTGACGCAACCCTCCTAACCCGCAGGTCGGAAGTCCATGTACACAGGATCTTTCCTCTTCCACCAGCCTGAAGAGCTCTCAACAATTGGATCTTCTATTTCCCTTTCAGGAAATCTTCACCCATAAATAACCTTTGAGAAATTCTCCCCCTTTATACTTCGGGAGATTGGACTTCACGATTTCACGAATCGGGTGGTCAAGCACCCTGTCTCTCAAATCCCCAAAATCTGAATTTATGACACTTGGCCTTTTCTCTCTCTATTTTGCCTTTCTCCTTATGGTGATTTTGGGAGTTGCGATGTCATGCAACTTGTCCCCTCGACTCCCAAAATCCCAATTCCCACATTACTGAAACTCCGGTGTTTGGTCACCAAAATAAGTCCATGGTTGTGATTCCCTACTCGATCCAACGGTTAGCATGATTTTTGCGTATCGGGAGTTGAAGACTCTCAATGCAAAAATCTCATGCCATCACAAACTCCAAATTCCCAAATCCCAATATTTATTTCGTCTTTTTGGCTTTCGCGACTTCTGATGTCATGCAACTCTGCTCCATGAACCCCGAAATCCTGATTGACTTTCCTATCGGGATTTTCCCTAAACTCTTGGATTTCCTCCATGCATCCTCCTATGATGGACGGTCCTCAATCATTTCTCAATTTCGCAAAATCAAATGCATAAATGCTCTGCATCCTGTCCTCTTGATCCCCAAAATCTCGACATGTGAAATGTTGACGGATTCTTAATCATCGCCACGTGTCTCAACAGACAGACGATCCTGATTCAATTCAGGATTTTGCAACTTGCGATTCCTCGATGTCACAATTTATCTGTCAACTCGAAACTCCGATAGCTTAAATACCAACGAGTTCTTGATCTTCACCACGTGTCCTAATGAATGGACGACTCAAATCAAATTTGGGGTTTTCACTATGAAGTGATCCGATCTCCCATCCTTGAGACTTCCGATATCCCGAATTCTGAAGTCCCGATATCTCGATGCCTTTCGGGACTTTCTCTCTTCTTGTGAGGGTTTAAACCCCATGCAACCCCTGTCAGATCCCATGACTGATGGGCATTTAAGTGAGGTCCGACGGTTCACGATCTCCTGAGCTTGAACCTTTGGAAACAGTCATAACCCCCTTGCTTCTCAATTAGATGGGACAACTGGCGCGACTTCGCAAATTCTCTATGGAGAATTTCGACCGTCTATCTCTTCCCTTGAGAACTTTCGTGAAATTTAAAAAACATATTTCTTTGCATGGAACTTGTCCTCTTGCAGCACAACGTCATTGCACCTTTTTTTTATTTCTTCAAGGCACTTTCAAGTGTTGAACTCCCTTTGACTCTGCGCACTCCTTGCAGCAGCAGTCTCTCAACAAGCCATTTAGGTTAGAAACCCATGAAGCTTCACTCGGCCTGAGCACACTTTGTACGGCTCTTGTGCCTAACTACACTTCCATGAAATTGAGAACAATTGTTATCTCTCCTGAGCTTTTAGAGATGAACTCTAACTTTTGTCAACGCACTCCTTACGGACAAACTCCACTGCACTCCTTGCAAGAATTTTACTCACTCAGACAGAGAAACAATTGAAACTCATTTCTTACTCTTCCTCTCATACCTCAAACATTCAACAAGAAATCATTCATACATAACATAAAATCAATTGCATGACAGAAAGAGTAAATCACTCATGAGCATAATATTCAATAATGCATACACAGAGAATATTTTGACACCATGAATCTGAATCAAATCCTTTTTCTATCAATCCAGAAATTCTGTAAATGGAATTTGTCTATACAGCTCTCTTCTTCTTCTCTTCTATGCTCTACTCTCAATTGATATCCCCCTACAATACACAATGAGGGTGTCTATATCCCATTTCCCTCTTTCTTTCTAAACTGTCTAATCTACGCATTAAATTTTATCTACTTGCATTAACTATTATAAATGCCTTCTACCTACTAAGGATGAGAGTGGATCACTCAAGGTCCTTTTACATTATACAAGTGTGCCTTCATTTAGTGATCTCATTGTCATTATATAACATTTTCAAAATTTGCACTGGGTGCTTTTCCAGCTGTCTTTTATCTTTGCGTTGGTTCGCTGGAGATGCTCATGCATCATACTCCCTCACTTGAAAATTTTCATGGGATCTTGTCCTTGAGCTCGGGCATGGTCTGTCCATGCCTCTAGATCTCTGCTTCATTCTCCCAGCTGACATATTTTACTGGGTGGCCCTTCCATTTGACCAAATACTCAAAGTATTGCTTTCGCCTGGTCTTTTTGCTCACTCTTTTGTCCAGTATGCGCTCCATCTGTGGCTTTTCTGCAACTGGCATCTGTTTTGTCCACTGGATGTTTGGCTGTTCATTTCCTATCCCTATTTCCTCGACATTATATGGGTACAAATATGAGATATTGAATATCATAGAAATTCCAATCCCATCGGGTAATTCAATCTCGTAAGCATTCGCCCCAAATTTCTTCAAGACCTTACATGGTCTGATTTTCTTCATTTTCAATTTATTATATGTTCCTCTCGGGAACCTTTCCTTTCTAAAATGTGTGAGGATAAAATTTCCAAATTCAAATTGAAGTTGTCTTCTGTGCTGATCTGCTATCCGCTTATATTCCTGGCTCGAACTCTGCAATCGTTCCTTCACCTGGCTGTGAAGTTCCTTCATCGCCTCTGCGAAATCTTCTGCACTAGTGCTCCTAGTCGTAGTCTGTTCTGAATCTCTCAACTCAGAAATTCCTCTCGGATGCATGCCATAAACAATCTTAAATGGACTCTACCTCGTGCTTCTATTAACTGAGTCATTATAAGCAAACTCTGCCTATGGTAATATGTTGTCCCACTGGTTGTGGTGTTCTGGCACCAAGTTCCTCAGCAAGTCTCCCAGACTTCTATTCACCACTTCTGTCTGTCCATCCATCTGAGGATGATAAGACAAACTGAATGATAAGTTAGCTCCTAGATTCTTCCATAAGGTCTTCCAAAAGTGTCCTACAAACTTAGTGTCTCGATCCCAAACTATACTCCTTGGTAAGCCGTGAAGTCGAATGACTTCTTTGAAAAATAGATTCGCAATGTGAGTTGCGTCACTGGTTTTCTGACATGGAATGGATTGTGCCATCTTGGAAAATCTATCCACCACCACAAAGATTGAGTCAATCCCTCTTTGTGTTCTTGGCAACCCCAATATGAAGTCCATGTTGACTACATCCCAGGGTCTCTCAAGTATGGGTAATGGTTGATAAAATACTGCATTCTGCCTCTTGCCTTTAGAATGCTGGCAAATTCTGCATCTGTCCACAAATATTTTGACATCCGCTCACATTCCTAGACAAAAATATGACTCATTCAACTTTGTGGACATCTTGTCATGACCGAAATGCCTGACCAATCCTCCACTGTGTTTCTCCTTCAGTAAATTCTCTCTCATGGAGAATTTTGGAATACAGAGTTATTACCTTTAAACAATAACCCTTCTTGGCTCATGTATTTTTCCCACTAGCTTCTGTCTCCAAGAATTGGATTCTCAACTGCTTCATACGCCTCCTTAAAATCAGGATCATCTCTGTACATGTCCCTGAGAATTGAGATCATCAAAACCCAGTGTTTTGACTCTGAACTCCTGCAACAACAAACATTTCCTGCTCAAAGCATCAACAACTTTGTTAGCAGTTCCAGAAATATGCTTAATTACAAAAGTAAAGTTTTGCATGTATTCAACCCATTTTACACATCTTTGATTTAACTTTTCCTGTTGAGTCACAAACTGCAGTGCATGATTGTCACTGTATAAGACAAACTCCTTCGGAATCAAGTAATGTCTCCATTTCTTTAATGCATGAATAAGAGCATAAAACTCCTTGTCATACGTGGAGTATTTCACCTTCACTTCGTTCAGCTTCTTGCTGAAGTATGTTATCGGCCTGTCTTCTTGAGTCAAGACTGCCCCTATTGCAAATCCACTTGCATCGCATTTCACTTGAAATGTTTTTTGGAAATCAGGCAACACCAGGATTGGTTGTTCCGTGATTTTCCTCTTCAACAAATTAAAACTCTTCTCAGCCTCTTCTATCCAGTGAAAAGATTTATGTCTCTTCTTCACTGTGTTCATCATCGGTGTGCTAATCCCACTGAAATTCCTGATGAATTTTTGGTAGAAACTAGCTAATCCATGAAAACTTCAAACTTCAAAGATATTCTTCGGTGATGGCCAATTCTTGATTACCTTCACCTTATCTGGATCCATCCTCAATTTATCTGCAGAAATAAAAAATCCCAAATAAATGAGCTCCATCTTCATGAATGAGGATTTCTTCATGTTTATCAGTAGCTTCTCTTGTTGTAATCTCTTGATCATTGTAGCTAAGTGTTTCAGATGCACTGCCTCTGTTTTATTGAAGATCAATATGGCATCCAGATACACAATGACAAAATTTCTGATGAACTCCTTCAGGACTTCATTCATCAACCTCATGAAGGTACTTGGTGCATTCGTTAACCCAAATGGCATAGAAAACCATTCATACAACCCTTCGTTAGTTTTGAATGTTGTCTTCCATTCGCCACCTTCTCTCATGCGAATCTGGTGATAACCACTTTTCAAATCAATCTTCGAAAAATATTTTTCTCCACTCAAGCAATCCCTCAGATCATCCATCCTTGGCAATGTAAATTTGCACCTGATGGTTATCTTGTTAATCATATTTGAGTCAGTACACATCCTCTAGCCTCCATATTTATTCGGACTGAGTACTTTTGGAACAACACACAGACTCAAGCTTTCTCTGACGAAACCTTTGTCCAACAAATCCTAGATTTGTCTTTTGACCTCTTCATTCTCCTGTGGTGTTAATCTGTACGCTGCTTTGTTTGGAAAACTAGCTCTCGATATGAGATCAATGTGATGACTCACACTTCTGATCGGTGGTAATGAACGAGGTAGTTCATCCACTACTATGTCATCGAACTTTTCTAGTAGTTCCTGAACCTCTTCTGGTAAATCATCTACCCTTGTGCTGGTTAAAACAATCTTTGGCTTCCTGACCACAATGAATTGTGGTTCCTCTTTCTTCTTAACCTCTGTAAGAAATTCCTTCCCACTCATGAGAAGTGTTTCTTAATTCAGGTTTCACCTCCTTATCTTTGATTGGAAGCAACATGTGAGTTCTCCCATTATTCTCTAGGGTGTATGTGTTCATCCTCCCATCACGAATCACATTTCTATCATATTTACATGGTCTACCCAGAAATAAATGACAAACATCCATGGGAATGACATCACAAAGTATCTTATCGTTATATCCTCCTATACTAAATTCAACTAAACATTGTTTATTGACAGTTACCTCATGTCCTTTTTGTAACCATGAAACTCTGTATGGGCTTGGGTGATCAATCGTCTCCAGATCCTACCTTTCTACCATCTCTGTAGAAACGAGATTATTCATGCTACTACTGTCCACAATGACTTTGCATACCCTGCCCTTGGTTTTGCATGCAATATGAAAACGTTTGTTTCTTTGGACTGAACTCTCCACCTCCTTCTCTAGAGTCAAAAGAGATTTTCACATCATCAATGATCTTCCACCTTCAACATCCTCTACTTCAATATTCTGCCTTTGTGCTTTGGAAATGTCAGCCTCACCACCTTCCTTTTTTCTGTCAGGACATTCATAAGACTTGTGTTCGACCTTTCCACATGTGAATCATTTTATCACTCCACCTCTTCCTCTTCCTCTACCTCTAGTACGAGGAAACATGTTATTATCAACATACTCTCCTTTCTGATCAGCATACTGTCTTCCCTGTCTAGCAAATTGCCCTCGCTATGAGCTTCCACCTCTCTCAATATGAGGTTGAGGTTTCTTCCATTCTTCTTTAGGATTATGATTTCTATCTTGGACAACTGATTTTCCCCTGCCTTGACTTCTACCTCGGCCTCTTTGACCTTGTTTTTGGCTCAGCTTCTCTTCCTCTTTTAGAGCCATTTGATAAGCATATTCCACCATTCGGATGGTCATCACGCTCATCTCATCCTGAATTTTGTATCTTAGGCCATTCATATACCTGGAAAAATTTTCATCATTACTTTCATGATGACCTGCCCTGATGTTCAACCTATAGAACTCTTCAGTGTACTCCTTCACTGTCATCATCTTCTATCTCAAGTTATGCATCCTTCGAAACAGAGTAATTTGATAATCCCTGGGGATGAATTTCGCCTTCATCTTCGTAATCATCCTATCCCAACTCTTGATTTTTTGCTTTCCTTTGCAGCATCTATTAGCTTGTAGTTCATCCCACCACAATGTTGCATGTCCTTTCAATCTTGTGTTAGCATGTTTGACCTTCTTGTCTTCCTCGACATCTTCATAGTCAAAATAAGTGTCCAGAGCTCTAATCCAGTCTAGAAGCTATTTAGCATCCAGGTTTCCCTCATATACTAGGATGTCCATTTTTTCTCTTGCACTCATCCTTGCAACAACTCTAAGTAAGCGTTCATTCGCTGCATCTTCTGCTGTGAATTCTTCTCCTCATCCAAATTCACCTTTGTTTTCAGACTCACTGACATCTCCAACATCAGCTGTGTACCTTTGTCTTATTTCCATGTCCACGAGTCTGGCGCGTATGTCATGCAGATCTCTTTCCACCTCTGGATTTTGCATCCACCTGCCCCTTCCTCTGGACATCTCCCTTTCCTCTTCTGGATTGGGTGTTTTTCTATCCTTTCTTCTCGGTGGCATGGTGAATTCTCCCTTTTTCTTGCTACAGAAAGCAAAGAAACATTTCTGAGCTCTGATACCAAACCTGACGCAGCCCTCCTAACCCGCAGGTCGGAAGTCCACGTACACAGGATCTTTCCTCTTCCACCGGCCTGAAGAGTGCTCAAAAATTGGATCTTCTATTTCCCTTTCGGTAAATCTTCACCCACAAATAACCTTTGAGAAATTCTCTCGATTTATACTTGAGGAGATCGGACTTTGCGATTTCGCGAATCCGGTGGTCAAGCACCCTCTCTCTCAAATCCCCAAAACCCGAATTTATGACACTTGGAATTTTCTCTCTCTATTTCTCCTTTCTCCTTATCATGATTTTGGGAGTTTCGATGTCATGCAACTCGTCCCCTCGATTCTCAAAATCCTGATTCCCACATTACCGAAACTCCGATGGTCGGTTACCAAAAGAAGTCGACGGGTGTGATTCCCTGCTCGATCCAACGGTCAACGCAATTTTTACGTATCGAGAGTTCGAGACTCTCGATGCCAAAAACCTCATGCCAACACAAACTTTGAATTCCTGAATCCCGATATCTATTTCGGCTTTTCGGCTTTCGCTAGTTGCAATGTCATGCAACTCTTCTCCACGAACCCTGAAATCCCGATTGACTTTCCTATCGGGATTTTCCCCGAACTCTTGGATTTCCGCCACGCGTCCTACTATGATGGACAGTCCTCAATCATTTTTCTATTTTGAAAAATCAAATGCCTAAATGCTCCACATCCTATCCTCTTGATCCCCGAAATCCCGACATGCGAAATGCTGACGGACTCTTGATCGCCGTGACGTGTCTCAACAGACAGATGGTCCTGATTTAGTTCAGGATTTCGTGACTTGCGATACCTTGATGTCACAATTTCTTTGTCAACTCGAAACCCCAATAGATGAAATACCGATGGGTTCTTGATCTCCGCCACGTGTCCTAATGAATGGATGGCTCAGATCAAATTCAGGGTTTTCACTATGAAGTGACCCGACCTCCTATCCTCGAGACTTCTGATATCCTGAATTCCGAAGTCCCTATATCCCAATGCCTTTCAAGACTTTCTCTCTTCTTGCGAGGGTTTAAACCCCATGCAACCCCTATCATATCCCATGACTGACGAGCATCTAAGTGAGATCCGACGGTTCACAATCTCCTGAGCTTGAACCTTTGGAAATAGTTGTAACCCCCTTGCTTCTCTCTCAGATCGAACGGTTGGCGGGACTTCGTAAATTCTCTACGGAGAATTTTGACCATATGTCTCTTCCCTTGAGAACTTCTGTGAAATTTAAACAAAATATTTCTCTACGTGGAACTTGTCCTCTTGCAGCATGACGTCACTGCACTTTTTTTTTAATTCTTCAAGCCGCTTTCAAGTGTTGAACTCCCTTTGACTCTGTGCACTCCCTGCAGCAACAGTCTCTCAACAAGCCATTCAGGTTAAAACCCTTGAAGCTTCACTTGGCCTATGCACACTTTGTACGGCTCCTATGCCTAACTGCACTTTTGTGAAAATGAGAACAATTGTTATCTCTCTTGAGCTTTCAGAGATGAACTCTGACTTCTGTCAACACACTCCTTGTAGACAAACTCCATTGCACTCCTTGCAGGAATTTTACTCACTCAGACAGAGAAACAATTGAAACTCATTTCTTAGTCTTCCTCTCAGACCTCAAACATTCAACAAGAAATCATTCATACATAGCATAAAATAAATTGCATGACATAAAGAATAAAGCACTCATGAGCATAATATTCAATAATGCATACACATAGAATATTTGGACACCATGAATCTGAATCAAAGCCTTTTTGTATTAATCCAGAACTTATGTACATGGAATTTGTCTATAGATCTCTCTGCTTCTTATCTTCTATGCACTATGCTCTCAATTGATATCCCCCTACAATACACAATGAGGGTGTTTATATCTCGCTTCCCTCTTTCTTTCTAAACTGTCTAATCTACGCATTAAATTTTATCTACTTGCATTAACTATTATAAATTCCTTCTACCTATTAAGGATGAGAGCCGATCACTCAAGGTCCTTTTACATTATACAAGTGTGCCTCCATTTAATGATCTCATTGTCATTACATAACATTTTCAAAATTTGCGTTGGGTGCTTTTCCAACTGTCTTTTATCTCCGCGCTGGCTCGATTGAGATGCTCCTGCATCACATGACTACTGCCAATATAAGATAATACTCCCTTCCCGCCTGTCTTTTTTTTTTTTTCATAGTCAAATTAATTCTATGATATAGAGGAGGGAATAAGTTTTGCAAGTAAGAAAAACTAGTTCCAACAGTGGAACATACCTATGCTCAATGCAAGGAGGTTCATTTAGGAGATGGTCACTCAAGGGAATGTTCCCTCCTGGGTATAGGGTGTCAAGTTGTGAAGGATATAAACAAGGCTCTGCTTGGTTGAGGATGAAAAACTATTGAGGAAAATGATTTATAACACAAAGTGAGAACCAAAAATAGGCTCAATACTACAAGCAAGGGCATGAGATGAAATCACAAGTTAATGCCAAAAAATGTCCTTTATCGTAATCTTAGTCTACTTGGTTTGAAAAGGGGATAAACTTGTACCAAATAGACGTCCTTTCAAATCTAATTTACGAGTGTGAAAGAGACAAGTTCACTCGACAATCTTTTCGCCTTTTGAAAATGACTGGGAAAAGAGCTTAAATCAAACTCATGACCTTTCAAGTCCAATTTAATGAGTGTGAAAGGGACAAATTCACTTGTCAATATTTTTTCTTTTTAGATGAGTTGGAAAAGAGATTAAATCAAACTCGTAGAGAGGTTTCTAGGCAACATTTCATGGGGGAGGCCAAGGCTCCCGTGTTGGACTTCTGTGAAAGGTCAGCATCTTACAAATAGCCAACACAAGCTTGGGAAAACCCAAATCTCTCCAATTCGAGGAGGATAAAGTGGTATTAGAGGTTATCTTCTCCATGATATATCAGATAATGTCTCTTACTTGGAAGGACATAAGAGGAGGCATTGGATACCCCATAATACCATCCCAATCAAAGAGAACTTCTCTAGGACTTGAAGGAAGAGTACTCGAGGAGAGTAAAACTCTGTCTTGTTTAGAAGGTGCAGTACCAGGAATGCTAATGATATGGTTGAAGGATGAATCACCCTCCAAGGGAATGGTTGGATTGACAAGAAATTTCATAGGTACGGCCACTTCCTCAACCATTGGCTGAATAGGATGCATGACAAAAAGCCTAGGAGACACATCACCCTTAAAAATGGGGGTGTGGTCATGTGAGGATTGCATCGACATGACTACCATGTCAATCAAAGGAGAAATAGAGTGCGGGGAAAACATAGATGTCTCAGAACTTGAAGGGCCCCTAGGAAAGAACCATGCTTCCAGTATCCTAACAGTAGTAGGACACAAACGAGTAAGGTGATTTCCTTCGCAAGTACTGCAAAGGAATTAGGGCTTACATCTGACACGTCTAGACTTCTTAATCGTATGAATGCCCCCAACGTCATTTACAATGGATGGTGACATGATCTCATCGTGACTGGCAGAGGCTGCAGGTTGATCTCCCACATTATGTATAGAGGTTAGAGATGTGATATGGATATGAATCATGGAGAATATAATGATGCCCCCAACATGACTAGCAGCGGCTGGTTGTGGATATTCAACATGACTTGTAGAGGTCATCAACCAATCTCCAACATTAATAGCATCAGTTGGTGATGGAGCTCTAGTATGAATGACAGTTATTGGAATAGCGACGGTGGTGATTTGTGGCATTTACGACCAAGGTCCCATGAAAAATTGGTTTTGAGACATTACAGACCAAGAAGGGTCCTGGTTTACACCCTGTCCCTATACTAAAAGGTAGTATCCTCCTCCTAAATGATCCATAGAGGTTTGTGTTGGGCCCTTCATTTTTTGGATAAGGAATCATGCAAGTTTTGACTGAGCATGAGTTGCACAAGCTTCACCAGAAGTTGGACAAAAGAGTAAGAAAGAGCAACAGAAAGCAGTTTTGAAAGACAGCGCAATGCCAGCTAAGAAACAAACAGTTGCAACAGAACAAGGAAGCGTGAAAACCGAGACGGTATACACAAAATCGCTATATATAGGGATGACCATGATTGTAAAAGGGTTGGGATTTTAGTTGGTTATTGTTAGTAGCTTGGATAGTTAACTAGTTCTGCGACATGAGTCCAGAGTCCAGAGTCTGTACAGAGCACTACTGAATATTTCTGAGTCTGTAATTAAAGAAAGATTCTGAACCTAATATCAAGAAGGATCATAATTTTCAAAATATGATGTGTCTCTGTGTGTTTTACTTATGCATTACAATAATTCTTTATGGTTTATAAGTTCTACTTGATGGTTCTATTTTTAAATGCTTTTTTGCAACATAAGTAGGTTCGGTTCTTACACAGATAAGACTCAGACCTGTTCATGTATCTTGCGCAAGATCAAGATGAGTCCTGAAGGTTCTGTGAATACTCCTAAGTATTTTCCTTACCCTTCCCTATATATTTGTCTTAGCAGTGTTTTGGGTGAGACTTCTTCTCTTCGGAGGAGATGAAAATGCTAGTGCTCTAGACTACTCAGTACATTTTATTGGTAACCTAAGAAGGACCATGGTCTAATCAAACTTGCGCCAAAAAAAGGGCTCTTTTGTCGGGATTTGCATTAAAAGGGAACCTGTAGAGAGAAATGAGAATGCTTCTGTGAATCCATAGATCTATTATTTACCAATGGTGGTAAAGAAACTTTGATGCCTTCATATGGAAAAAAGTAGAACTGAGGGGAAAATTGATGGAAGACACTCGTAAAGCAGTATTTTACTCATAAAGATTGAGTGACCAGTATGAAATTTTCTGAGTTAAGTTTCCAAAAGAAATGTTCCACTCAATAAAGAGGCTCCAAGAATCTCAAGAGTTTCAATAATGATTCAAGAGGATCTGTTCTTGGGACACCGAAAATCTAGCAACACTTCAGAGGCTAGATTGTCTAGTCACGCAGATGATTGATTTTTGGGTCAGTACCACATTATAAGGATATATTATCGAATTTGCAGCTGAGAACCACCAATATTTTTCGTGAGCAAAGATGATTTTCAATAAAGACACAAGGGGAAGACTGTTGAGAGAAATCCCCATGTGGATTAACGTTTTCTTGATGGAAGAGGGGATGCTGACTATGTCCCTGACTGAGATGGAAACACAAACATCCTTGCTTGGGGTAGGGTGAGGTTGGGGTAGAGTCATGGCTTGAGAGAGGGGAAGGGTTCTTTGAAAAATGGGGGGAAAACAACAAGAAACTGACTCAAGAGACGAGCGAGCCTTGAAGACAACCACCATAGTTGAGAAGTGGTGGCACGACAAGATAAAGAAATCAACAAGAAAGTTAGAGAAATTGAGGAAAGAAGGCAGATAAAGAGAAGTAGAGGAAAGACAGATGGAAGATTTGCAGAAGATGAGAAGACAGGAAATACTGGACAGTCAAAGGTTAAGTGAGAGAGAAGCATAGAGAGAAAGAACTCCCCAGAACGGTGGACATGAAGGAGAAGGTGTGGACGTAAGAGAGGAAGAAGTCATCATGAATATTGAATAAGAAAGGGAAGATTCAACCCCAATAATAGGAGAGATCGAGAATCCGACCGAAGAGATTGTTCTGGTGGAAGCAAATGAGACCCCCCATATCAAAGAAAGCCTCCCTAAAGCCAATTGCACCAGCCCTGAATCACCCATACCCCAAGTGTCTTCTATAAAAGTGGTAAGTTTGATATTACCTTCTCATGCTAGTTCTATTCCAGTAAAATTAGTTAGTCAATCCCAACGAGGAAGTGTGAGTATAGGGAGGATATTGGGATCCCCTAGTAGATCACGAGAAGGACCGTTAGGGTTTATATTTATAAAAACAAAAAGATCAATAATGGCTGGCCATGAAGGAGGTTCGATTTCCCGATACCTAGAATTTTGGGGTAAGGGAGTGTTGGTAGCCAATTCAATTTTTTATATTTTCCTATAAGCTGCCTACACATATGTCTTCTGAACTTCAAATTGTCGTCGCATTTTTCAAATAGACGATATTTTCATTTCTTGCGACACTTGCAAATTCGTCTCCATTTAGTTTTCATGACTGTAAGCGTGAAAACTCCTCCATAGTTATTTGAACTGTCATGGTATTTTATTGATATTTTGAATGCCACTTACCTTTGGCTGAAAGAATTTTTGAACTATGCATATTTGGACATTCTTATATTGGTTGCATAACTTGATTTTATTAAACTGGTAAGGCATTGAGTGTATAAATTTATATTTTTGGCACTTGCCTAGTAATTGAATTGCATAGGAGTCATGGTTTATTTTGTTTTTAATATATTATGTGATCCTTATTGTTATTCTTTTATAGCCCTTGGCTTGTCAATTTTATAAATATCGATTGTCACAATGTTTTAAAACTTTTGATTACACACTTATACAATGGTGCATGGCTAACGTTTGTTGTTGGTTTCACGTTGAGTGGCAATGGTTTGAAAAATTATGGTTAATGGTGCATTGGTATAACACCCACCGTTTGATTCTTTGGTTGGCCAAATGATATGGTTTTGAACTATTGAACAGAGGATTAATTCGCTGGTTGTACTTTGTCATAACTATTATGCATGGAGGTGAATAACTCCACCACCCTCGCATGCGCACATTAATGCTTCCCCTTTAATCGTTTGTAGCTGTTAGACCAAATGACTTTGCTCCTGTGCATTGGTAAATTCAACCCAAACCCTTACCATGTTCTCGCACCATGGCCCCTGTCATCCGAGCTGAACCTAATGGCAGCCAGGCTCTGTTGATGTTTGACAGTGCCCGCAGTGACCTTGAAGACAATAGGTGGCTTCCATTTATATAAAAATTCAAGGGTATTAACCTCTGCATAGCTCGACAATTCGCCATGACCTTTGATGGTTGTCGAGCCAAGGTCAGCGATGTTCAATTGCAAATTGACTAGCAGTTTATCAGTCTTGCTACGGGTTTTCCTGCCACTGGACAATGATGGTCCAAGAATTGCAAAGTAGAAGAGGTCCCTTGGACACTGCTCTTCCAGTCGTGTAAAGTTACCTCCTGTGATAAAGGTTTTCCTGTGACCATGCTTAAACAGCGCTGGCATGATTTATTGATGATAATCAAACAGTTTATCACCTGCGAGGGTCGGTATGGGTTTGTTTTCTTACACCACCTTCATTTGATTATGGTTTTTATGGGTTATCATATCAATATACCCTATTATTTGCATAGAAGCCTGTTTAAAATGTCAAAGAAGTACAAAATAAATCAGGCTGATAGTAGCCTTTTTCATTATGGGCTGGTTAAGATTATTGTTGTTTGTCATTTGGGGTTACACGGAGATTGTTGGAGAAATTTCCTTGCTCGGAATAACTTTGAGGATTCGAACCCTCCACAGGTCGACAAACCTATGGTAAGCGAGGAAAAGACTGTACCCCCGGTACCCTACAATATCCTATTACCTAAACCCTTAGATGACTCACCTATCGACCTACCCCACTTTGTGACTAAGGACGTTGAGACAGTTAGGCCTGTGGGCAAAATGCCTAAAGCGAAACCCACTGTAAATGCCAAAGGGAAAAGAATGCCCATTTAATTTCTCAAATGGCAAGAAATAAGCCAAAACCTCCTGTCGAGCCAAACCCTATCATATTGAGTGAGGACTCTGATTCAGAAGTAGAGCGTTTCTTGGCTAGCGAATACCCCTATTCGTAAGGTCTGTGTCCCAAACCTTCGTATGAATTCATGTCAAACCCACCCCCTTTCTTACAGGACGACCCTAACTACCTAGGCATTAAGTTGCCTTGTGAAGCTCCCGGTCATTCACCTAAACCCTCTCCTGCTCTGCCTAAACCTACAGTGCCACCCTGTGATCAATGAAGCGCATGGTTAGAGAGATATTATCTTGATGTGTCGATTCTCCAATAAAGAATTCACTCTTTGGAGGACCAAGTTGCACTGGTTACCAGTCAAAAGGCTAAGCTACAAGCCTATGATAAGAAATAAAGGACGATAGGCTCCATCTTGTTTAAAAATGTGGAATTAGCTACAGCGATCGTGAATTCTAAGTTGGCATAATTCGCGCGTCATCACACAGGTATGTTCAATATCAATCGTTTTTTTTGTAAATAATCTTGTTTATATAACGAATTCGAATTTAGTTTTGAATAGCTTTGTTCATGGCATTGATTGGTTTCGTTACATTGAATGCATTCTATACATAGCTATTCTTTGACTAAGTGGAAGTTCATTTTCCCGGTTTAGCTTCCATTGGATTTTAATTGATTTGATTGATCTTGGTGTAGATTTGAGTTGTTTGATTTAGCTAAAATAGATGCTATGCTGTCAATTGAAGTCGTTTGTATCTATTCTAGGCAGTGACTGTTTCTCATATTCAATTCTGAACACAATTGCATTTTGATTCAATTTCGTTATATGCTATGATTAAAAATGATAAGGTTAATTGTTATGGTTTGTTGTGTCATATGACTTTCAAAGAACAGGATTTCAATTCATATCGTTTCCAATGTAAATCTGTACAAACACACCCAAATCGTGAATAGATTCAATTCATAACGACCATTCTAAAACTCAGCTGGTTAATTTGCATTGGTTTACTATTAGCTCAACCCTGCTATCAGTTTGATTCATATTTGCGATGGATTGGATACTCTGTTTAAATTTGATTTGTAAAATGAGATTGGATTCGCGATTTGTTTCTATGCTAAACTCGGACATGATTCATTTGAAATAAATGATTTCGTTCTAATCCAATCGAGTTTAGTTGCCCATTTTACAATAACCAATTATCACTTATAACGATTCTATTGTGATTGTGGTCAAAGCCGAATCGATCTGGTTATGATGTTGTATGAATTGATTCTCGCACCTGTTTGAGTTAATCTACCTGTGGCGTGAACTGGTTGATGTCATAACAATTATAGAAATTTTAAAACGATTCTATTTTTTATCTGATCGTATCTCCTGTTTTGGAAAACACAACATGATTTGCTTGATTGCATTACTTTCGAATTGGATCTGAAACGATTTGTAAAACTGTTTGGATTTGATTCTGTCTACCCGACTATGATGACAATCGAAACAGAGCATGCTTGTCTCTCTACTTGGTTATTGGATTTTGATCCTAAATGATTTCAATTGGATATGAAACAATTTTTTTACTATTCGACCCAATTTTATGGTAACAGAAAACAGAGTATTCTTACCCCTGTTTCCGATTGAATCACTTTTGGTTCTGTTTAATGATGAATGATAAAATCAATTGAATCTTGACTGATTCGTTTTAAATGATCATTGGAAGATAATTGGATTTTTATTCTTTTAAAATATTTGATTTGGTTTCAATTCTGATCATGCATGTTATTTTAGACTATCTACAAGATCAGATGATTTTGTAGCTAAGTCTATAAGATTATATTTTTATTGTTTTGATAATAAAATATCTTTCTAATTTTTTATTTTTGGTCTATTGCAGATGAATTTGAAATTGCAGTGGATTTGATGAGCAGTTAGAGGATATTTGAAATGTTTTGATTTCATTTTAGTTTCCTAGGTTAGTTGATTTTGGGAATATCTTCCCAGATTATGTAAACAATTTGATACTATCCACAAGGAGGTTTTAACCTCTGTGAAGACTTATATATACTTATTATTTTTTGTAATAATCATCCTCATTCATGGGAGAACAAGGATATGGAATTTTAATACAGACTGAGGCAGAATTTGATGTTTTGTTACAGCTTTAGCTTCTCATGATATCAACATTTTGTTTCATGTTATGTGTATCAATTTGTATTTGATTAATGACTAATTTAGCTATCTTAATCTTTTGCATATGATATAATTTAATCAATATAATCCATATCTGATTTCTTCTAGTATTTAAAGACATAACAATTACTTGATTCGATTTGTGAATGATAGATTTCTCTTCTTCATTAATTGAATTATTAAGTATAAGTTTTTGCATAACAGGTTTCCCTTATTGGAGCGATTTATAAATCATATAATTGTTATGATTTTTTATATCTTTTTTGTCCTGTAAACAACTCAAAGAGAAGTGCAACCTATCGTTTATGAAAAGCTTCTGAACCATCCGGTGTGAGTTTACTTCTTCCGACCAGCTTTGAAGTCATCACACAAAGGGAAAACTTGGAGCGTTTCCAGGTCAGTTTGTCATTCATTTGTTTAGTATATTTGTTAGTATTTTAAGTTAGATATATATGTTTAGTATATTAGATTGTTTAATTTCACAGCAAGTTTTATTTCTTTTTCATAAAATCAAAAAGAAAATCAACAAAAACATATCTTGTTGCCTTAGGGTAGAAATCAAATGAGTTTTGCAGGTTTTATTCAAATCTGCAAGTTGTAGATATTGTATATCTGTGAATAAGTTATAATACAATAAGTAATTAGATAACTAATTAATAGAGTTAGTATAGTAGTAATTATTAGTTTGTATATATAGATAGTAGAATAGTTAGTTTGTTTTAGTAGTTAGTTGTATTTAGATTAGTTTGTTAGTTAGTTTTATATTAGTTTTATTTATATTAGTTTATTTTATTTATTATTAAATAGTTTTAGATTGTTTTATATTAGTTTTATTTAGATTAGTTTATTTTATTTATTATTAGTTAGTTTTAGTTAGTTTTTTTTGTTTTAGTTAGATTAGTTAGTTTAGATTAGTTTTCTCTTTGGTTTTCTTAGAACCTTAGAATGGCCAACGGAGCCGTTAAACCTGTCAGGGTGGTTCATTCCAAACGGCTTGGGTTATTAGACAACCCCGGACCGGTTCCACTCTCTCAATTGATGGATGGTCAGTTTCGCCCGTCAACAAATGGCGCTAGAAGGAGGGCCCGAACTTAATTAATTGCACAAGGTGGTCGCAAGACTCCTCCTCCCACTAATCGCTCACCTATAGTGACTAGAAGCCATTCACTTAATAATATTCCCCTTCAAACAACAACTACTTCAAACGAAGATCCTCAGATCACAGTTGAACCAACAACCCCTAATCCTACACGTGGTGACCTACAAGAGATTGTACGCTAGTCTCTTATCAAGACACACAGTTCCTTAGCTCGTCTTAGGAAACCAAACCGTCTGTGGAGTCAACCGTTAGACTTATTTGATATCAGAGAATAATTAGGTGACACTAACCTCACTGTGAATCCTTCAGATCCAATCTTAAATCCTATTGCAGGAGGATCTGGGATACCTCCTTCACCACCTCCCTCATCTCCTTCCTCTTCTGGAGGAGATTATTCTGACAAAGGCAATTCACCTTCTCAGCCTTCTACACCCACTACCCCGATGGAAAAGCAGAACAACCCTGTTAGACCCTGGCTTGATCAGGATGTTGTAGCTGTACCTGGAGCCCAGCACCCTTTACCTAAGCACCCGGAGAAATGGCTCCCCAAGTTTGATCCCGATTCAAAACAAATAGCTGAAGATCATATCAAGAAATTTATGTTAGCCATTAGACTCCGCAATGTTGAACATGAAGATGTTGTCTGTAGGTTGTTCCCTTACACTTTCGAGGGTAATGCATCCACATGGTACTTTGCCCAACATCCACACACCATCATGTCTTGGGAAAAGTTTGAGTCATGCTTTTTGGAAAAATTCGGAGACGGTAAACCTCCGGAAGTCCTAGTCATGGATCTTTCTAGCTTAATAATGAACCCAAAAGAAAAATTTAAAGACTTTAATCAAATATTCTTAACACTTAAAAACCGAATCCCTGCAGATTTTATGCCTGCTGAAAGTCTTTCAATTGCTTACTACACTAAAGCTCTACATCAAAGTATAGCTATTTGGGTTAAACGATCCAAGAAAGCTACATTGTTATAAGCCTTCGAGGAGGCCACCCAAATTGAAAAAGACATACTTAGCCTTAAGGAATCTTCCAACAACGAAACAAAGGCTAGTTCTGCTCCCAAAAAGAAGATTGAAATTCTCTCCAGACCCACCCAAAGTAAAACACAATCTGAAAACTCTGATTTGGAAAATTTAACTAAAGTTGTTCAAAGACTATCAAATCAAGTTACAGACTTAAAAAGGTCAACTGAAGAAGCTTCCTCGAGTAAAGGACCCTATAAACCTTCTTTTCGAAAACATTTTCCTACCAACCACCGAGGGCCTTAATCTAGAAAGTCTGCAATGTGCTCTTCAAACAATTCTAGACGCCCAAGATAACTTGATACCCCCTGATATCCCTCAGGAAGTAGTTGAACAAGAAACGGTTCAAGAAGAAGAGTCTTCTCCAAACATTTTTGGACACTTTTTGGATAGCCTCTTTCAAGCCAACTTCGAGACTGTTCACCCTTATAACACTAGGAGTAAGACAACAAACAAACCTTCTACCGAGAACCCTACAACTTCGCCTCCAAAGCCATCTAAATCAGATGAGACTAAATAGAGCAATGTCAACCCCAACTTAGATTATGATGTTGTTGAAGATCTTAAAAAGTTAAGGGCTAACATTTCTATTTATGAGTTGTTGAAGTTTCCATTTTTGTTACAGAAAATGTTGCAAAATATCTTAGAAAACGGAAAGAATGGTAATTCAAATGGTAACAAGGTTTTGCAAAGCAAAGTTCCGCAGAAGACTTCCACTAAAAATAATCCTGATCCTCAAGATAAAGGAAGCCTTCCTGTAATCCCTGTAAATAATGTAAATAATGTAAATAATGTAGATAAAGTAGCATTAGAAACTGCGATTAAAAAGCCACAAGTTATTACTCCTAGCACTCGCAAGAATGTACCACCTTTTCTTTTAACTTTCGAGATTTTCAACAGAAATGTGCATAATTGTATGGTGGATTCAGGGGCGTCATCCAATGTGATGCCTTGGTCCGTCTTCCAGAATATTAACGCTGAAGTGGAACCATCTACTTTAAAAATCATACAACTTGATTGAACAAATGTTAAAGTAATAGGCGAACTAAAGAATGTATTGATTAGATTATCGTCTAACCCTAAGGTTCATCAAGTTATTGATATAATCGTTGTGGATATTCCAGAAGTGTATGGTCTATTTTTGAGCAGGGACTGGTCAGAGCAGCTACATGGTTACTTCGCAACATACTGGTCTCACTTATGGCTCCCAGAGAATAGTAAGCCCAACAAGGTTAAAGTGAATCGTGAGCATTACCTTAAGTTCACGGTCACGGATTTAAATGATCCAAACGAACCATATACACCTCCTGTTGATTCACCCGAAGTCCAAGGGATGGACACCTTCTTCAGAAATTTCATGGTCGAGGCTTCACCTATCATCAATCCAGAACAACAGTCCGAGATCATAGCATATGTGCAACCAACAGCTTCTACACAACAGTCCTATGAGCCCGATGGAAATCAAATTTGGTCTCTATATTTTGACGGTTCTAAGTCTAAAGAAGGAGTTGGTGCAGGCTGCATCATTATCGATCTGGCAGGTAACAAGACATTAATGGCTTGTAGACTAGAATTTGAATGTACTAACAATACTGCAGAATATGAGGCTTTGCTGCAAGGTCTCAGAAAAGCTCTGGACATGAACATTCAAAATCTGGTTGTATTTGGTGACTCTGAAATAGTGGTTATATAGGTAAGAGATTCTATACACTGTCTTTCCCCACATCTCAAAAGCTACCAGTCTGAGGTATGGAGTTTGATGAACAAATTTTCTGCATTCAATATAAATTCCATTCCTAGATCAAATAATGCTGAAGCAGATTTATTAGCTAATGTTTCTTCTAAACTTCTTCCTACAGAAGGCTTATCTCCAAACACATTCTTCGTGGAGCTATTGTTTCGACCATCTGTTCCTGACAATATCACTAACTAGAGAGTATTTGACGATGATCAACAAATCATTGAATTTCTGCACATGGAAGAAACCTTTCAAGGCGTAGTGATAGATGAATGCACGCACGAAGACAATTTGCACGACTTTACGGTAATACCTGATCCGAAATATCCTAAAGCTCTATCGGATATGATAAACTCGATACCCAAATCCATAGTTAGATTAGAAAAGTTTTATGATTTTGAAGATAAATTTAAAAAGACGGTCAATTGAAAAACTAATAGTTCCTCGTTGTTTTATGAAAAAGTGAATTTAGGAACTGATGAAAAACCTCAATGCATTAATTTAGGATTGGGATGTTCTCGACAAGAAAAAATTGCATTCATTAAATTATTCAAATAATTTAAGGATGTCTTTGCATGGACATACGATGATCTTAAAATGTTCGATCCTAATATCATACAACATGTCATCCCGAAGAAGCCCCAAACCTTACCCTTCCAACAGAAATTGAGGAAAATGCATCCTAAACTTGAACCGACCGTTCAAAAAGAATTTAATAAACTCCTAAGTGCTCAAATAATTTTTCCTGTTAGGCACACTCAATGGGTGTCCAACCTTGTCCCAGTGCGGAAGAAAAACGGGGAAATCCGACTCTGTGTCAATTTTTGAAACCTCAATAGAGTGTCTAACAAAGATAACTATCCTGTCCCGCCCATGGAACAGATCCTTCAACAGGTATCTGGTTCCGAGAGGTTATCCTTATTGGATGGTTTCTCTGGATACAACCAAGTCCTGATGTCTCCGCCAGACCAACTGAAAACTACCTTTCGTACCCCGTGGGGCACTTATGCTTATCACAAAATGCCCTTTGGATTGATTAACACCGGTGCTACCTTTTAGAGAGCAATGAACATTGCTTTTCAAGGATTAATCAATCAGTCTGTCGTAGTTTACTTAGATGATGTGACTGTATTTTCAAAAAACAAAGACGATCATCTAATTCACTTACGAGCCGTTCTGCTGCGATGTCGTAAATATGACATCTCCTTGAACCCCAAGAAATCCATCTTTGCAGTAGAACATGGTAAACTTCTAGGATTCATTGTGTCTAGTGATGGGATGATTATTGACCCCGAAAGGACTCAATTCATCTCCAAACTTCCCCCACCTACATCCAAGAAATACATGCAGTCTTTCTTAGGCCAAATTAACTTCGTGAGAATATTTGTCCCCAGCTTCTCCGAAATGGTCAGACCCTTGCAGAACCTAATTAAGAAAGACACCCAATATCACTGGGGATCTCCAGAAAACCAAGCTTTTAATGACATAAATAAGGCCATAGTAGACACTCCGTCTCTCATGAGCCCTGACTTCTCTCAATATTTTACACTCTATACTTTTTCCTCTAATCGTTCCTATGCCGTCGTCTTAACTCAGAAGAATGCCGAGAACAACGAAGTTCCCATCGCCTTTATGAGCTCTTCTTTCAAAGGTGCTCAAATTGACTACCCAGCGGTCGATCGGCAAGCCTACGCTATTTTCAAAGCAGTAAAGCATTTTCGATCCTATATTTTGAAGTCAAGGACGAAATTCATTGTCCCCTACCCTGTCGTGAGGAACTTGTTAGTGCAGAAAGCGTTAGGAGAGAAGAGAGCCAAATGGGTCACCTCCTTGCAGGAGTATGACTTAGAAATCACCCCAGCTCAGATCGTGAGAGACCAAGGGTTATGTAAGTTGGTTGTTGGTTCAGAAACTGGACAACAAGAAGATAGTAATAAGTCAAACCTAGGACAAAGAGACCAAAGCCTAATCTATTGCACACAAAACCTTGTTAGTCCTTGGTACGAAAATATAAGATTCTGTCTTGAACATGGATCAGCCCCCCGTCACCTTGACCCCGCTAAAAGAAGAGCGCTGAGACTGAAGTCTACCTCCTTTCATCTAGTTAACGGTATAATGTTTTGTCAAAGTTTTGATGGCATACTGATGCGTTGTCTTGAAAAGGATGAAGAAGAAAAGATCTTGCTCGAGTTGCATGCAGGAGAAGCTGGTGGCCACTTCGGTGGTGACACCACTGCTCATAAGGTTCTGAGAGCCGGTTATTACTGGCCCACGCTTTTTAGGGATGCCCATGTCTTATGTCGTAAATGTATTATCTGTCAGAAAGCATCAGGGCGGTTAGAAAATCCAACATTTCCCTTGCAACCCATCTCAATGGATTCTCCTTTCCAGCAATGGGGCCTTGATATTATAGGTCCTATTATTCCTCCGTCCTCGCAACAACACAAGTATATTATGACAACCACAGATTACTTTACTCGATGGTCTGAAGCTACTGCGCTAAGAACTGTCAACACCAGTCAGGTAATTGCCTTCCTAAATTTGAATATCATCACTCATTTCGGCATCCCTCATTGTCTGGTCTTTGATAATGCTTCATACTTTTCTTCTCTTGAGATGACCGAGTTTTCTTTCGAAAAAGGAATTAAGTTGAAGTATTCTGCTAGTTATTACCCCCAGGGCAACGGATTAGTTGAATCAACAAACAAAAACTTGATCAAAATAATCAAGAGAACTGTGTCTGAAAATCACAAGAATTGGCACAATGCACTATTGAATGCACTATGGGCTAATAGGGTAACACCCAAAGCCGCTATAGGTAACTCCCCCTTCTTTCTCATTTATGGCAGAGAAGCCATTCTACCACCTCACATTCTTCTTCCTTCACTTCAGTTGTCACAAAAGTTCCAAGAAGAAGATTGTCCCCCTTTAGAAAACCGCATCAACGCTTTGATGAAGTTGGAAGAAGTAAGAGCCCAAGCTAAGCGCAAGTTAGATCAACATAAACAATTGATTAAAAGTTGGTTCGATTCTAATTCTGCTTCTGATAGGAATTTTGAGGTAGGCGATCTCGTCTTAAAGTGGGATAAACCACATGAGGGAAAGGGTGAGCACACCAAATTTCAAAACTTATGGCTTGGACCATTTTTAATTGTTGAAAAGTTGGGTCCTAGTTATTTTCGATTTCAGAATCTCGAAGGGTATCTTGATACCTACCCGGTGAATGGCCAATCCCTAAAAAGATACTTTGCTTGATAACTACCCTTGTATATTATGTATATATTTTGCTTTTATTTTGATCTTTCGTTTGATTTATGTTTGATTTTGATTTGAATTTATCAGTTTTTGTGTTTTTTTTAGCAATACACATACCTGTAGACCGAGCCATTCAGACAAAGACGATTAGAGATTTTTTTCGCTTGAATAACTTCTAAAAAATTTGTACAAACATCTATTGTTGAAACTGATATCTATGTTGGAAAATTCTGTTGTTTGAAAGAAGTTTACTGATTTCAATCTCTGAGCAAAGTTTGTCATGATCATCTATTATCTTTTTACGTTGTCCCATTTCCGTAAAGGAATGAATCAAAAAATATGTCTCCCTGTCATAAGAAGTTGTTTTATAAATAAAACATCTCTGGAGCTGAATAAAGGACAGTGCTAAAAATTCTGATGAAGTCTGAAAAAATATGTTAAAATATTAAAATTTTCAGCGTCACCCCGCTCATCTATATACCTTTGAAAAATAAAATAAAATATGAATAAGAGTTGTGGGAAGTGTTTGTAAACCCGCTGGGATGATGAACAGGTCTGTTGGTAGCGGGTAAATGCAAGCATGGTGCCAAGACAACTTCTCCGAGGTACTGAATAGGCCCGCTGGCAGCGAAGCAATGTCAGGTATATGAAAATTTGTAAAAAAGAAAAGAAACCTCTTTAATGTCCTTTATTCTGATACATAACTTCTTGATAGGATATAGATATCAGAGTGGGTTAAATGAAACCCTGTCGAGGCTATGGACGCTTGCTGGTAGCAGTGGCCATGCCAACAATATTGAAGATTTTATCTTTAATATCATGACTTGTTGATCTTAAGACTGTTATTGGTTTTCATTTTTTAAAACACTGCTGGGAAAAATGATTAATGATGATGTTAGTACGATTTTCTGGTTGTTGTTTTTGAGTTGAAATTTTCTTTGTTGTCCTAATCTGAATTTATTTCTTTTGACAGAGATAACTGCTTCTACCAAAGTGTCGCCATTGTTGGAAGCCAATTCAATTTTTTCTATTTTCCTATAAGTTGCCTACACCTATGTCTTCTGAACTTCAAATTGTCGTCGCATTTTTCAAATAGACAATATTTTCATTTCTTGCGACACTTGCAAATTCGTCTCCATTTAGTTTTCACGACTGTAAGCGTGAAAACTCCTCCATAGTTATTTGAACTGTCATGGTCTTTTATTGATATTTTGAATGCCACTTACCTTTGGCTAAAAGAATTTTCGAACTATGCATATTTGGACATTCTTATATTGGTTGCATAACTTGATTTTATTAAACTGGTAAGGCATTGAGCATATAAATTTATATTTTTGCACTTGCCTAGTCATTGAATTGCATAGGGGTCATGGTTTATTTTGTTTTTAATATATGATGTGATCCTTATTGTTATTCTTTTATAACCCTTGGCTTGTCAATTTTATAAATATCGATTGTCACAATGTTTTAAAACTTTTGATTACACACTTATACAATGGCGCATGTCTAACATTTGTTGTTGGTTTCACGTTGAGTGGCAATGGTTTGAAAAATTATGGTTAATGGCGCGTTGGTATAACAGCCACCGTTTGATTCTTTGGTTGGAAAAATGATATGGTTTTGAACTATTGAATAGAGGATTAATTCTCCGGTTGTACTTTGTCATAACTATTATGCATGGCGGTGAATAACTCCACCACCCTCGCATGCGCACATTAATGCTTCCCCTTTGATCATTCATAGCTGTTAGACCAAATGACTCTGCTCCTGTGCATTGGTAAATTCAACCCAAACCCTTACCATGTGCTCGCACCATGGCCCCTGTCGTCCGAGCTGAACGTAATGGCAGCCAGGCTCTATTGATGTTTGACAGTGCTCGCAGTGACCTCGAAGACAATGGGTGGCTTCCATTTATACAAAAATTTGAGGGTTTTAAACTCTGCATAGCTCGAAAATTCGCCATGACCTTTGATGGTTGTCGAGCCAAGGTCGGTGATGTTCAATTTCAAATTGACGAGAAGTTTATCAGTCTTGCTACGGGTTTGCCTGCCACTGGACAACGATGGTCCAAGAATTGCAAAGTAGAAGAGGTCCCTTGGACACTGCTCTTCCAGTCGTGTAAAGTTACCTCCTGTGATAAAGGTTTGTCTGTGAACATGCTTAAACAGCACTGGCATGATTTATTGATGATAATCAAACAGTTTATCACCTGCGAGGGTCGGTATGGGTTTGTTTTCTTACACCACCTTCATTTGCTTATGGTTTTTATGGGTTATCAGCTCAATATACCCTATTATTTGCATAGAATCATGTTTAAAATGTCAAAGAAGTATAAAAGAAATCAGGATGATAGTAGCCTTTTTCATTATGGGTTGGTTAATATTATTGTTTTTTGTCATTTGGGGTTACACGGAGATTGTTGGAACAATTTCCTTGCTCGGAATAACTTCGAGGATTCGAACCCTCCACAGGTCGACAAACCTTTGGTAAGTGAGGACAAGACTGTACCCCTGGTACCCTACAGTATCCTGTTACCTAAACCCTTGGCCGACTCACCTATAGACCTACCCCACTCCGTGACTAAGGATGCTGAGACTGTTAGGCATGTGGGAAAAAAGCCTAAAGAAAAACCCACTGTAAACACCAAAGGGAAAAGAATGCCCGTTTAGTTTCTCAAATGGCAAGAAATAAGCCAAAACCTCATGTCGAGCCAAACCCTATCGTATTAAGTGAGGACTTTGATTTAGAAGTAGAGCATTTCTTAGCTATCGAATACCCCTATTCGCAATGTCTGTGTCCCGAACCTTCGTATGACTTCGTGTCAAACCTACCCCCTTGCTTACAGGATGACCCTAACTACCCAGGCATTAAGCTTCCTTGTGAAGCCCCCGATCATTCACCCGAACCCTCTCCTGCTCTGCCTAAACCTACAATGCCACCCTGTGATCAATGCAACGTGTGGTTAGAGAGATATTATCTTGATGTGCCGATTCTCCAATCAAGAATTCACTCTTTGGAGGACCAAGTTGCACTGCTTACCAGTCAAAAGGCTAAGCTACACGCCTCTGATAAGAAACAAAGGATGATAGGCTCCATCTTGTTTAAAAATGTGGAATCAGCTACAACAGTCATGAATTCTAAGTTGGCATAATTCGAGCGTCATCACACGGGTATGTTCAATATGAATCGTTTTTTTTGTAAATAATCGTGTTTATATAACGAATTCGAATTTAGTTTTGAATAGCTCTGTTCATGGCATTGATTGGATTCATTAAACTGAATTCATTCTATACATAGCTATGCTTTGACTAAGTGGAAGTTGGGTTTCCCAGTTTAGCATCTGTTGGATTTTAATTGATTTGATTGATCTTGGTGTGGATTTGAGTTGTTTGATTTAGCTAAAATAGATGCTCTGTTGTCAATTGAAGTCGTTTGTATCTATTCTAGGTAGGATTTGTTTCTCATATTGAATTCTGAACACAATCGCATTTTGATTCGATTTTGTTATATGCTATGATTAAAAATGATAAGGTTAATTGCTATGGTTTGTTGTGTCATATGAATTTCAAAGAACAGGATTTCAATTCACATCGTTTCCAATGTAACTCTGTACAAACACACCCAAATCGTGAATAGATTCAATTCATAACGACCATTCTAAAACTCAACCAGTTAATTTTCATTGGTTTACTGTTAGCTCGACCCTGTTATCAGTTTGATTCGTATTTGTGATGGATTGGATACTCTGTTTAAATTTGATTTGTAAAATGAGATTGGATTCGCGATTTGTTTCTATGTTAAACTCAGACATGATTCGTTTGAAATAAATGATTTCGTTCTAATCCAATAGAGCTTAGTTGCCCATTTTACAATAACCAATTATCACTTATAACGATTCTATTGTGATTGTGGTCAAAGCCGAATCGATCTGGTTATGATTTTGTATGAATTGATTCTTGTACTTGTTTGAATTAATCTACCTGTGGCACGAACCGGTTGATGTCATAACAGTTATATAAATTTTAAAATGATTCTATTTTTTATTTGATCGTATCTCCTGTTTTGGAAAACACAACGTTGCATATGATTTGCTTGATTGCATTACTTTCGAATTGGATGTGAAACGATTTGTAAAACTGTTTGGATTTGATTATGTCTACCCGACTATGATGACAATCGAAACAGAGCATACGTGTCTCTCTACTTGGTTATTGGATTTTGATCCTATTCGATTTCAATTGGATATGAAATAGTTTTGTTACTATTCGACCCAATTTTATGGTAACAGAAAACAGAGTATTCTTACCCCTGTTTCCAATTGAATCACTTTTGGTTATGTTTAATGATGAATGATAAAATCAATTGAATATTGAGTGATTCGTTTTAAATGATCATTGGAAGATAATTGGATTTTGATTCTTTTAAAAGATTTGATTTGGTTTCAATTCTGATCCTGTATGTTATTTTAGACTAGCTACAAGATCAGATGATTTTGTAGCTAAGTCTGTAAGATTAGATTTTTATTGTTTTGCTAATAAAATATCTTTCTAATTTGTTATTTTTGGTCTATTGCAGATGAATTCAAAATTGCAGTGGATTTGATGAGCAGTTAGAGGATATTTGAAATGTTTTGATTTCATTTTAGTTTCCTAGTTTAGTTGATTTTGGGAATATCTTCCCAGATTATGTAAACAGTTTGATACTATCCACAGGGAGGTTTTACCCTGTGTGAAGACTTATATATACTTATTATTTTTTGTAATAATCATCCTCATTCATGGGAGAACAACGATATGGAATTTTAATACAGACTGAGGAAGAATTTGATGTTTTGTTACAGCTTTAGCTTCTCATGATATCAACATTTTGTTTCATGTTATGTGTATCAATTTGTATTTGATTAATGACTACTTTAGCTATCTTAATATTTTGCAAATGATATAATTTAATCAATATAATCCATATCTGATTTCTTCTTGTATTTAAAGACATAGAAATTACTTGATTCGATTTGTGAACGACAGATTTCTCTTCTTCATTAATTGAATTATTACGTATAAGTTTTTGCATAACAGGTTTCCCTTATTGCAGGGATTTATAAATCATATAATTGTTATGATTTTTTATGTCTTGTTTGTCTTGTAAACAACTCAAGGAGCAGCATAGCCTATCGTTTACAAAAAGTTTCTGAACCATCAGGTGCGAGTTTACTTCTTTCGACCAGCTTCAAAGTCATCACACACAGGGCAAACTTGGAGCGTTTCTAGGTCAGTTTGTCATTCATTTGTTTATTATATTTGTTAGTATTTTAAGTTAGATATATATGTTTAGTATATTAGATTGTTTAATTTCAGTAAGTTTTATTTCTTTTTCATAAAATCAAAAAAAAAATCAACAAAAACATATCTTGCTGTCTTAGGGCAGAAATCAAATGAGTTTTACAGGTTTTATTCAAATCTGCAAGTTGTAGATATTGTATATCTGTGAATAAGTTATAATACAATAAGTAATTAGATAACTAATTAATAGAGTTAGTATAGTAGTAATTATTAGTTTGTATATATAGATAGTAGAATAGTTAGTTTGTTTTAGTAGTTAGTTGTACTTAGATTAGTTTGTTAGTTAGTTTTTGTTAGTTTTATATTAGTTTTATTTATATTAGTTTATTTTATTTATTATTAAATAGTTTTAGTTTGTTTTATATTAATTTTATTTAGATTAGTTTATTTTATTTATTATTAGTTAGTTATAGTTAATTTTTTTTGTTTTAGTTAGATTAGTTAGTTTAGATTAGTTTTCTCTTTGGTTTTCTTAGAACATTAGAACGGCCAACGGAGCCGTTAAACCCATCAGGGTGGTTCATTCCAAACGGCTTGGGTTATTAGACAACCCCAGACCGGTTCCACTCTCTCAATTGACGGACGGTCAGTTTCGCCCGTCAACAGGGAGATAAAGACGTTGAGCAACACTAGTTCTTGTGTGAAGCAATCTGGAGATATAGAGGGACTCTAGATGTGAATAGGTCGGTCAAGTTCCAGAATACCATGAGAGGTCGTTCTCTCAAGTGGTACATGGAGATTGTTGAGCCAGGAGTGTCAGGAATTCAAGGTCAAGATTTCACTCTTGGCCAGGTACAGACAAGGTTCATAGTAGAGTTAAAACTACCCCAATCAGAACAACAGGATTTATCTAAGTTGTGCGAGATCCAACAACGGGAAGGTTAATCAGCTTGGGAATATAGCCATAAGTTCAAATATACTATAGGGAGGTTGGCACATCCAATCCATGAATAACATCAAAGGGAGTGGTACATTCAGGGGTTGATCCCTCTGACTCGGATACTGCTAACGCAACAAAGGATAGCCACTTTAACAAATGCCTTGGAACAATCGATGAAAATTGAAGCCATGGCGGGATACCCTGGGAGCCTAAGAGTGACCAGACCCCCAACAGATGCAAATCTAGCAGAACTACAAGGGAAAATATCGACGCTTACAAAAAAAAATCATGAGCTGACAATACCTAGACCAGAACGACCATAGGTTTGGTGCATCAGATGTTATACAGAAGGACATCTGGTGAATGAATTTCCACGAATAAGGGAAATGGGACCTCCTCAGAATCCGATGGTACCCCCACCATGACCCATGGGAGGATTTATGAAAGTGTCTACGAACTTACCATTCCATAACCCCACTCCATATCATGCTTTTCTAGGATTCCAAGCAACACCAACAGTTACGTATTGTGAAATTTGTTGAATTCATGGGAATGGGCCAAAACAGTGCCCCATTATGTAGAAATATTCAACAGTACCAAATACAATACACTGTGAGTTTTGTGCATATAACACGCATACTACCAATCAATGTAGAGAATTGGATGCACTTGTAGATAGGTTAGACCGAACAACATTCAGGGTGAATGAAAACCCTCAGGGACCAGGAAGAGGTCAAGGAGTTGGAGCCAGAGGAGACTTCAGAGGAGGAAGAACCGGGGGAAGAGGGCCAACAAGATGTTACAAGTGTGATGAGAAAGGTCACTTGGCTAGAGACTGTCCCTATCCAAGGCAACCATGGCGCTCTCATTGTAGAACCAACGAGGACGCGACTAAAGACTGCCCAAAATTAATTGCAAAATGGGAATATAGAGTACGACAATGATGAACTAACCTCATCAGTTCAGAAATCAAGATATTCATTAAGGGACATTTACCTAACCTTAATATCGTTACTCAAGGAGGAGAAAATATAGTAGTTGATGTTGATACTCCACCTTAGATCTAGAAAGAAGCAAATAAAGAAGACAAGTATGACCCTCTAAAACAAAAGTTGTTCTTTAAATATGCCATAGAAGTATTTTAGAATATTCCTAGCCTTGAGATGTGAGAGAAACCCCCACAACATATTGTTTATCCTAAGATGGTGCAAGTCCCTGCTTCACCCCCTACAACTAGAAACCCTATAGTCATACCGAGAAAACCTGAATGACCTCAAAATGTAGTTGACCTTTGGTTTAAATTATTCTCTGACATTCTAGGGAATGATCAACTAAAAAAAAAGTTGCACAATGCACTATACCTAGTTTTAGGAAACGAAGAACCCCTATAAGAAAGAATAAGGGATAATCTTCCTAAGAAGAGTACTCAGAGAGTGCAGTGAAGAAAAGTATGAACTGGAAAATAATTTAGACTAGTAGCCTAGTTAGATGAATTTGAGATTAAGGACATCATATTGGATCTAGGATCCGATATGAAAATTCTGCCTAAGAATACCTAGGAAGCCTTAGGAAAACCTAGGTTGACATATTCCCCAATTCATTTAAGAATGGAAAACTAATATTGTATCTTTCCCATTGGAATATTGAAGAATGTGGTAATAGATGTTGCAGAAGTAAAGACAATGGCTTTCTTTGAAGTCATCAATATCATGGGAGATAAGTAACCTTACCCTACACTACTTGGCATCTATTGGGCCTATCACAACTATGCATTCATCGACTTAAAGAAAGACAACATGACCTTTGAGGCCAATGGAATCAAGGTAGTTCAACCTTTGGATCCATATATAGGACCCAGGTATACAGAGCCAATAGACAATAATATGTGTTGGACAACTGAGAGGGGGGGGGGGTGAATCAGTTGTTACTATGCTTAAACACTTATATCCAATTTTAAATTCATTGCAGAACTTCTCAATGATTATCAAAATAAATAAGCAGTAGAGTATTCAACATCATTCACACACATGAAATACATAGAGACGGATATTTCCTGAGGAAACCCATAAAGGGTAAAATCCTCTTCTTATTTATATGATAATTAACCTTTACATTTTCTAAAATATCATACTTATGAGCACAAACTCATAATGAGGTTACCACCTCTATTTTGTAAGATGAAACTTTTTGAGAGCACAATCTCTCTGTTTTCTCTAGAAACCACTAGAAGGAAGCACCAAGTCCCTCACCATTCCAACACCAACTGGATAGAAGCACCAACTTCCAGTCACACAGGCACCAACCTGTATAACAAAGAACACTTGTTCTCCCTTGCACCACCCTACCACCATGGTTTCTCTGGCCGCAACCAGATGGAAACTACAACTCCCAGTGTTCAAGCACCCACTTGAAACTCTGAGGACAACAATCCTCTCTAGAACCTCCCTACCACCCTGATTATATAAAACTTTGCTATGTATGAATTTATCACAGTAATACAATATTTATCAATGGCTTACAGGTCTCATCACTATTATTTTTCACTACTCTGCTCTGACTGCATCAGTGTCTTCCTGCACACATCTTTGCACTTTATGTTCTTCTACTATTTATGCTTTGTGTGCCATGTCCCTTTAATGCACCATTCCTCTTCTGTACATTTCAGTTGTTGTACCCTGCCTCCTTCTACATGCATCAGTAACTCTTAACAGTAGCACCAATCTCTTCTTTGTTCCACGTTTTTATTCCCTCTGTGCATCTTCTGCATGTTCTCCTCATGTTGAGTGATCTTCCTGATCATCATTGAATTATTTAACTTCTTTGGTAGTTAAGCCCATGCGTTCATCATTATTGGGTATTATGTCGAGATTCCTTAGCCTCTCTAGCAGTCGAGACTCTTCGTATTCTCTGTCACAGTCGAGCTCATTCCCTCTGTTGTAGTTCTAGGCTCCAACAGTCTTCCATCTGTCAATAGCCTCTGTGAACATTCTTCATTCCTCTGGCAGATGCTTCAAGACTCTTCAACTTCTCTAGCGAACACCTTGAAGTTTCTTCGAGTCCTTTGATAGAAACCACTAGTCGTTTCTAGTAGTTACACTGTGAACCTCTTGATCCTTATTCCTTTGGCACCTTTCACCTTTCCTTTCACATGTGGCCTTAGGTGGTGACCACACTCCTATTCAGAAGGTGCTTTCACTATTCACATTTCGACAATTCCTTTTGTGAGGCATCTTGACTCTCCAAGTCGCGATCTCTAAAACCCCGGAAAAGGAGATTAGTTGGATTGGCTCCTTGCCTTCTCCTGACCATCGTATATGACCAAGTGCTTATCCATAAATCACTTTCACAACTCGCGATTTCGGGAATACTGTGATGAGGCATTTCAATAAACAACAGGTTGATTCGGGCGGCCAAGATTTGCGCGTCTAGATCTATAGTTGAGATTCGATTCTGAAACCCCCTTGTTATTCTTCCTTTGATGAAGGGGGGGGGGTCCATAATTGGACCACGCAAGTCTGAGAAGACAATATTGAAGCACTTAGATCTACAGTTGAGATTCAATTATGGACCCCCTCTGCCTTTCTTCCTTTAACAAGAGGGGGGGGGGTGGAATGATGTGGTTTTGTATGGGCCCCTCCTAAACCTATTACTGCTTCCTCCTCCATTTACCTCATTCACCTCCTTCCGAAATGTGTCTTCCACCCAACCTCTCTCCTTCCCTTGTCACATATTGACTCTCCATGTCACAAACTCAAAAATAGATCTTGGTTGTTAATGCCTTCCTCCAACTCTCGACGATGTGACCACAACTTTTGTCCACTCACTAATCATTTGAGCACTTCTCTCTTCAGATCAATGGTCCACGATATGTGGTCATCGAACAACTATCCTCCACTCCAGAACTTTAACTTTCGAGACTTTGGGGTAGTCTTTATACTAAAACTCCCAAAACTAAACTCCTGGAATGATGTCACTCTATGACATGTCGTGATTCATGTGGCTTCCATGTGTCCTTGCTGACGTAGCTTGCCACCTGTCCTTACTGATGTGGTCTATCATTCTCTACCTCCTAGATATGACAACCTTGTCCTTGATCCAATGACTAGGATTATTTTTCGATTTCGCATATCGCAAGTTCAAGATGTTAGGGAACCCCGTTCCTTTGACTTTCCAGTCAATGAAGGGATGATCTTTCACCACGTATCCTTCTTGGATTGACGGTCCCGATTTGTCCTCAATACAACGATTGAGATTATATCACGATTTTGCATATCGCGAGTTGGAAGGATAGAGAACCTAGTGCCTTTGACCTTTAAGTCAGCGAAATGTTGATCGATCATGATGTGTCCTCTGGATTCAATAGTCAGGATCATTTTGCGATCTCACATATTGCCAGTTCGAGGGGTTAGAGCACCTCCTTCCTTTGACTTTCCAATCAGCAAAATGTTGATTTGTTACCACGTGTCCTGCCCAAAGATGGATGGTCCTCCTACTTTCAGGATTTTGTAATCTTGCTTCACCTTGCACTTTAAAGAATGTCCAGGTTCTCCTGGATCCAATGATGGTTGGACCCCGCACTCAGATATAACGCCCGATATCTATTCTCATCTAATGCATGCTACTCCTCTCTGAATGTGGATCTGACAGTCGTCGGGGATTCTGAATGAGCTCCAACATTCACTCTTGCTCCTCCTCTGCCATTATCGTTCCGCTATTGATCGTGCTAATCTTTTTCATCATTGTTCTTTCCATCACCATTCTTGCCATCAATGACAAGCTCACTCCCAACTGTAAACCTACCAACAATATCCCCCTTTGGAATTGATGACAACCTTGAATGATTGCGCTAATCTGTTTGGACCTACAACTATAGCATCTAGTCTGGATGAGGACCACTTCTTTTCTCCCCCTTTGAAATCAATGTCAAAGAAAACATGCTCCCCCTGAGCTGTTGCAGTACTCATCAGAGGTATCAGATATTCAACCTAGACATACTCCCCCTAACATGATGGACTCTCTTAGGTGTGAGATGGGATGACACCCAACTTCTGATGGAGATATTAAAATGGTGTCTTGGCTAGGGGTTTAGTAAAGATGTCTGTAATTTGTTCTTTGGTTGGAATGTAATGAACCTGAACAGTATGATTTGTGACCTTCACTCTTAGAAAATGGCATTTTATTGGAATATTCTTGGTCTTGGAGTGGAATACAGTATTCTTTGACATACATATGGCACTTGTGTTATCACAATGAATTGGGATCAATGTAGTATATTTTATCTCCAAGTCTGCAAGTGTCTGAATCATCCATAATACCTGAGTGCAACAAGTAGCAGCAACAATGTACACTGCCTTTGTAGTTGATAAAGAAAAGAAATGGAACCTTTCTTTTTACTCAACAATGCTACTAGAGAATCTCCTAAGAAGAACACACCTCCACTCGTACTTTTCCTTTCATCCATGCAACTAGCCCAATCAACATATGAGTAGTCTAATAATTGAAAATTCTGATTCTTAGGATACCATAGACCATAGTTCATTGTTTCTTTCAAATATCTGAATATTCTTTTGACAGCTAGCAAATGAATATGTTTAGGTGCATATTGATATCTTCCTACCATTCCAACAACATGCATTATGTATGGACAAGATGTTGTGATGTACAACAGGCTGCCTATCATTGACCTATGTGAACTTTGATCAACATCATGTGAGTCATCATCCTTGCTTAATTTGCATCCAGTAACCATATGTGTGACCACAGGTTTAGAATCTTCCATTTGAAATCTTTTCAATATTTCTCTTAGATATTTTTCTTGAGAATTGAACATTCCTTCATACCAATAACTAATTTGTAGAACAAGAAAAAATGACAGTTCACCTATCATAGACATTTCAAACTTAGACTCCATGGCAGAAGCAAACCATTGTACCAATGAATCCTTATTACATCTAAAGATGATGTCATCTAAATAAACCAACATGATGAGAAAATCATTACCCCCTATTTTGATGTATAGATTGTTGTCAATTGTTCCTCTCTTGAAACCTTTTTCTTGGAGATACATATCTAGCCTATGATACCAAGCACGAGGGGTGTGTTTTAACCCATATAAATGTTTCTCCAGCTTCCATACAAAGACATGGTTATCATATAGATTGAAACCCTCTGGTTGTTCCATATAGACTTCTTCATTTAAATATCCATTTAGAAAATATCACTTGACATCCATTTGATAGAATTTAAACCTTTTATGAAAAGCATAGGAAAGAAATATTCTGATAGCTTCTAATCTTTCTACGGGTGAAAATGTTTCATCAAAATACAATCCTTCTTTTTGAGCATAGCCCTTACAGACCAATCTTGCTTTGTTCCTGACAACTTGTCCCTGCTCATTCAATTTATTATTAAAGATACATTTGGAGCCTATGACATTTTTACCGTCAGGTCTAGGAACTATTTCGCAAGTATTGTTTTTCTTAATCTAGTCAAGTTCAACATTCATGGATTTAACCCAATGGTCATCTTTACTTGCTTCATCAAAGTTCTTCAGTTCCACCATTGACATGAAGGATATATGGGATTGCTCGGTGTTCTTGATTATCCTTCTCCTAGTTTGTACACCTTTGTCTTTTTCACCAATTATCTGACTTGCAGGATGATTCTTTTGAGTGATTCTGGAGGAGGAATTTGATGTTGTCTTCTGATTTGAGTATGTATGAGTTTTTGCATCTTCATCTAGCTCATATTCTTCTTGTTCTAATTCTTGGACCTGTTCATCTTCAGCTTTAGCTATGTCCTCTGTAGCAGACTCATTATTGCACACCTCTCTTGCTGGGATTCCTTCATCAACTTTTATGTCAATACAGTCAACCATTTTATGTAGCCTCTTATTATGGCATCTGTATCATTTACTGTTTGTAGAATACCCTAAGAAGATACCTTCATCAACCCTGTCATCATACTTCCCAAGGTTCTCATCATTATTCTTTATGTAACACCTACTCCCAAAGACTTTTAAGTGTTTCATTGAAGCAGGTCTCCCATACCACAATTCATAAGGTGTCTTGTCACTATGTGGTCTAAGGTGGGATTTATTAAGAACATGGAATGTTGTGTGTATTTCTTCTACCCAGTAGGTTTGACCAATGTTCTTCTCATTCATCATTGACCTAGCCATATGCTGCATTGTTCTGTTTTGCCTCTCAACTACTCCATTTTGTTGTGGAGTTCTTGGGATTGTGCATTCTCTCTTGATCCCATGTTTATCACATAATTCCTTGAACTCTCTTGAAATAAATTCGCCTCCTCTATCTAATTTTATTACCTTTAACCTCTTGCTTGTTTGATTCTCAGTTAAAGCCTCAAATATTTTAATTTTCTCAAATGATTCAACTTTTTCCTTGAAAAAGGCAACCCAAGTGAGTCTGGCGTAATCATCAATGATCAACATGAAGTAGTTTTCTTTCCCTGTTCTTTCCTATCTTGATGGTCCACATAAATCCATATGAACTAGTTGGAGTGGTTTCTCTATTGAGGTAGAGCTCTTGGATTTAAACTGTGTCCTGGTTATCTTTCCTACTTGGAAGGGTTTACACACAGAGTCTTGTGGATTTGATATTCTTGGAAGATATTTTACTGCCGTAATATTTTTGAGCTTGATTAAGTGATCAAAGTTTAGATGTCCAAGCCTTATATGCCATAACCAACTCTCATCATGTTTTCTTAGATGACACTCGTCTCTATCTTATTTTAGCACATATACATTATTTTTTTTCCTTATGCCTTTAGCCACTACTTGTCCTGCGTTTACAGACTTTATCTTGCAATCCTTGGAAGTGAACACCACTTCACATCCTCTGTCACACATTTGACTTACACTGAGAAGATTATGTTTCATCCCATATACAAGCAGAACATCTTGTGCTTTTACTCTTCCATTACTTAAAATCACCATCCCTTTACCCTTGATTTTACCTGGAGCATCATTTCCAAAGGTTACGTTTCCTTAATTATTTTCACTTAGAGATAGAAACTTACCTTTGTCTCCTGTCATATGTTTGGAGCATCCATTGTCTATATACCAAGGGTTCTTTTGTATTTCAGCTAACAACACTAATCCACACTTGCCACTTTCTCTCTTCTTCCAAACCTTGATATTCTCAGCAGAGGGATTCAAATCTGGTTCATAGTTCTTTAAGCAACAGTCAACAGCTTTATGTCCATAATTGTGATAAATGTGACATTCCGATTCGTTGAATAAGGGATCATAACGATTGTTATGCTTAACCTATGTCCTCTTCCCATCCATCAAGTGATTTGTAGTCTATGGTGGTTTGTTACTTGGTTGTCTCATTCTTTGTTGTGGCAGATATCTATACCTTGAATGTCTTGATTTCTCATATCTAAATTTTGAATAACAGTTTACAGCTTTGTGACCAAAATTAGAACAGAAAAAACAATATCCATAGAAAAAACCTTAGTACCTGGAAAATGGTTTTCTTCCTTGAGAAGGTCAATTTCTTCCATGTTGTTGATTTCTTTGAGAAGAGAGCGTATTATCTCTCTGATCTACAGTTTTAGTTCTGGTACCTTTTTCTTTACTCTTTCTGGGTAGCCAATCATCTTCTTTTGTTTTTGTAGGTGTGTTGTTGTCATATGATGTAGATTTGACAAACTTGATGGGTTCATTGTTACTTGGCTGACCACTGCTTGATCCATCTTCATAACCCAGACCTATTTTTAGCTTTGGTTTCCTTTACTAATTCAGAATGGTGGCCAATCCCTTTGAGGCTTTGATACTTGACAGATTATGATGATACAAGGCTTGAAACTTCTCCAACTCTTTCCTAGTTTTCACTACTTCTTCCTCCAGAGCTTCACATCTTGCCTTCTTTTATGATATTTGTTGTTTCAGAATGTCTTCAATTTTATTTGCCTCTTCTAATTCCACGTTTAGTAGGGAAAATTCTTCATCAAGTTTTTTACTTCCTTTCTTGAACTCTATCAACAATTGTTTTTGCTTTCTCATCTTCATTATGAGTCTGTCAAGCTCTTCTAGTGCACTGATCAATTCTCCTTCCAGGTCAACCACAACTTCTTCTTCATTAGCATCACTTCCTGTGATTTTATTATCATAATCCTATTTGACCATAAGCATGAAGTCATTTAGTTTATCTTCAATAGAATATTCATTGTCTTCATCATCTGAAGGATCATCATCATTGTTTACACAAAGACTTTTATTTTTAAAATTATTCTCTTTAAAGAAATTTTTGTGTTTGTACTTCTCCTCATCATCATATGTATGATCCTTTATTTTGTGAGGACATTTATTTGAAAAATGACCTATATTACTATAGTTGAAACATTTGAAAGGTAGTTTAACTTTGTATTTTCCTGATCCCTTCTTTATTCTTCTCACAAATTTTTCTTCAATTTCATCAGGCTCAGAACCCTCATTCTTGTCTGCTTTAAATGATGCTTCTATGGAGGTGGGTTTATATTTAACTATTCTCATTTCATATGCAGTGAACATTCCTAGAAATTGATCAAATTCCAAGGCTTTAAGATCATTAAGTTCTTCTATAGTAGAGACATTTGGGTTGAACCTATCTGATAGAGATCTCAAAATTTTATGAACTAAGGATGATTCCTCAATTTTTTCACCAAGTGCTTTCATTTCATTTACCAGTTCTTCAACTCTTAGAAAGTAATTTCCAACAGTTTCATCCTCTTTCATCTTCGAATTTTCAAATTGTACTCTATAGGTTTGAAGCTTGGCATCCTTTACCTTCTCATTACCTTCATAGATGCTAATGATTTAGTCCCACATTTCTTTGGCAGTTTCTAGGTGCATAGCTTTTACAAATTCTGCTTCTCCAAGCCCACTCAAGATAACATTCATAGCCTTAGCATTGAAGTTGAATTCTAGCTTGTCATCCTCATTATCTAGTACAACTGGCTATACATAACCAGTCTCTACCACATCCCAGACATTTGCACCTAAAGCCATTATGTAGGTTCTCATTCTAACTTTCCAGAAGTCAATGTTTGTTCCATTAAATAGAGGGGACTTATTGGTTGAATTTCCTTCATGGCTTGACATGTTTAAGCTCTCGGGGGGTGAATCAGTTGTTATTGTGCTTAAACAATTATATCCATTTTTAAATTCATTGCATAACTTCTCAATGATGATCACAATAAATAAGAAGTAGAGTATTCAAAATCATTCACACACATGAAATACACAGAGATAGATATTTCTTGAGGAAACCCATAAAGGGTAAAAACATCTTCTTATTTATATGATAATTAATCTTTACATTCTGTACAATATCATACTTATGAGCACAAACTCATAATGAGGCGACCACCTCTATTTTGCAAGATGCAACTTGATGAGAGCACCAACTCTCTATTTTCTATAGAACCCACTAGAAGGAATCACCAACTCCCTCCCTGTTCTAGCACCAATTGGATGGAAGCACCAACTTCCAGTCACACAGACACCAACCTGTATAACAGAGAACACTTGTTCTACCTTGCACCACCTTGCCACCCTAGTTTCTATGGTTTCAACCAAATGGAAACTACAACTCCCTGTTTTCAAGCACCCACTTGAACCTCTGAGGACAACAGTCCTCCCTACAACCTCCCTACCACCCTAATTATATAAAACTTTTCTATGTATTAATTTATCACAATGATACAATATTTATCAATGGCTTGCCGGTCTCATCACTATTCTGCTGCAATTCTCTACTCTGCCTGCATTAGTGTCTTCCTGCACACATCCTTGCACTTTTTGTTCTTCTACTGTTTATGCTCTGTGCATCATGTTCCTTTAATGCACCATTCCTCTTCTGTACATTTCAGCTGCTGCACCCTTCCTCCTTCTACACGCATCAATAACTCTCAACAACAACACCAATCTCTTCTCTGTTCCATGTTTTTATTCCCTCTATGCATATTCTACATTTCTCCTCATGTCGAGTGCTCTGCCTGATCATCATTGAATTCTTCATCTTCTCTGGAAGTTAAGTTCATGCGTTCATCATCACTGGGCATTATGCCGAGATTCCTTAGCCTCTCCAACAGTTGAGACTCTTCATCTTCTCTATCACAGTTGAGCTCATTCCCTCTGTTGTAGTTCCAGGCTCCAATGGTCTTCCATCTATCAATAGCCTCTATGAATAATCTTCATTCCTATGGAATATTCCTCGAGACTCTTCAGCTTCTCTGGCGAAGACCCTAAAGTCTCTTCGAGTCCTCTGGCAGAAACTGCCAGTCGTTTCTAGTAGTTACACTATGAACCTCTTAAGCCTTATGACTTTGACACATTTCACCTTTCCTTTCACATGTGTCTTCAGGCGGTGACCACACACCTATTCAAAAGGTGCTTTCGCGATTCGCATTTCGACAATTTTTGTTGTGAGGCATCTCGACTCTCCAAATCATGATCTTTGAAACCATCGAAAAGGAGCTTAGTTGGACTAGCTCCTTCCCTTCTTGTGAACACCGACTATGACCAAGCACTTATCCATAAAGCGCTTTCGTAACTCATGATTTCAGGAATCCTATGATGGGGCATTCCGATAAACAGTAGGCTGATTCAGGCGACCAAGATTTGCACATCTAGATCTATTGTTGAGATTCGATTTTGGACCCCCCTTGCTATTCTTCCTTTAATGAAGGGGGGGGGTCCAGAATTGGACCACACAGGTCTGAGCGGTCGATATTGAAGAGCTTAGATCTACAGTAGAGATTCAATTCCGAACCCCCTCGACCTTTCTCTCTTTAATAGGAGGGGGGGGGTTAAGAATGAGGCAGTTTTCTATGGGCCCCTCCTAAACCTCTTACCGCTTCCTCCTTCGTTTACCACCTTCACCTCCTTCTGACATGTGTCTTCCACCCAACCTCTCTCCTTCCCCTGTCACATCTCGACTCTCCATGTCATGAACTCTGAAATAGAGCTTGGCTGTTAGCACCTTCCTCCAACTCTCAACGATGTGACCAAAACCTATGTCCACTCACTAATAATTTGAGTGATTCTCTCTTTAGATCAATGTTCCACAATTCGTGGTGATCAGATGGCTATCCTCCTCCCCAAAACTTCAAATTTTGAGACTCTAGAGGAGTGTGATACTAAAAATCCCAAAATTGAAATCCTAGAATGATGTCACTCAATGACGTGTCGTGATCTGTGTGGTTTCCACGTGTCCTTGCTGACATAGGTTTCCACCTATCCTTGTTGAAGTGGTCTATCATGATCTACCTCCTAGATCTGATGACTTGGATTTATCCTTGATTCAACAACTAGGATTATTTCTTGATTTCGCATATCGCGAGTTTGAGAGGTTAGGGAACCCGGTTCCTTTGACTTTCCAGTCAGCGAAGGGATGATATTTCGCCACGTATCCTTCTTGGATGGACGATCTCGATTTTTCGTCGATCCAATGACTGAGATTATATCGTGAGTTGGAAGGATAGAGCACCTCATGCCTTTGACCTTTTAATGAGAGAAATGTTGATCGCTCTCCATGTGTCCTCTATCTTCAACGTCCAGGATAATTTCGTGATCTCACATATCACAAGTTCAAGGGGTTAGAAGACCTCATTCCTTTGAATTTCCAGTCAGCGAAATTTTGATCCGTTACCACGTGTCCTGCCCGAATATGGACAGTTCTCTTTCTTTCAGGATTTTGTAAGACCGCTTCTCCTTTCACTTTAAAGAACATCCAGGTTCTCCTAGATCCAACGACGTTCGAACCCCGCACTCGGATCTAACGCCCAAGATATATTCTCATCTACTACGCACTACTCCTCTCTGAATGCAGATATGACGATCATCAGGGATTCTGAATGAGATCCAATGTTCACTATTTCTCCTCCTCTGTCATTATCACTGCGTTGTTGATCATGTTGATCTTTGCCATCGTTGTTATTTCCATTGTTGTTCTTGCCATCAATGACAAGCTCGCTCCCAATTGTAAACCTGCCAACAATATGGAGGGGGAAGACTTGGACTAGTTGTACACTGTAACAACAAGAACAAGAGATGATTATATAAATCCTACTACTAATGGATCAGTAATTTGGAGAAGCATACAGTCAGGAAACAAACATTAAGAATTGGATTTTGACAGTTGGAAACAAAGTTCATATGAAAGATTCTTAAGAATATATGCAATTGTCAGAGTAACCAGATCGGTTGGGACCAAATTTAGAGAACACCCAGTATATGATGGCACCTCAGAACTAGACAATTTTCTTCTCAACATGGAGGAAAATGTAGTAGAAGATCAAAGAATCTCGGTACTAGATGTAGGTTTTCAAAACACCCCTTCTAGATGGTGGCATAATCATAAATCCTTACTCAAAAATTGGGAGGAGGTAAAGAAAGTTATCAAGTATGGGTTCTAGAATAAGGAGAAGATGGAATCAAATATGCATATGGATCTCCAAGTTGTGCAACGTATCAATGTAGAATTAGATCCTAGAATGCATATTGAACAGTGCGTGACATAGTGGCAATTTGCGGGAATACCCTCTCACTTTTTGGTTAAGGTATTTCCCCACTCCCTAGGTCCAATTCCAAAATATTGGCTCATACATGAGGAAACTAGAGGACAAACCAGTGACTGGAAAACACTAGAAACTCATTTTTTCAAGGGCTTCTCATTTACAAGTAAGTACGGTGAGCTTGAAGTATTCCTGCAAAATATTAAAGAATTTATTTTTACAGATAATGGTAATCAGAAACCAAACTTAGTGGTATGTGCCAAACATAGCCAAGAACTTCAAACTAAACTTCACTTGCCCTCAAATGAGAAACCTATAGAATGCTATCATATTAGCAGAGATTCATAAAGCATAGATGACTTACAGGAATTGAGAAACGTAGTCATGAAAGAGTCAGAGGGGAGTAGAGAAATCCAAAACACCATACCCAACGAGACTGATAGTTCCTACAATCACCCATTAAAATTGCACAAAATCAATATAGGGACCACAAAGAAACCCAAGATAACTATGGTGGGAGACTAATGGGATGATCAAACCAGTGAAGAAACATAGAGTTTGTTGTAGGAATATGAGGATTTGTTCCCAAAGAAATTTTCAAATTTAAAGTGAATCAAAGGAGGTATGGGAGAAATCAAAATTGAATTGAAATCGAGATCCAAGCCTGTGAAAAATAGAACATACCGTATTAAACCTAGAGTAAAATAGAAGGTTAAGAAGGAGATAGATAAGATGTTGGAAGTAGGACTAATTTTTGCAGTAGAAGAAGAAGAATGAGTCAGCCCAATAGTCATTCAAAGCAAGAAAGGCACAAAGGATATTAGAGTCTATGTAGAGTACATAATCCTTAACTCTGCCTATGTGCATGAACCTTTCCCAACACCCTTTACTGATGAGGTGCTCAAACATGTTGCGGGGAAGGAAGCATACTCATTCACAGATGGATTTTTAGGGTACCACCAAGTCAATATCGCCAAAGAGGACAAAAGTTAGACCACTTTCATTACAAAATGGGGATCTTTCGCATATATCATGATTCCATTTGGTTTAAATAACGCCCCCACAGTTTTTTCCAGGATTGTAATAGAAGGTTTTAGAGAGTTCATTAAATTTTTTATAGAAGTCTATATGGATAATTGGAAAATATTTGGATTGCTCAAGGAACATGTTGCACTGTTGTGTCTAATGTTTGACAGATGTAGAGAATTGCAAATATCATTGAATCTTAGAAAGTGCATCTTATGTGTACCACATGGGAATTTGTTGGGCCACATAGTCTTCCGAGAAGTATTATTGGAAGACCCAACCAAAGTTGTGTTCATCAAAAATATGCCACCACCTACGAGTGCTAAATAGTTGTGCTCCACACTAGGACACACAGGTTACTATCGCAGGTTAACCCGAAGATATGCCAACATTGCTGCACCATTGGAAAACCTATTGAAAAAGGATGAACCTTTCCAATGGACTCCAGAATGTGATAAATATTTTGACACACTCAAGGAGAAGCTCAGAAAAACATTGATTTTGATATTCCAAAATTGGAGAATGAGTTTCACGTCCATGTAGATTCTTTAGGAATTGCCTTAGGAGTTATCTTAACACAACCTAGAGATAGAGCTATGGATCATCCTATCTATTTTGCGAGTCAGAATTTGTCGCAAGCATAGCACAACTACACAACGACAAAAAGGGTGGGCCTAGACATGATTTATTCTTTGAAGAAATTTAGACATTATTTGTTAGGTTCTCATTTCAAGTTCTTTACTAATCATTCTGCATTGAAATAACTAGTTAACAAACCTGTGTTGGAAGGGAGAATTTGTTGATGGTTGTTGTTATTTCAAGAATTTTCCTTTTAAGTTATCATTAAGCTAGGGAGATGCAATGTAGGACCTGATCACTTGTCTAGATTAGAATAAGGGGAAAGTGGCTGAGCTCATTTCATTAGCAGCACTATAGCAATGCTTACAGCAAAGTTCCTGATCCAACATCACAAAAGTAGCCCCTACCACCCACATTCCAATGGAACAGTCGAAGCCTTCAACAAGATTCTGGAAAGAGGGTTGAAAAAGGTCTGTCATAAAAACTAGGAGGATTGGGATGACAGAGCCCCAACAATACTATGTGCTTATGGGACAACCACAAAGAAACTCCACATGTACACACCGTTCCATATAGTTTATGGGAGAGAGGTATTGGTGCTTGCAAAATTCATCACGTCAAGTTTGTATATTACACACATCACGCATATGGCAATGGAGGAATCAATTATGCAGAGACTTATGGAGTTACAAGAAATCGAGGAGACCATGTTTCTAGAAGAATTCCATTAGTCAGTGGAAAAAGAAAGACAAAAAGCATGGCATGACAGGCACATTAATACCAAGGTATTTACGCAAGGAGACAAGGTTCTACTCTACGATAGTCTGTACCAAAAGCATCTTGGCAAGATGCATAGGAACTGGTTTGGACCATTTACAATTGTGTAGATCCGACCCTAAGGAGTAGTCAAGATCATGCAACTGGATGGTGTGTTGTGGCCAGGATGGGTGAACGGTGGTCGCCTGAAGTCCTATCTGTCTCAAAATGGATAAAAAGGGACTATTTTTCTAGTCCGAAGGAGCATGTATAATCACTAGATTTGATTTTCCTGAAATTTTTGTAAATCCAGTTAGTGAAGTCAATGTTCGCAGTGTTGCACCATGACACATAGTTCATTTTATGTTTAAGAGTTGTTTGATACAGAACTAATGAATCAGCAGTGCAGGATCCAAAGCATAAGATAATCCATTAATGAAATTCATTATTATGACAAGGACCTCCTTTGTGGTCGAAGGGAGAACGAATCAAAATGCGATCTAAATCCATGTGCCACATGAAGTCAGTCTAGTCACAACCTTTATTTCCATTACAATACCCCGTCTGAAGTCAGTTAATCCATAAAGCCGCGATACACAAATATTCCATCGGAGTTTGTGCTGGGATACCCACTAGTCAAACAAAAATTTATGAAATTAGACACATTCCTATCCCACCCACGCAAGTAAGTAAATGCTAGAATCACCCAATAGGATTTACCCCATTAAATTGTCCCATCAGACAACTCTGATTCAGTTGCGTCCATACGGTCATGATGAAAAATAGTTATTGCTAAAATTTCTCACTAAGACAAGTATAAGGCCCTAAGAACTCGCCCGATAATGCATCGTTTTCAAAGAACATATCCATTTCCAAATTCGGTAGAGCGAACCGGCCTGTAAAATTGTGAAATATGTAGTCATGACCCTAGTCCTTATCTTGTCGTAGAAGTGTGAATGTCGATAGCCACAACAAGCCGAAGTGCCATGTCTAAATAAGCGATACTAGACGAGCCCTACGACCCTCGATTCAAGGTCGTGGTCGATCTCAAAGGGAAGGTGGAGCATGGTAAGCTCCTCGATCTTGACCTAACAGATAAAGTTTTGTTCCCCCATATGCACACATATGTCATTTGGGAGATGGATCAAGATGGATTAGGAGGCATGCAATTCGTTTCAAAAATAGAATTTGTCAATTTATTAAATTTGATCATCATGAACCTCAGAGACCTACAAGTATTCGACACCACTGGTGAGGTTGCGCGGTGCACAAAATTTCTAATAAGTAGGGTGCATGACAAAAGTCTCTAGTTGGATAAGAGATATCCAATCCATTTTGAAGACATCCATTAGCTCACTAGATTATCCTTTGAAGGAGAAGATGTGTCGAAAGGATTCCAGGGTCCTAGTAAGCATGACAAAAAGAAAGGAGAGCTCAGTGTGTATGAAAAATTAAACACAAAGTGTGGGGGACGCACAATAGTAATCGACCCCATATTACCAAAGAAAGTCTAGAATAGTTGTTACATCATAGCCAACAAGGTTATGAGAACATAATATAAGGGAAAATTCATTCTAGATGCATTATCAGTAGAAGACTTTTACACCAACGACATTGTGTTCAATTGGTGTAGTTACATGCTCAAGGAACTACCAATGGCATGCAAGGAAGTGCAAGAGAAGGGAGGAACCTTCACTTATGGATATATGCTAATGGAATTCACAGTTATCAAATGGAATCCACCTATAAGAAGGCCGTTGTTGCTACTAGATAAGGTGCACATGGTGAAGATGTTTGAGCCATGGCAATCAACGCCAGATTCGGAGGGTGCAACCTTCAACACTGCAACATTTTCTAAGTGGTACAATGGTCTGATAGATGCAACACAAAGGCTGCATATTCGACAGGATCTCCTAAAATGAAATAAGAGAAAAATTTCCTTCAGCATGAACCAACACCATACATTTGTCTCACCGAGACATGTTAGTAGGGAAAATTTCCCTACAAGGATGTTGTCGTTCTATCTGGATGAGGAGGCATTCAACAAGGATGTAATGTCATGGGTAGGATTCAAACGCAACCCACGCAAGTTGGGGATGCATTTTATTATTCTTGCAAAGCTGCTAAAGAAGACATACAAATAAGAAAGAGCAGGACCAAGCTCAGGCCCAGATCCACAGAATCCAGAAGCTCCAGTACAATCAGACTCTAAGGAGGAAGACAAGATGCAACCATTGGTGTGGAGGAAAAGAATGCTACCGACCCTCTGTTGGCTTCCATCTAATGACATTTTTTCAGGTGAGGACATCAACCATATCTTGAGCGTTGTGTTTGTTACCAAACCAATGGTGAATAAGCTCAGAACCGGGGTTTCACTGATTAAAATTGTGAACCCCCAACCCCTTGCATCTGTCATCCCCCGCACCCAATCATTGGTCAAAGGTAGACCCATCATCCACATTTAGGATGACCCTGAGCCTGAGACATTTCCATCCACAATCGTCATTGAACACCCTCCGTCATCACCTCAACCCTAATCGCTAAACCTAGAAACCACCAATCCACCACAGATTACAAAACATGAAGCTTACTGGTCCGAACCCAAATATCCAGGAACAATAGACTGAGCCTTCAACGCAAGAAAAAGACACCCAAACTGTCGAGGAGCCACAAGATCAAAGAAACCAACAAATAAACTCACCATCCAAGCGTGATGGTGCTCAAGAAAGCACAATACATGAAATAGATGCAACAAAAGAGTAGGAGATACCAGAGGAACAAAAGGAACCAGAATCAACACTTGGACAGAGCATGACATCCGAGCATGAAAAGATGGAGTGGGTTCTCCAAAACCCTCAACAATGTGCATAACTGATACAACTATGCATAGCTAGAATAAAGGTTCTGACTCTCTTGCCCTCGGCGCTAAGGTTGAGGATCACACTAGGACCATCAACAAAGGAGGAGGTAGAGACCTACTCAGAGAATTCAACGGCCAATGGATTTCCACTGAAGACATGAGCACCTAGAGACCCATCCCCTTCATCCACTGACCTGGCACAGTGGCTAGCGACACACTTATTTGGACTAATCAGAGCATCAACTGATCAATTAGAGAAAAGGATCCAGGAGGCTAAGAGTTATGTCGAGGTTGCAAGGATGGAATATATTCTCGTGAAAACATGTAGGACACAAGAAGCGCACAAAAAAATCCAGGTTGAGCACAAACTACAAAGAGTGCAGGAAAGACTTGTCAAATCCTCGTAGGAGATTCGGATGGTTTCACCCAAACTACCTGAATCCACTGATGCAGGTGAGTTAGAGCACTAGATTGAGATGCTACAAGGAGCATGGACACAACTCGCCACTCATGTTGAGCATATGGAAGAAAAGTTACGACATACTCAGCAAGAAGAAGAGAAGTAACCTTAGAAGTCGCAAGAGCAAATGTAGAAGATAGTACTACAAGGCAATGATGCCCAAGCAACACTACAAAAGAACACAACGGAATGCACAAATATTTTCAGGGAAGTCAGTGATTGGATGGGCATCATCACTTGAAAAAACCAAGTCTCGGAGGAGGTGTGCATGAAGATCCAAGTATTGAATGAATAATTTGCATCTACGATGGATCTGATGGAGCAACAACATAAGTTTAATCAAATACAATAGGTGGAAAATGAACTAAATGCCCTCTTTGAGGCATAGTCCTTAGCAAATAAAGAGATGCACAACTTATGACCTATCATTCAGGCAGTGGACATGCATATGCATCAAGTTGATGCAAAAACAGATTCCCAATGAAACTTGTTGGTTGATTCCAAGCAAAAGGACTGTAGTAAAGGGAAGACCCAATAGTTTGTTCTAGAGGCATCACTCCTTGCCAGGAAGTGGCAGGACAAAGTTGGAAACTTTCAAGGAGTGAAGGAGTGAGCATTAGAATTGGTCCCAGAGTTGGGCCTTTCATTTGAAGAGGTAAAAGAAGAGAAAGCACAAACATAAGAGCATAAGGAATAAGAAAAGGAGTACAAGGGAAAACAACAGATGCTCCTAGAATTTGCGAAAGAACCAAGCACTTGACTCGAGGGTGAGTCAAGGGTTCTGGTTGGAGTCTGTCGAGCCTTTGTTTTTTTGATAAGGAATCATGCAAGTCTTGACTGAGCATGAGTTGCACAAGCTTCACCAGAAGTTGGACAACAGAGAAAGAAAAAACAAAAGAAAGAAGTTATGAAAGAGAACACAATGCTAGCTAAGTAACAAACGGTTGAAACAGAATAAGGAAGTGTGCTAACCGAGACGGAAGGAACAACCTCGCTATATATAGGGATGAACATGATTGTAAAAGGGTTGGTGTTTTAGTTGGTTGTTGTTAGTATCTTGGATAGTTAACTAGTCTTGTGACATGAGTCTAGAGTCAAGAGTCTGTACATAGCACTACTGAATATTTCTAAGTCTGTAATTAAAGAAAGATTATGAATCTAATGTGAAGAAGGATCTGAATTTTAAAAATATGATGTGTCTCTGTGTGTTTTACTTATCCATTGCAATACTTCTTTACAATTCATAATTTCTACTTGATGGTTCTATGTTTAAATGCTTTTTCACAACATAAGTAGGTTTGGTTCTTGCACAAATAAGATTCAGACCTGTTCATGTCTCTTGCATAAGATCAAGATGATTCTTGAAGGTTCTGTGAATCCTCCTAAGTCTTTTCCTTACCCTTCCCTATCTATTTGTCTCAACATCGCTTCAGGTGAGACTTCTTCTCTTTGGAGGAGATGAAAATGCCAACGCTCTAGACTACTTGATACCTTTTGTTGGTAACCTGAGAAGGACCCTGGTCTGATCAAACTTGAGCCAATAGTTTGTATGGGCATCATCATTGAACCAGATGTATGTGAATAGATAAAATTAGGATAAGGATTATTCAAGTGAGGATATATGTTTCCCCCATGTGAAGGGGTTCCATGAAAAGGGTAGCCTAAACCATAAAGATAATTCCCCCCATATGAAATACTCTAGGATACTTGTGGACCCACCATAGGAAAAGTGTTCATAGGAAATGACATGGCAGATGAAGGATACACGGATGGGGTGTAATAAGTAGAATAACTGCCCATTTGAGTAATGGCTCCTGAAAAAACATGGCTAGGACTAGATCCATAGGAGGGGAGGTTCCAACCTCCCATAGTGAGAGTTGGTTGAGGGACATGACTCCTATGAAATGAAGATGTAAATGGTAGGTCCATGGTGCCCTCAGTTCCAAAACTAGGTGGAAAGGGTGAAGGCATATTTGGAATATCAATTGAAAAATGGTTAGAGACCCAAGGTATGGACTGAGTGTCATATTTATACATACCATTATGAAAAGTAGATGGATCCGTCCCCATGAAATGAGTGAACATCATGGGGGGGTAGCGGTAAAGTAGGGAGTCACAGGAACTCCACTATCCATGATAATGACAACTAAAGGCACCATATAAAATCTTAAAGGTATTCTAATAATCAGAGAGCACACCGAAAATAATCAAAAGGACAATATGCACACAAACAAGATAAAATGGTTGAAAGAGACCTCCCTCTCTAAAGTAGGTATGCCTTGCCCAAGAGGGGCCTAAGACTCCACTGCTAAATATTGGAGAAAACATAATCATTTATAAGGGTCCTCGTGCACTTAACAACTAGTCGGTCAGATCCCCTCGGAGAGGTAATCCTCCATAAAGGTTATGTGTTGTCTGACCCTTATCTGACCCAGGGTACCTGCATAATAACCCTTGCAAGTAACCTGTGTGGTACCTAACTCAAGCAACTAAGAAACCACGATATAACCGATGCATAGGTGAATAGTCATAATTCAAGTCCACCATATGGGTAGGGTAGCAAAGCCAGAAACCTTGAAAGCACCATCTTTCACGGAGGTAATGGCACTAGCAAGATCCCCATACATGAATAGATCCCCAAAAATATATCTTACGCTAAGAAGGTATCTGGGGGATATCCCTTCAACCTACCTCATGTGACCTCGTGCTTAACTCAGGTGTAAGCGGAGCCTCATGATATTACCAATTATACAATGGATTTCTCCACTCCCTTAGTCAGAAACATATGTTGATTTAATAGCCTTGGAAAATTTTACTCACAAAATCTTATTCTAAGGCTCTAAACCCTAATTTGTGCACCCTAGAAAATAAATTGTTACTAATAAATCTTAAATTACAGCGTTAATTTTAATGGTCTTTCTTACTCAAAAGGTGCGGTCATGAAACTAGTGATGTTATGAATTAGTAAGTAAAATAAATGAATATGAATACAATGCAAAGTCCTAACTTCAATTTCCAATAAATGTTATTCTTTTCAAAAATGCAATTTTCAATTCAATTCTGCAATTCTAAATAAAATGCAATCTTTCTTTACATGCGCTAAGATTAATGATAAATACTCAAAATATCACAATTCCAATCAATGTAAAATGCCTAATATTTTTTTTATTTTCAAATAAGAGAATGAAAATTCAAGGACTGAACAACAACTTGATATAAAGAATCTATTGTGTATAGACAGAGACAATCCAAGTAGGATATCAAGGAGAAAATCACCCAGCCCAAAAATTCAACCAAAGATAGGTTTCATGTCATTCCACAAACACTTGACAGCCACCACAGAGACCCAAGAAGACTAAGAAATCATCAAAACCTACGCAACAACCACCAAACCTAGAAATCAAGAAACAAAGGCTAATGTATGTGATTGTTCAAAGTAAAAGCGTGTATATACGAAACTTGCACAAGTAGAACACGCGTATGTACGTGACTGTCAAGCAAAAACCCGCGTATATGTGTCAAAACACAACTAGGATAAGGAGAAAGCTAAGAAACTCAGACTCAGAGTGAACAAAGGTTGTCAAGCAATCATACGACAAGAAAATCAATATGAACGAGAGAAATCTAAGGAGAAAAACACTCCAAACCCCAAAAAGAATAGTCTATCCATAGTATGGTCGTCAATTCCATTACGAGGAAAATCTCTCTATGGTTAGGGGTAAACCACAACAATGGGAAATTGTAAGGCCCTTATTTAACAAAGCCTAAAAAAAATTGTAAATTTAAACAATTAAGATTACTTCAACGTATAAACAATAAGTAATTTCTTTATTCAACATATAAGCAATGAAACTTTAAACTTATGAACAACATGCTAATAATTTTAAATAACTTTCACATGTTCATGAGAATGCATACATAAAAATACCTCTGTTTGATGTTAAATTCCTAACCTCTGATCGTCCTCTCTGCTGCTCTGCCCAGACTCTGCTTGATGCTCTAACCAAACCCTTCCCAAAACTGAATAACCACCCAACCAACTAGGAGCAGCCTATCCGGATCCCTAGCTCCAGGATTCCATGATGATTCCTGGACACCGAGCCCAAAACTCCCAGCAACCTAGTGCCCCTTGCAAAAGTTCACCCAACCACCAAAACAAAACTCCAAAACCAGAAAAATATCCAACAGCCAAAAATACAGTCCTCTCCTCCTAATTCTTCATAATCCCCCTTCTCGAAGACCTCTGCCTAGTCATAACTCCCCCCATTCACTGACTCCCTACACTCCTTTAATGCCACCCACCTTATCCCTCCATTCATTACCTTATCCTACCATTTATTACCTTATCCCTCCACTCAATGCTTCATTCCCCCCCGCATACGTAAAGTCTTATAATAAATAAATTAAAGTTATTAAGCCCCTTTACTTCATTACCCAAACCTTTAATGAGTCAATTAATTAATTACTTAATCAATCAACAGATATAAACAATTAATTAATTAATTAATATTATTAAGAAATAATCATTGTTTAACTAAAACATATTAGGAAAATTAATTATCTAATTAATTATACTTGATAAACCTTAAGCCATCATTTAACTAGGCTTGTTACAGAAATGACTGCAGAAACCAACTCTAATCTCAAGTATCCTATATAAACAAATATGCTAGCAATACAAGATAAAATTCCTACCTCTTCCAAACGTTCAATGAAGTCCACCGTTAAGCACTTGACCTAAAGAAATATACCTGCAACTAGTCCTCAACAACCAAGAAACGTAAGCATATGGTGATAATATATAATGTTATCACATTCAATAGCATAATACATCAACATTCATAACAAATACGATGATGGAATAATAATTCAAATATTTGTGAGATATTAATTGGACGAGAAAATAGTATTTCTATTAAGATATAACCAACATAAGTGAATGAGTTACAAAATTCTGTGACGGCATGGTTCGGAACTGAGAAACTAAGCTTCTTCTAGCTAGGACTCGACCACTTCAATCCTCCATGAAAGGAAACCTCATATAAGAGAGACAATAAAGGGCTTAATTAGTAAGGGAAGAGCTTGGGGGATGAACAATGTGTTTGTACTTAAAGGACAAAGGGATGCATACTCAATGTGAAGTGGATAATTTCTCCAGAGTAACTTTGCTCTCAAAGTTCAATTCTTTCTCCCCCTTTCCATAGCTCGGATTTGGCCCATTTATAGCTTTCAAGTGGAACTGAAGGGATGATTAAGAATGTTTCCAGTATATGGAAGGTGAAGGATCATTGATCTCATGAAGTGACATGGAAACCTGACACCATTTTTCAATTTTTGGCACATTTCCCATTGTACGTGGGTTGTAGTGGTGCAACCTACATATATGCTTGCTATAATATAGGCAGGGCACATATATGTGGAAAATTCATGCTTTTAGCTCTGGGATTTGCAAAAAGGGACTTCAAGTCTGCATAGGGAAATGGAAAAGGGCCCTCTATGCAAGATTGCATGGGGTGAGGCAAATCTTGCTATAACAATCAATCATGGAGTACCATGCCCTGGGTGCCTCATTGAATCCATACAAATCCTTGTTTAATATCAAAACTGGAGAAAAATGATCCTCATAGTCCACTCTCTTTTTTTGAGAGAATCCTCTCACCACAAACCTCACTTTGTACTTATCGATGCTTCCATATTCTAAATTCTTGATATTATAAATCCACTTGGAAGTCACCACTATTTGTTGAATTACTGAGAGGGGGGGTGAATCAATAATAGAGCAATTTAATCCTTTTTAACCACAAAATGCAAGTGTTATATCAATGTATCATTATCATCCAATAGTTGCAGAGTAAATAAATAATGAAAAAATGAGCAATCATACACATACACAGTACACTAGTGTTTTTACGTGGAAACCCAAAGTGGGAGAAAACCACATAATGATTTTTCTTATATGTATTTAAGAATTACATTCATTGGAAGCACCAACTTACTTTTTTTTCTAGCTGCAACTAGAAGGAGGCTCCAACCCCCTAGTTTCTTAGGCTATGACCTGAGGGATATCCAACTCCCTAATTTTCTGGCTACAACCAAAAGTAGGATACAACCCCCTATCTTCTCTGGCTACAACCACCTTTCCTTTCCCCATCCAACTGCCTTGACATAGAAGTAGAATGATGGAACCACTCTCACACTATCACTTTGACATATATTATTGTAAACCTGTACCAAACAACCTGTAACAACCTGTACCAATAACATGTGCCAACATGTACCATACATCAACCTGTACCTCAACTTGTATCATAAACAAGTGCATCAACCATGCACCAAACCTGTACAAATAACCTATCCAAACAACCTATCACAACAACCTGTCTCATCAATTGTATCAACCAAATCAGATATAACCACCAAGATCAATCACCAAGACAACTCTCAACCATATTCAGAATATCACCAATATGTGCATCAACCAAGCATAACACAACAACTCATAATCATCACCAAGATAAATATGTGCTTCTAATAATATACCAAGACAAGTATGCTACATCATCCATAAACCATGTGTCAACAATGATACTAACAAGTGCTTCCAACCATGTACCAAGTATGTACCAATCATGCATCAACTACTCATCAATATGTACCAACATCATCAACTATACAACTCATGTATGTGCCAACTCATCAACTACTTGTCTCAACCATGTACCCAACATGTACCTCAACCAAAATCCCTCATCAATTTCATCATCTAAATCTGATTTGTAACTCTATAATAGACCTGGTGTATATGATCACATACCTGAAAACCTTCCTTAACTTTAACAACAAAAGACTATCATTTTCATCAATCTTTACTTTAGTCTCACGTAACTAATTTTGGATTAGTCAACAACCCTAACTTGCAATAATCATAAATATGCACCTGTAATGAATAAATATATGAAAATGGTACAAAATGTTCTTCAGTGTCTTTTTTGCAATTCCTCCAGATTTCACTACTTGGAACCTCTCAAGAATGGAGTTATACCAAAAATGGCATACCTTGTTGAATTTTGTCTTATTCTAGAGATCAAACTTGTAAACAATGAACCACATGGAATATTTGATGTATAGATCTGAAAATGGTACATAGCATACTATAGACTATACTCTAACCAAAACATTTTTTCTTACTGAATTTGGATATGTTATGAATAAGTTATGATGTTTTTACCCGAAACACTTGTTTTAGACTAGTTTCAGGACTAACCACAAACCCTATTTTCCACGAAGTGTAACTCTAGAAATACAACGACCCACAAGTTGAAATTTTTATCACTGCTACTTGGATATGTGTTCTCAACGGCCTCCAAATTTTGTGGTCTGAACCATTCTAGAAAGAAAGTTATTGTGAAAATGGTGAGATGACCTGTAAATAACATACCTTAGAAAGCATAAACAAAATAATTTATCCTCCCTTGAATTTCGACCTTCTTTAATTCACTTTCCCTCTGAAATTTTCCTTAGATATTATTTGGTTACCTCAGTCACTTGTAGATATTCAATATGCTCAAGTTTGATTTAAATGAGAGACCCTTGCCTCTTATTTATACTTTTATGTAGATTACTCAAGGGGTTACCTTCTAACCATCTTAAACCACTTTCCTTATTTTAGGGCTAATCCACTTCTAACCACTTGTCCACTTAGTTATTTCTCCATTAAATTTATTATTTAAATAATTTCTTTTGTATCCATCTTGACTTATAGTACACTCATCACTTCCCTTTATTATTTACCTTCTAAAATCTCTTAAACAACTTTCCTTATTTTAGGGATAACCCACTTCTAACCACTTGTCCGCTTAGTAATTTCTCCATTAACTTTATTATTTAAATAATTTATTTTGTATCAAATTTGACTTATAGTACACTCATCACTTCACTTTATTATTTAAATAATTTCTTCTTTACAACCACTTTGACTACATTGACCTTTTGGAGCTTCTAGATGACTCATGAGGGTTCTCCAACTTCACATGGCCATAACACTCTAACCATCAGGAGTTATGTGACATTGCACATACCATCAGAAATGACATGACATGTAATATCCATCTAGAATAGTCTTACCTTCAAATATATTAAAACTCATACCATTATACATCATAAAAACTTGGGTCCATTACCCAAACCTTTGTGCTACCAAAATTCTCTATTATACTTTCTTCAAGGGTTGACATCAATGAAAACCAACCCCAATAATAAAAAATATCCCCCTTTGGCATTGATTGAAGCACTCTGATGTAACAATGGATTCATATCACTCATGATCGCCCTGTGATCATCACTCCCCCTAAAACCATTCCTATGTTCTCTTTCTCCAAGAATTCACCTTTGCATCTGATAAATCTCTCCTCCTTTGTCATCAATGGAAAAGTTATCTTTCCATCTAGGGCCACTCCCCCTAACTAAACTGTCCTTAGGGATACTCCCCCTAAATGAACTCTTCCTGAAACTAATCTCCCAACCTTAACTGTCTTCTTTATGGTGGTTCCTCATGTAAATCTAAGACATATAAGATAAGAATTCAAAATCATTCATTTTGGAGTAGAAATTACTACGAGTCTCTGGGGAAAATACTCAAAGGCTTCCCTTGGGAGAGGTTTTGTAAATATGTCTACCACTTGTTCTTTTGTGCCCACATATTCAACTCTTATGTTCTTCTCTGCAACTTGTTCCTGTAGAAAGCGATACTTAATTGGAATGTGATTTATCTTGGAGTGCATCACTAGGTTCTTTGACATACTTATGGCTCTTGTATTATCACAATAGATTGGAATGGGCTCATCATACTCAACCTATATATCTATCAGAGTTTGTTTCATCCATAGAATCTGTGTACAACATCATGTTGCTGCAATATATCCTACTTCGGTTGTAGATAAATATATTCATGATTGTTTCTTGCTTAGCCAAGATACTAAACACTCACCCAAGTAGAATGTTGCTCCATTGTTGCTTCATTAGTCATCAATGAAACCTGCCCAATCTGCATCTGTGTAGGAAATAAGTGATAGATCCTTTCCTTTTGGATACCATAATCCAAACTCTTATGTTCCTTTGAGATATCTAAAAATCCTATTCACTGCTAAGACATGTGATTCATTTGGTGTTGCTTGAAATTGTTCCACCTATCCAACTTCCTGCATTACATATGGTCTAGATGTTGTCACATATAGTAAGCTACCAATCATTGACTTGTATTGCCTCTTGTATGTAGACTTTGAATAATCATCTTTTCTCAACTTGCAACTAGTTTTCATAGGAGTGGTAAATGGTTTGCAATCTTCCATTCTAAACCTCTTTCTCATTTCTCTGATATACTTAGTTTAAGAAATACAAACTCCTCGGTTTCTTTGATGTATCTGAAGACCCATAAAGAAGAATAGTTCTCTGAGTATTGACATTTCAAATTCATTCTACATATCCTTTGCAAATTTCCGGCTTAACCTATCATCAATACTTCCAAAAATAATATCATCAACATAAACTTCAATTAATAAAATACCATATTGAGTTACCTTGATGTAGAGGTTGTTGTCTGATATTCTTCATCTTCCCCTTCTACATCTTCTTCATCTTTTGCTTATTCTTCGTAAAGTTGTTCCACTGACTCATTTTCTTCTTCTTTTAATTCTCGTCCACCTATTTCATTAATTGTTACATTGATGCTTTCCACATCTTTTTTCAACCTCAGATTGTAACACTTGTATGCTTTCCATGTACTTGATTAACCAACAAGTACTCCTTTGTCCACATGAGAGTCAAACTTTCCCATTCTTCCATCTTCTCTTTTGATGTATCATTTTCTTCCAAATACTCGGAATTGCTTCACATTTGTTGGTCTTCCTTTCCATAGCTCGTACGGAGTTTTGTCATTTTTTTTTTCTGAGAATTACTCTATTTTGAATGTGAATTTGTGTATGCACTGCATGTGTCCAAAAAATATCTGTCAATTTGGAATCCATTAGCATTGTTCGATCCATTTCCTATTTAATTATCATCCATTATGACAATGTTACTTTGTCTTTGAACCACTCTCTAAACCAACGTATGAATCCATTCTCTCATCTATTGTCATATATTTTTCCAAACCTACTAAGTGTTCTTATGAATCCATATTTCTCCATACTGTCCAATACTCTACTACACAATTTTACATAATGTTGACCCATTTATCACTATAATATCATGAAGTCTTCACTACTACAACTGATTAATCTATCAAACTGTACTTCTACTAAATAAATTCTCTGGATATGTCTACTCAAACTCTACAAGCTCCTCGAAGGATAGTTCTTTGGTCTATCACAAATATCACATAGACTCCCCCTGTCTAATATTCATTTTACCTGGGAGTCTCTATGTCGGATGACTCAGAACAATTCTTGCTCTGATGTGTATTCATCATCATATTCATTGGTAGATTGATCATCTCTCTAAGCTCTAACTTCTTTCTTTCTGTCTATGGATTCATCTTTCACTACAATTCCTGAAAGTACAATCTCTTGAACATGTTCCTTCTTTTCTTTTAGTTATTTTCCAAATCATTTTGTATCTGACATCTTTCTTTTTCTCTATAGAATTTTATTTATATCGTTCTATTTCCAATCTTTTGATATCTGGGACCTAGTCTAAGGCAGGAGGTACTACACCCATTGCTAGGATAACCAGACCCTCTATACTAGAATACCCAGAACCCATATTTCTTCAGAGTGATGAGTTTTTTTATCCTCAGGCTAGAGGGGCTAATCTATCTATCTCAAACAGGGAGGAATATACTTCTCCTCTTTTCTCACATGTTCATCATGTTTTCTTATCCATACTTTCTTATATCTAATATCAATTTTCTCTTTCATGGAAGTATTGATCATGCTTCTACAATGACTAGATATGTGTCCATAGTTATGACATTTGTAACATTCAATGTTATGTGGGGCCACATAGTCATTTATTTCTTGAACATTTCTTTTACAATCCCTGCAATCTGCAACCTTATGTCCAAAATTAGTACAATAAAAATAATGACCATAAAATAAATTTGGATACCTGAGAGTGAATGATCTTCTTTCTGGCTTAGTCCTTATGAATTTCTTCCTTGACTGATCATGATCATGATTGAAGCTTCTTTGTGGCTTGAACATGGATTTTACTCTTGAAGATGTATCTTTATTAGTTTTCCTAGATTCTGGTTCACCATGATTCCTTCCTTTGAGTATTTATGCATAACTCTTTCTCTTTTCTTCATTCTTGTTTTCTGGCAACCTAGACTACTTCTCTTCATTCTCTACAATTGATGCGTATGTGTCTGTCTCTTCAACGTTCCTTTTGATCTTGATGATTTTACTTCTCAATGTGATAACTTATTCTTCAAGCTTCTCAACCTCTTCTTCTTTCTTTAATATCTGAGACTTCATGATTTCTTCTATTCTCTTCGCTTCTTCAAGATGAATTTTTAATGTGATTATTTCTTCTTCAAGTACTTTCTCTTCTTCACCAAACTCTGACTCAAGGTGGTTTAGATCGTTAATTATTTCCTTGAGATGATCTATCAATATCTTCTATCTCATTTCTGCTTCTTCCTTTTGTGCTACTATGTTGTATTCCAAATAATGTTTTTGATATTTAAGATTTGTTTTTATCTTTCTGGCTTCTTCTAGTTGAGTTCTTAAGTTATTTATGACCTCTTGAGCTTCTTCAAAAGTGTGGGAACTTTCCTTCTGTTTCATCAAGTTTTTCTTGAGTGACTTGTTTTATTCTCTTTCTTTTCTTAGTTCATCTAAATCACTGATCAATTCTTCTTCATAATTGTCTTCTTTTTCAATTAGTTTTTTTGTCTCATTTCCTTTGTGGCATTCTATTTCAAGATGTTCACATTTTTCACAATTAAAGAAAAACAAGCTACCTATGTTGATTATGTACTCTTGATCTTCTGAATCTATTTGACATGGTGAACATATTTCTTCTTGATCTGTGCCTGCATCTTCTTTAGCATTTTCTGAATCTGCGATGGTTGAAGAATATATATCATGTAGCTTATCCCAAAGTTCTTGTCTGATGAAAATTTACCAACCTTTTCTCTTACGGGATTAGTTAATCCTTCCTAGATGAAATCCATTGCTAGTTTGTTATTCTTCTTCAATTCCTTATTGGCTGGAGTATTTTCCCTTTTTGAACTATCATATCTTGTAACGACTGATAGACAAATATAATACCCATGTGCCTGTAAAAATGATTTCATCCTTCCACTCCATAATGCATACTTTAAACAATTTTGACCATTAAACAGTGGTGCTCCATTCTCAGAATAATCCATGATATCCTTGTAGTGGTTAAACTATTTCCTCAAGGACCTTGCTCTTATACCAATTGTTGGATTACTGAGAGGGGGGTGAATCAGTAATAGAGCAATTTAATCATTTTTAACCACAAAATGCAAGTGTTATATCAATGTAGCATTATCATCTAATAGTTGCAGAGTAAATAAATAATAAACAAATGAGAAATCATACACATACACAACACACCAGTGTTTTTATATGGAAACCCAAAGCAGGAGAAAACCACATAATGATTTTTCTTATATGTCTTCAAGAATTACATTCATTGGAAGCACGAAATTCCTTTGTTTTCCAGCTGCAGCTAGAAGGAGGCTCCAACCCCCTAGTTTCTTAGGCTACATCCTAAGGGAAGCTTGAATTCCCCAATTCTCTCGATACAACCAAAAGGAGGCTACAACCCCCTATGTTCTATGGCTACAACCACCTATTCTTGCCCCATCCAACTGCCCTGGTGTAGAAGTAGAATGATGGAATCACTTTCACAATATCACTTTGAGATATACTATTTTAAACCTATACCAATTAAACCATACCAAAAAACCTGTAACAACCTATACCAATAACCTATGACCACATGTACCATACATCAACCTGTACCTCAACTTGTACCATAAACAAGTGCATCAACCATGCACCAAACCTGTACAAATAACCTGTCACAATAACCTATCGAAACAACCTATCAAAAAAACATATCTCATCAATCATATAAACCAAATCAGATCTAATCACTAAGATCAATCACCAAGACAACTCTCAACCATATGCACAATATCTTCAAGATGTGCATCAACCAAGCATAACACAACAACTAATAATCATTACCAAGATCAATATGTGCTTCTAATAATATACCAAGACAAGTATGCTACACCATCCATAAACCATGTGTCAACAATAATACTAACAAGTGCCTCCAACCATGTACCAATCATGCATCAACTACTCATCAACTATGAGTCATCAAGATGTACCAACATCATCAACTATACACCTCACATATGTGCCAACTCATCAACTACTTGTCTCAACCATGTACCCAACATGTACCTCAACCAAAATCCCTCATCAATTTCATCATCTAAATTTGATTTGTAACTCTTTACCTGGTGTATATGATCACATATATGCAAATCTTCCTTAACTTTAATAGAAAGAGACTAGCATTTTCATCAACCTTTACTTTAGTCTGACATGAATAATTTTGGATTAGTCAACAACCCTAACTTGCAATAATCATAACTATGTACTTGTAATGAATAAAGATATGAAAATGATACACAATTTTCTTGAGTGTATTTTATGCAATTCCACCATATTTCACTACTTGGAACCTCTCATAAAAGGTGTTATAGCAAAAATGGCATACCTTGTTGAATTTTGTCTTATTCTAGATATCGAACTTGTAGAGAATGCCCTACATAGAATATTTGTTGTATAGATCTGAAAATGGTACACAACATAATACAGACTGTACTCTAACCAATACATTTTTTCTTACTAAATTTGGATCAATTATGAAGAAGTTATGACGTTTTTACCTGAAACACCTGTTTTTGTAATATACCAGATATAAAAATATGCAGAACAAAAATAAAATTCTAGATATGGTAGAATAACAACAATATAACTAGAATAATCACTACAATAACAATGAAATGATATAAGAATAAAAAGAAAAATAACACTTTGATTCTGAGAGCAATGTTCACGGGCCTCTTCAAGGGGGCAACCTCTAGTCGAGAAAATCTCTATTACAATAATCTCCAATCTAGGGTTCTCATACCCTCGACTCCTATTTATACTAAATATGTCTATCAAAAGAAGCATCTATAGGAAGATTCTTCTAAAAGAGGAAGATTCTACCAGGTCTTTTTACATTTGACTTATTCTATTTATTGCAAGGCCTTATTAATGTTGACCTTTATTACATCTGAATATATTGTGCTACCTATGTGCGGGTTAGGACCCTAAGAAGTCCTCCCCTTTAAAAACAACCTTGTCCTTGTTACACATTATTTTCATCACCACTATGACTGCTAATGATGTAAACCTATTTGTTTCCTTCAGAGGAGTCAGTGGCCTAAATTCCTAAAGAAAGAAGGGAAAATAACTTTGCCTGGGAGAAGAAATTGGATTTTCCTTTGTAAAACCCCTTTTAAGGATTATTTATGTAGGTTTCTCTATACATAGGGTGCAAAAATGCCTGATTTCTACAGGTTGCACTATATCTAGGTCATGGAGTTTCCGCAGGCTGCATTATAGCTAGGGTGCGACGCCCTTTGTACGTGGGAAAAATGAGCATTTTCTCAATGCTTATAGAAGGAGAAGATTCTATGGTGAGGTGGCCTTCGAATGGTTTGGATCTTACTCGCTTTCATGATTTAGTGGGATCATCCTAACCTCCTCACCTTATCCTCTTCATCTTATAAAAGGAGAGGAGCTGTCATGGAGAAATTTAGTGGGATTTAGTTGGATTGAGCTTGAGCTTGATTGGGCTGGAAAGTTCTTGAACTTGTTAGCTCGGTTAGATTGTCTTTGAGCTTTTCTTTGTCAAGATAGATGTCATATATATAGTCTCAGAATACTTGGAGCAAGTAGTGTGTGGGAAGCAACGAACTGTTGGAAGAAACCTCACAACATCAAGGCATCTGGTTGTATCTTTCTTACATATTCTTTAATACAGTGACATGTTTCTCTCCCATAAAATCATTCTCATTTTATTGCATTACTCCTTGATCACATGCATAGGTTGTCATTGAATATATTATTGTTGTGTTCACTTTGGTTGTTTTTTGTTTCATTGCAGGATCAATATCCCAAGAGCACTGGAGCGAAGCAGGGACAACAAAGATATAATGAAGTGATATTTAAATATATGTTATCCATTCCTTCTTTGGTAGTAAATTCAATGATTGTAACTTAGGGAAAGCGTCATGTCCTGTCCTTTTTGTTTCTATATCTAAGTGGATCTAGGGAGATTAGTTTATGTCCGTATTTACCGATTTATCCTATAACAAAATTGGCGACTCCGATGGGGAACAAATTGTTTTCCTAGTTTGTCTTGCTTTATTTCTTTGATTGTTTGGTTTCTATTTTCTGAGTCACTGGGAGATCCATCTTGACTATCTGACTGTTAAAATTCACTGGAAAACCTTCGTAATTTTTTATTTTTTCCTTTTTTGTTTGATTTCCACACCCTTCTTTGAGGGACAGTGCGACAACGTAGAATTTGGTTTTGGTTTTGGGGTGAATTTTTGGGTTTGATTATGATCTGTTTACAGTCTACTTGTCATCTTTGAAACTTATTTGAGCCATATTTTCTTTGTTTTATTTTGGAAGATTTAGTCTCTTTCTTTGAGTGTCTTTCAGTTACAAATCATTGTCTTTTCTTTATAATTGTTTGGTGAAAGAACTTCTTTTTCTTTTATTGAATAGTTCGTGTTAAAAGAGAAAACTATTTGGGTTTCTTTGTTTCATGTCGATTTTCTATTGCTTTTAACTATCTTTGAAACAAAATTTTTTAATTTCTTGATTTATATTAGATTGGGGGAATCCTTTCATTTGAAGTAGCGAAACTGCATGATTCTTGGAATTTTTTGGTCTTAAATTCTGAATCATGTATTGGTGTACAGTCTATTTTGCTCATTTCTTGAAGATATTGATATTGATAAGTTTTAAAATTTTGGGACATTGGACAAATGGGAATGATAAATGTTTTCTCCTTCTCGTAGCATAGCTTTCATCGAAATGAAAAGATTGCATCTTCATCTCTTTGCATAACTTTCGAGTCGGTAAAAACACCATATTGTCCACACCATTTTCCTTTTGAGTAACAACAACCATAAAATAAAACGCTTATAAAAATTGATTAGACATTTTTATATTTTATGGTAGAAGACCTACATTAGATTAGTTGTAGGGATTTGGAATAGGTGTAAAATATAACTTTCTAAATCTACAAACAAACATAGAATCTTGAGTTAGGGAGCGTCGAAATCCACTTATTACATTTTGTCCTGGGAAGCCCTTCTAACACAAGGGTCAATCATGAGGTCGCATTGATACTGGCAGAGTTACTCACCCTGATTTCTTGGTCTTGGTGTAGAGATTGTGCGTACTATGGGGGTCTCTTGAAGGTATACCCACAATGATGAGTGGAAGCCTTTCAAGTTGATTTCAAGCTAGATACCCTTCCTTTGCATGTGGATCAGAATGCCAACTATTTCCCCAGGAATCACTGTAGTAATTGGTAACCTTAGTGTCTTTCTCTTTAGGTTATTTACACAAGGTGACTATGGAGGGGCAAGTCTTCATGGTACCTGGAATCGACGTTGGCCAAACTCACTCGGGCTCCTTGGATGGTATACGCATGATTATGTGTGGGAGCTTGCACCAAGGCATAAATTTGTTAAGAAGGTCGTCAATGTAAATTTTCCACACACTCTATCTTAGCCCTTTCTTAATTTGATCCCGTGACGTTGGATTTCATCACCAACTAGTGAGTTCATTGTGAGAAAGTTTTTGTTTGCTTGCTTGCTTACTAGATTCATTTTTTTTTGTGTGTGTTGTTTGTTTTCCCTAGAAGACTCTAGGTTGGATATTTATCTAATGGTGTCAGTTCCTGAAATGACCAATGAAGGAACCCCTACTCCAGGGGAACCTTTTTTTTTTCCTTCTTACGAAAACATTGGTCCTCCTCACATTGCTACTTTGAGCCTTCCAGGCCTAACGATTAGATTTCCATTGTGGTTGTTTTCCACTCAAGTAATCCTGAATGCATTAAGTGATTAAGTCATAAGAACTTCCCCCCAAGAGAATCAACCTCATGTTGGTCCTTCACCTTCTTCACCAGTAAGATCTTCTTCGCCTTCTTCACTTGCAAGGTCTTCTTCTATTTCATCTTCTTCATCGAGTGAAAGCTCTGAAGTTAGTAACCTGGTGGCTAAGAAGAAGAAGAAACTAAAGAATAAGAAGAAGAAAAATAAGGAGGGATCCAAACTTCCAAACACTTACAGACATGTTGGAAAACAACCAGTTACTGTTAATCGTGTTGGGAGTGTTGATGATGTCAAGATCAACCAAAAAACCCGTAATCCCAAGTACCCCTTCAGGATTTGCAAGGGTTTCCATATTCTTAAGGATTGTCCAGTCTATCCAAGGTTATAGAAGCATGGTATACACACCCTCACCAACCCATGTCGTCATCCTCTGAACAACATGTTGATGACTTCCCATCAACTAGTCACGATGTCATTGGGAAGAAGAAAAGTCGATTCAAGTTCCCGTGTATGTTATGGAAAGGTTGTCATTTAGCTCATCTTTTCTCTCATATGGAAGAAGTCTTGAAATTCCTGGAAGACATGGCTATTTCACAACCTCAACTTCTAGTTTCTTATTGCAATCTTACTCTCGACCCACCTGTAGTTGATGAAATGATCATTCTGGTCCCTCCGTCGGTCATGGTTATTCATGTCATCAATCTAGTCATGTCCTTAGTTGAATTAGTTGACAAAGTGGTCGATTTGATCCCATCCTCGGTCGATCCCACTCTCCCGTTAGAGAGTGAAACCCTAATGGATGATTTGATCCCATATTCGTTCAATCCCACTCTCCCGTTAAAGAGTGAAACCCAAGTTGTCAATTTGTTTCCACCCGTCGACCCCATTCTCTACTTGGAGAATGAAACCCAAGTGGTCGATTTGATGTCATTATCAGTCTATCCTACTCTCCCGCTCGAGAGTAAACCCGATACTTCCCACATTTTTCTCGGTGATACAGACTCTACCATGCCGGGAGTTATTCCTCCTCCTCCTGTGGAGCCTCCTCCAAGTAATGAGGCCATCCGTTTTGATTGAGGTGTGATAACTAGACCTCATCTTCCCTCTCACATTCATTTCCAGATTACAGTACAGGTTTTTGGTCGGGACGTTCCTCAGACGCTGATAGATGAAGGTGCATCCATTGGTATTTTTTCCTCTCTTGCTTGGCAAGATTTGGGTTGTCCTTAGCTTGCGCCAGTTATGTAGAATCTATTATCTTTTAAAAGAAGAACCAGTCAACCTTTAGGGACTTTTCCTCAGTTTCATGTAACTTTGGGAGGGAAAACTATCTTTATTGATGTCATAGTATTCCAAGGCCCCTTGGATTTCTCTTTACTCCTTGGGGAGGATTATGTCTGTGCCAGGAAAGCTATTGTGTCCACTCTTTTTCGTGTGATATATTTCCCTCACGATGGAAGCATTGTGACTATTGATCAACTTTCATTCATCGGTCCTAAATGGATTACCTCCCTTAGGTAGTCCATTCAGACGGTATCGCCCCTTCCATAGGTAAATTATGTGGCGTTGTCTCCCATGCCTTCCACTACCGATGACAATGAATTGGATCCAGTATTTGACATGGTGAGCTCTTCGGTAGGGCTATTGGAGCCTAACCTCCCTACCCCTCTCACGACCCTCGACATGTGTTCCTTCTAGAGTGTGTTTCTTCCATCAAATGACGATCTCTTGGAAGCCATGACCGACTTTTGTCCCTTGACATGGTGTTATTCCAAAGCATTGTCCTCTTGGAAGCCATGATCAAGAAGAGTCTTGAGCATGATTTTCTGATTTCAAGGTCGTTAAAAAATGAAACTAGCTTCGAGCATGATTTTTTGATTTCAAGCTCGTTAAAAAATGAAACCAGCTTTGAGCATGGTTTTCAGATTTCAAACTCATTAAAAAATGAAACCAGTTGTGAGGATATTTTTTTGCATATCTATGGCAACCTCATTAAAAAATGAAACAGAGGTTACGAGCATAGTTGTTCTCCTATGCCAAGCTCATTAAAAAATGAAACAACTTCCTCCTCTCTGTTTGAGTCTAGTCATTCGTCTAGTATTTGAAGATTCTTTTCATCCTCCTATGTTGTTGGATGAAACGAAGCTTGGGGGGCAATGCTTTCAGCCTCTGGACATCATGTTGAAGTTGAGCCACATGTTTTCTTAAGATGGGGGCTAAGTACCAACCATCCATGTATACTACATTGGGAAGTCCAAGCATAGCTTTCTATGGTTCAAGCTTGTGTAAAAATGAAACCACCTACCTCAAGCATAGTTTCTTCTGGTTCAATCTTGTGTAAAAATTAAATCAGGTCCAAGCATAGTTTCGGCTAGTTTTAAGCTTGTGTAAAAATAAAATCTATCCAAAGCATAGTTTTGTTTTGTTTTAAGCTTGCGTAAAAATGAAAACAATCCTAAGATTAGTCTTTGTTCTCTCTCGTGCTCATAAATCAATGAGAATGCAACCGAGTATACTTTTATCACATTTTAGGACTCGTAAAGGTTATATTAAAAAGGAACCCACTGGAGTTCCCTTTAAGCTCTTTTTAGACTCTCTAAACATGAAAATATTTCCAAGCGACCTTGTTCTTTTCACGCTCATTAAAGTATTTGAAGAAAATGTCTGTTGAGAGATAGTTAATCTCTTTTTTGGTCTCATTAGACTACTTTATGAAAAAGGAACTGAGAGAGTTATCTTTAAGTGTTTTTTCAGACTCTCTAAACATGAAAAACTCATGAGTTTTATTTCTTTGGACTCATTAAACAAACATCGAAAGACCCATATGGGACCGAACCACTCCTTCTTAGGATTCATTAAACATACTCTGAGGGACTCATCCGAAGGATGAGCTTACATAAACAAGCATATGTTATCCTCCTCAAGCTTGCATAAAACTAAAGGGGTACTCGCCAGAAATGGTGGGGAAAAAATTGGGAAAGAAATATGTTTAAACCTGTATTCTATGGAAGGGTCACTTTTAAACATGACATCCTTTCACCTGCTTTGTGACTAGGTTGGAAAATCCGCTTGTCTGTTGATCATACTCCTTTATAAAATTACAAATTGGTCTGTGATCCCTATTTTTGAGTCAGTGTTTCCAAGACAGTTGTCATGTCGTCAATATGTTCAAAAGAAGTATAAACCAAAAATGCTTCTATCGCATTGGCCATGTTTGCAGTCTTTAAGCCTTCTTTTGCATTGGCCATGTTTGCAGTCTTTAAGCCTTCTATTGAGTCGGCCATCCCTGAGTCATTCCTGAATCATTTGTTACTCTGATCTACTTCAAATCTTGTTACCTGTTTCATGTCATTGATGTGGGATACATTAAGGCTCTCCTATGATGAGTCTTTTCCTGTCGACTTCAACTCATTATCTAGGAACTAGACTTAGAAACTAATTGGTACCTTGGCACTTGCATGCCTCAATGGTAGGTTTCCTCGCTTTCGACAATGGTTTTTCATTACTGACCCCTGATCGGGAGATTCCGCTGAGTGTTCAACTTCAGCTCAGTAATTCACACCCATTGGATTGTACTAGTGTACCTTGGGAGTCATTGACATTAATGGTTATTTCCCTCTCACTTGTTAACGGTATACACTAATGACCGGTAATCAAGTGGTTTCTACCATGTTCGACTTCAACACCTGTAATCGCATGGTTAGGTTTTTACTATAGAGTGGTGGAGATGAAGACCCCAAATATTTCCTCACATATTCAAGTTGCATTGGAGTATATTCAGTTTGTACTATTGCATAGTGTTGGAAGATTGGTTGTTGTCAATGATGTCAACCCTAGTCATGGGTTTTGGACCGCAAGATTGATGAAGGTATTTGGACATGAAGGAAAATCCACATGCAGATACAACACCCATGGATGGATAGTATACATCATGTTGTTTTCGGTGGTATGTTGCACGTCATGTGGATCCTCGTGTTTGAGGAGAAATGAATTTTTGAAGATGACAAAGTGAATTGAAGAAGGAAGTACATGTAGGCCCTAAAGATAATTAAAGAAAAGAATTACAAAATAAGAAAGTGTCAGGTCGGCCCTAATGTTAAAATAAAGTGACATAAATGGTATAAATAAACATCATTATACATTCATTTGACACAAGTCAAATTTAAGAAGAAATAAGAAGAAAAGAAGGCCAGATTTCAAGGGAGGATGAAGTCTTTTGGTGATGTGTTCTAAGGTATGTTATTTTTAGGTCATCTTACCATTTTTACTATAAATTTTTTTCTAGAACGATTCAGATGGTGAAATTTCTATGGTATTGAGAATACATATCAAGGTACCTTTGGTAAACAATTTAGCTCTTGATTCACTATAATTATGGAGATACACTATGTGGAAGATAGGGTTTGTGACCAGTCCTGAAGCTAGTCAATAAACAGGTGTTCTGGGTAAAACAGTCATAACTTCTTCATCGCAAATCCAAATGAAGTGGGAAAAATTTAATTGGAAAGCATGTGGAATGTAGTTTCTTTTGTGTAGGTTTCAGAATTGGATGTTAATTATTGAGCGTGGGGAATTCTGTGAAAGTTCACTCTCCTGAATAGACCAGAATTGAATAAAGTCTACCATTCTTTCTATAACCTTTTTTTGGGGAGGATTCAAGGAGTGAAAATTGGAGGAGTTTCAGAGAATACATTGAGTAATATTATCTACAGGATCATAGTACTCCAAGAATTGAAGAATTTCATAAATTGAAGAAGTCTCAGGAAACATTATTAGGTTCTATTTGATGATTGGTTGATGGTGATGATTTAATGTAAAGTTTTATTATCTCTCATATATTCTTGGGTGGAAGGAAGGGACAAGGATGGAGAATTCAAATATCTCTTGATATTGGAGGATTGTATCTTCCTCTTGTAGGTTTATCCCTCCCTTTACATTTGGAAGATGTAGCTACCTTTGGAATTCATTACTTCCCTTGAACAATAACTATTGATTGTTTCTCATATATTGTGCATGGTGTATTGTGGTGTATTGGTGTAACTCTTATACTGTTGTTCATTTCTCATTGGATATAATTGAATGGTTTAATTATAAGTTGAAAAAGGTTTTAAATTGTACTTGATACTAATTCACCCCCCTCTCAATCTCAATAATTGGTATCAGAGCGGGTTACCTTCAGTACAATTTAACCACTGGAAGGAAGATCATATGCAGAAATGGAAAGCAACATTCCAAATGGGATTCCACTATTTCATGGAAGTAATTTTGAATAATGGAAAAATAGAAACTTACTTGAAATCTCTTGGGGTAGATGTTTGGTTCTCAGTTGTTTCAGGATATAATTCTTTGATAAAACCAAAGACTGGAGCTCGGAAAGAAGCAAAAAGGAACAACAAACTGTCAATAGATACCATCTTGGATGGATTGACAGATTCAGTGAAATCCAAGGTGGGATCATGTGCATTAGAAAAAGATCTTTGGGACAAGCTACAAGAACTTTATGCAAGGGAAGAAGCAAAAGAAGAAGAAGAAGTTGAAGAAGATTACAACATCTCAAATTTCAAAGAAGAAAATAGAGGTCATTTCTTTTGCTTTAATTGTGAAGGAGTAGGACATGTTGAATTTGAATGTCCTCATCCAAAGATTGAAAGAGATGACAATGAAGAAGAAGAAAATCATGAAGTATAAATGATCAACAAGAAGATGAGAATATTAAAAAAATGAAGCAAGTTGAGATTGAAAATACCAAGCTCAAAGACACGCGTAGAAAACTAAGAAGTGAATTGGGTAGTTATGAAAAGACAGTTGTAATCTTAAAGAAACAATTAGAAGACTTTCTGAAACTAAGAGAATAAACCATTTCCTTGAAAACTCTACTTGAAGAAGCAAGAAGAATACCAGAAGTAAAGAAGGTCCAAATGATAAAGAAAGAAGAAGATTATGAGAAACTTGAACAAGAAGTTGTCTCATTGAGGAAGAGCTTAAGAAGCTATCAAGTGCCAAAATAATTAACACATCTTGGATGCATGGGTGAAACTTCATACAAAGAAGATGCAAATACCAACAAGAAGGTTGAAGAAAGAGCTACACAGACAGTTGATGAGAAGTGGACCATGATACCAGAAAGAAGGAATGATTACAAAAGAGATGAATATCCAAGAAGACCTCCTACCTTCAGGAATCAAAGAAGCGTCAATCAGTATGAAGGAAACTACAGAAGAGTAGATCATGAACCCAGATGGACTACGTCACAAAGAAGGTCAGTTACTCCTAGGTATCAAAATTTCTTTCTTGGTCATTGTTATACTTGCAAAAATTTTGGACATAAGGCAATTAATTGAAGAATCAATGAAAGGAACAAATATGCAAGAAACATGAATGGTGTAAACATAAGATATGGAAATAATCGTGGATTTGTCAACATAAGTTATAATTCATTTTACCCATTGATGGACAAAAATATTGTATGCTACAAATGCAATTATCTTGGTCACAAAGCATGAGATTGCAGATATATGAATGAATATGTCCCTATGCCAACCATGGTATGGAGAAGGGAAGAGATTCCAAACCATGAAGATTGTCGAATAGCATTAACCACTGAAGAATGTAAAGAAGAAGATGAATGGTACATAGACAGTGGATGTTCTTCACACGTGACCGGGGATCAATACAAATTCATCAGCTTGAAGAGAAAGCGTGGAAATGTTGCATTTGGAGATTACTCATCTACCAAAATACTTGGAGAAGGTGTAGTAGACCTTGGAAGAAAAAATGTAAAAGAAAAGAATGTTCTATTGGTTGAGAACTTGAATCATAATCTACTCAGTGTTAGTAAAATGTGTGATCAAGAATACACTCTTACATTTGACTCCCGAAAATATAAAATCAGAGAAAATAACTCAGGAAGATTGGTTGCAACTGCAACAAGAATATTGAACAACATATACATCCTAGAGATGAAGAAGAGAGAGAAGACAAAAGCCACACAAAAGGATTCCAAAGAAGAAAAAGTCCCAAAGACCAAAAATAAGGATGAAGTATTATTGAGTGCTATAAATGTTTTTATAGAATGATTCAGATGGTGAAATCGCTATGGTATTGAGAACAAATATCAAGGTACCTTTGGTAAAAAGTTTATCTCTTGATTCCATATAATTATGGAGATAAACTCTATGGAAGATAGGGTTTGTGACCAGTCCTGAAGCTTGTCAATAAACAGGTGTTCCAGGTAAATCGATCATAACTTCTTCATCGAGAATCCAAATGAAGTGGGAAAAATTTCATTGGAAAGAGTATGGACTGTAGTTTCTTGTGAGTGATTTTTAGAATCAGATGATAATTATTGAGTGCGGGGCATTCTGTGAAAGTTCACTCTCCTGAATAGACCAGAATTGAATAAAGTCTACCATTATTTCTATAACCTCTTTTTGGGGAGGATTAAAGGAGTGAAAATTGGAGGAGTTTCAGAGAATACATTGAGTAATATTATCTATAGGATCAGAG
>ML780267.1:166801-208484 GCA_009831015.1 Picea engelmannii | reverse complement strand
GATTTAATGTAAAGTTTTATTATCTCTCATATATTCTTGGGTGGAAGGAAGGGGCAAGGATGGAGAGTTCAAATATATCTTGATATTGGAGGATTGTATCTTCCTCTTGGAGGTTTATCCCTCCCTTTATATTTGGAAGCTATAGCTACTTTTGGAAGTCATTACTTCCCTTGAACAATAACTATTGATTATTTCTCATATATTGTGCATGGTGCATTGTGGTGTATTGGTGTAACTCTTATACTATTGTTCATTTCTCATTGGATATTATTGAATGGTTTAAGTATAAGTTGAAAAAGGTTTTAAATTGTACATGATATTGATTCACCCCCTTCTCAGTATCAACACATAGATCCACATTGTATGTCTCGTGGCTATGTTCAAATTTGAGTTTTTAACACATAGATCCACAATGTATTTTTGGTGGCTATGTTCAGATTTGATTCATATTAGCACGGATCCACAATGTATGTTTGGTGGCCATGACTTGTCTTACTTGACATGGATCTTCGCATGTCTACATTTATGTTTTGAGTCATTTGTATTCTATGGGAATGCCTACCTCAATGATGACATATTATTGTATTGTATTTCCTTGTTTGTTGGCAGGTTTCCGACCTACTGTTCCTTGTTCCCTACACACACTCGACAAAGTATATCAACTATCACTCTGTTACAACTTCATACATTGGGGGGCTCTCTGTTACACATTATTTGCATCACCACTATGACCGTTAATTATGTAAACCTATTTGTTGCCTTCAGAGGAGTCAGTGGCCTAAATTACTGAAGAAAGAAGGGAGAATAACTTTGCCTGAGAGAAGAAATTGGATTTTCCTTTGTAAAACCCCTATTAAGGAGGATTCCCACAGGTTTCTCTATACATAAGATGTGGAAATACATGATTTTTATATTTTTCACTATAGCTAGGTCATGGAGTTTCTGCAAGCTGCATTATAGCTAGGGTGCAACACCCTTCGTATGTGGGGAAAATTAGCATTTTCTCGATGCTTCTATAAGGAGAAGCTTCTATGGTGAGGTGGACTCCGAATGGTTTGGATATTACTTGCTTTCATGATTTAGTGGGATCATCCTAACCTTCTCACCTTGTCCTCTTCAACTTATAAAAGGAGAGGAGCTCTCATGGAGAAAGTTAGTTGGATTTAGTTGGATTGAGCTTGAGCTTGATTGGGTTGGAAAGTTCTTGAACTTGTTATCTTGGTTAGATTGGCTTTAAGCTTTTCTTTGTCAAGATAGATGCCAGATCTATAGTCTCAAAATCCTTGGAGAAATAAGTGTGTGAGAAGCAAGGAACTATTCGAAGGATACTGACAACATCAAGGCATCTGGTTGTATCTTTCTTCCATATTCTTTAATACAGTGACATGTTTCTTTCCCATAAAATCATTCTCATTTTATTGCATGACTCCTTGATCACATGCATAGGTTGTAATTGAATATACTATTGTTTCTTTCACTTTGGTTGGTTTGTGTTTCATTGTAGGATCAATATCACAAGAGCATTGGAGAGAAGCAGGGACAACAAAGATATAAGGAAGTGATATTTAAAGATATGTTATCCATTCCTTCTTTGGTAGTAAATTCAATGATTGTAACTTAGGAAAAGCATCATGTCCTATCCGATTTTTTTCTAGATCTAGGTGGATCTAGGGAGATTAGTTTATGTCCGCATTTACCGATTTATGCTATAACAGTCCTCAAGGCTTGAGATGTGGAAATTGTTGCAGAATGGTAGCTAGTTCCCAAGTGGCATCTGTTGGAGTTGTATCTTTCCACTAGATTAACACTTCCTTGATGGTTCTTTGATGCAGGCGACTCTCACACTAGTCCAAAAATGCTTGTTACTGTAGCCAAATGGATCCTTCTTTGGCTAATTCGGGAAGGTTGGTTTGAATTTGGCACTTAGTTCCGATCACCTTCTTTAAGAAGGAACATCAAAAATAGGATGTAGCTTTGAATGACTGGGGAAAGCTAACTGATAGGCCACTTGTCCCACACGATTGAGAACTATATAAGGAGCATAAAATTTGGGCACTAGATTCTGACAATGCTCGGCCTTGAGGGAATTCTACTTGTAAGTTTGCAGTTGGAGAAACACATGATCCCCTTCTTCAAATTGACATTCAGAGTGACCTTGATCTGCTTGTTGCTTCATACGATTATGTGCCATGACCAAATTCTCTTTGAGGGTAGGGAGAATAGCCTCTCGAACTGTAAGTGTTTAGTTAACCGCCTGGACCTTCGAGACACCAGGTAAGTATGAGAGAACTGAAGGGGGCTTCTGTCCATATACCACTTCAAAAGGAGTCATGTGTGTAGTTGTATGGTATGAAGTGTTGTACCACCATTCAACTAGGGGTAACCATTGAGTTCACTAATTTTACTTTTCTGAGGTAAAACACCTCAAATATGTTTCCAAACACTTGTTGACAACTTCTGCTTGACCATCAGACTGGGGATGATAAGATGTACTGAGATGCAAGTGGGTGCCTTGTAGCTTGAAAAATTCTTACCAAAAGTTGATTGTGAAAGTTCAGTCGTGATCAGAAACAATAGAGTGTGGCATGCCATGAAGTTTGAAGACCTGATCCATGAAAATTTGAGTCACCATGGATGTTGTAAATGGGTGTTGAAGAGTGCAGAAATGAGCATACTTAGAAAGGTAATCAACAATCACCATGATGACTGATTTATTTCCCGATTTGGGTAAGCTTGTAATAAAATCCCTAGAGATGTCCTTCCAAATAGCAGGTGGAATCGAGAGTGGTTGTAGTGTGCCTGGAGATTTGACTATTTCTCCCTTGTTGCATTGACACACATCACATTCGACGAAAAAATTATGAATGTCTTGTTTCATACCATCCCAGAAAAAAGAACGTTTGACCTTGTCATAGGTTTTGGTGAACCCAGAGTGCCTCGTTGTCAGTGTAGTATGAAGCTCAAAACGTACCGTGGATTTAAGCTTTGATTGTTTACTTAAATACAAATGGCCTTTGTATCGAAGATCATCATAGAGACAAGAGTACCCTGGGAGAGGTGGAGCACTAGACTACAATTGTTGGATCAACTGCGAACTTTTTGGATCTTGTAGCCATTTCTGGCGAACGGCTTGGAGCCAATCTGGTACAATGAAGGAAAGAGAAAAAAAGGATCCTTCATCTTCATATTTGCGAGAAAGTGCATCCACAACCACATTTTCTTTGCCTTTCTTGTAAATGATCTCACAATCATAGCCAAATAGCTTAGTCACCAATTTTTGTTGCTCCAGAGAGGAAATGTGTTGCTCCAGAAAATACTTGAGTCTTTGATGGTCTTTCTTAATTTGGAAGCATTTCCACAATAGATAAGGGCACCACAAATCAACGACATGCAGAATAGACAACATTTCCTTTTCATAGATAGATTTTCCTAGATTTCTTTCAGATAGTTGCTTGCTGGTAAAGGCCAAAAGCCGACCCTCTTTCATAAGGACAAGACCAATTCCTTTCCCTAAAGAATCACATTCCAAGACAAAGGTCTTTGTGAAATCAGGAAGGGCCAGGACTAGAGTGGTGCACATGGCCATATTCAAGGTTTGAAAATCTTGAGCAGTAGCTGCAATCCAAGTGAAAGAGTTATTTTTTAGGAGAGAAGTGAGAGGTGCTGCAATATTTCCATAATTCTTAACAAAATTGCGATAATAACCTGTTAAGACCAAAAATCCACGCAAGCTTTTCAGAGTCTTTGGGTGAGGCCAGTATTGCATAGCTTCAATCCTTTTAGGATCCACTCTGACGCCATCCTTGCCAACCAGATGACCCAAGTACTCTACTTCTGAGGTGCCAAAAGCACATTTAGACTATTTTAGGAAAAGTTGGTGCTAGGAGAGTAGATGGAGAACTCGATACACATGAGAAAGATGTTATGTCTAGGTATTTCTATAGATGAGGATATAATCAAAGAAAACTAAGACAAAAGGACGGAGAAAAGGACAGAAGATATGATTCATGAGGATTTGGAAGGTGGAGGGGGCATTACACAAGCCAAAGGGCATGACCAAAAACTCATAGTGGCCCTCATGAGTTCTAAATGAATTCTTGGGAATGTATGTCTCTTTCATACGTATCTATTGGTATCCCGAACGAAGATCAAGTTTAGTAAAGAATTGGGTGCCACTCAGTTCATCTAGGAGGTCATGAATTACAGAAATGGGAAGTTTCTCTTTAATGGTAAGTTTGTTGAGGGCACAGAAATCAGGACACATTCACCAAGAACCTTCTTTCTTCAGAACCATGACAACAGAAGAAGAGTAGGGGATGGTACTAGGGCGGATAATGACTTTAGTAAGGAGTTCCTCGACCTTTTTCTCAATTTCTTTTTTTGGGAATAGGGGTGACAATATGGATGGATATTGGGAGGAAGGCTTCCAGGTACAAGGGGAATGGAATGATCATGAAAACCACATGAAGGAGGGAGTCCTTGGGGAGTATAAAATACCACTTGATGTTTAGAAAAGATGGCTTGGAGGTATTGCTGCACCGCGGGTGTTTATGTTGCTTGTATGGCATGGAGTTGGGAAATAACACCAGAATGACCCTTTTTGAATACCTTTTCCATGCGATGGGAACTAATGATCTCAGGTGAACTGGCAGTGATGCCTTGGATCTTATATTGGTGGCCCTCCTGGTCAAATTGCATGGTTAATTCCTTAAAATCCATGAGAATGGGACCCAAAGTCCTTAGCCAATCTAGACCCAACACAATGTCAGAACTGCCCATGTCGATAGAAAATGTATGATATTTTAGGTGGTAGTCACCAATTTGGAGACGCACATTTTCACAATGCCCTCCACATTTGATGGATCCACCATTAGAAATCATGATTTGGAAATTATTGATGGAATGGCTGTAGCAATGAGCTTCTTGGGAAATGCAACGATGAATAAAATTATGGGTGCTTCCAATATCAACCAGAATGATGACCTTCTGATGCTTGATGTTACCAATTAGCTTGAGGGTTTGGGGAGTGGAGAAGCCATTGAGAGCATTGAGGGAAATGACCAGTTCTACTTTGGAAGGGTCTGAGGGAAGGGTTATGTTGGGGGTTTCAGGTGAATTAGGCACAAGGGGAGTTTAAACATCCTCTTATGAAATATCCTCGGAGATGGCCATAAAAAACTTTTGTTCCTTACACTTGTGGCCCGGGAAATATTTTTCATCACAATTATAACAAAGGCCTTTGAGTTGGCATTCAACCATTTCAGCCCTGGTCAATTTTTGGATCTTTAGTGGAGCGGAGGGAGTAGTGGGATTTGTTGGTTTAGAGCGAGGGATAAAGGAGGGTTTCTGATTTTGAGAAGAGACAACCTGTCATTCTTATTTATCTCTTTTAGTAGCATCCACCCAACTCTAAGGCTGAGCCATGAGGACATGGGCCCAAATCTCATCCTTTAGGCCCCTGATAAAACATTCTTAGAAAAAGGCATCAGACATGAACTCTATCCTAAAAGCCAGACACTCAAAGGCAGATATAAAGTCTTCCACTATTCCTGATTGTTTCAACTTTTTCAAACGACCCAAATGGTTAGTGTCAGTGTCAAAGGATTCATAAAGCTCTTCCACAAAGTGTGTCCAAGCAATATACCCTTCATGAGAAGTTTTTATCCATTTCTACCATTGCCAACGTTCTTAATATAGATGGATAACACCATACCGGATTTTGGCCAAGTCATTTGTAATGTCGTATAAAGAGAAATAATGTTCCATTTGGGTTACCCAACCAGTTGGGTTTGAGCCATCAAATTTGGTCACATCCACCCACAGAAGGCATAGGTCATGTTGAAAATGATGGTTATGAAGGTTATGGGAATGAGAGGAATTTTCACCTTTAGTATGTGGAGATGAGGAAGAGGAAGGGTTATCTATAGGGATATGCAGTTTGGTGTTGAGTGTTGAAAAGATAGATTCAGGCTGGGTGGTAAGGTCTTGTTTGATTTCATCCATTGAGGATTGCATGGTTGTATTGATGGCGGAAACATTGGCACTGAGTTTTTCACTTCTTCTTAGGTCTCGATGAGACTAGATTGCAAGGTGTTGAAGCGAGCTTCCAAGTCTTGGCTATGGATATGGGCCATGAGGATGGGGGAACTGAAAAGGGGTGGGCAGGGTCAAATTTTTTCCAAAAAATGATATGTATGAATGTGATAAGGGTGAAGAGATGAATCCAATGGAATAGGTCTCAAACAATGGTGAAACAATTTCCATATTTTTTTTTTTCACACCTGCGGAGTTATACTCCGGTATGAAGAATACTACAGAGAGGAAATGCCCAAATTATTAACAAAAAAGAAATGTGTATTTACTTGGCAACTCGAACACAGTTGCACAGAAATAGACATTGTCTGTTTTAATTTGTTTATGTTTCTAGGTTAGCTATTCAAGGGTTCTACAGACAAGGGCTTGCCCTGTGCTATAGATCTCTGATTATGTGTGGGGTCCAACAATAGTACTTAGCCCAATATCTCAGGGAACTAACTAAGGATGATAGACCATACCCTTAGTTGTACTACCCAACTAACCAGGTACTAGAGAGTATCTTCCCGAGTGTTTTTCTCGGTGGCACTATAGCAGTCATGCGACCAATCGATTTATCGAAAGAGGGCTTCAGAAAATCTAGGTTGATCCATACATAGGTGTTTTCTGATGCACTACCACTTGAAGGGGTATCAACAGGGGTTACAAGGGTGGCCATCAAATGTGCGCTTAAGAACCACTTGTATTTCCTACATGTATGAATCCCTCAACCATGGGTTTATGCACGTAATGACATATCTATGTGGCTTAAAGATGCCGAAATATGTCTCTACCCTGGAAAAAAAATTACCCACAATTTCTTCCAAGGAAAGTTCTCTGATACCACTTTTAATATACCATATATAAAAATACGCAGAACATAAATAAAATGCTAGATATGGAAGAATAACAACAATATAACTAGAATAATAACCACAATAACATTGAAATGATATACGAATAACAACAAAAATAGAACTTTGATTATGAGAGCAATGTTCATGGGCCTCTTTGAGGGGGCAACCTCCAGTCGAGCAAATCTCTATTACAATAATCTCCAAGATAGGTTTCTCATACCCTTGACCCTTATTTATACTAAATATGTCTATCAAAAGAAACAACTAGAGGAAGATCCTTCTATAAAAGAAATCTTATATTAGGTCTTCTTACATTCGACTTATTCTATTTTATTGCAAGGCCTTATTAATTTAACCTTTATTACATCCGAATATATTCTTCTACCTATGTGCGGGTTAGGACCCTAACAGTTTTAGATTAGTTTTGGGACTAACCACAAACCCACTTTTCCACGGAGTGTAACTCCAAAAACACAATGACCCACAAGCTGAAATTTGTATCACAAATACTTGGATATGTTTTCTCAACAACCTCCATATTTTGCGGTCTGAATCATTCTAGAAAATACGTTTTTGTGAAAATGGTGAGATGACCGGTAAATAATATACCTTAGAAAGCATCACCAAAAGAATTTATCCTCCCTTGAATTTTAGCCTTCTTTAATTCACCTTCCCTCTGAAATTCACCTTAGATATCCTTTGGTTACCTCAGTTACTTGTAGATATTCAATATTCTCAAGTATTATTTAAATGAGAGACTCTTGCCTCTTATTTATACTTTTATGTAGCTTCCTCAAGGGGTTACCTTCTAACCATCTTAAACCACTTTCCTTATTTTAGGGATAACCCACTTCTAACCACTTGTCCACTTAGTAATTTCTCCATTAACTTTATTATTTAAAAATTTTCTTTTGTATCCACTTTGACATATAGTACACTCATCACTTCACTTTATTATTTACGTTCTAAAATCTTTTAAAAAACTTTCCTTATTTTAGGGCTAACCTACTCCTAACCACTTGTCCACTTAGTAATTTTTCCATTAAATTTATTATTTAAATAATTTCTTTTGTATCCACTTTGACTTATAGTACACTCATCACTTCAATTTATTATTTAAATAATTTCTTCTTTGCAACCACTTTGACTACTTTGACCTTTTGGGGCTTATAGATGACTCATGAGGGATCTCCAACTTCACATGGCCATAACTCTCTAACCATGAGGAGTTATTTGACGTTCCACATACCATAGGAAATGGAATGACATATACTATCCATATAGAATAGTCTTACCTTAAAATATATTAAAAATCATACCATTATACATCAAACAAAATTGGGTCCATTACGCAAACCTTTGTGCTACCGAAATTCACTACTGAACTTTCTTCAAGGGTTGACATCAATGAAAACCAAACCAAATAATCAAAACTAACTTCCCTTATGGTATTAGAAATATCTCCCAGATGTAATTCTTCATGATGGACTAATATTCTTCCATAGTGGCATCCTTCCAAACTTGTTGTCTTACTGCCTCCTCATAATTGGAAGGTTTGGAATCAATGATGTGACTCATCAATTCCATATAGCTCAAGAACCTCTCATGTATTTTTCTCTCCCTGAAAGTAACACTAGAATATGCATTCCCATTTTCATCTTTCAAAGTGTCGTGAAGCCATATTTTCCTCTTTCTAATCATGAAAATATCTCTAGGTAGATCCACTAGTTATGTTATCTCTACTTATTCCTCCTGATAGTCTGAAGAATGAAGAACTAGACTACAGGGATCTATACCAACATCCTTTGGATCCTCCTACCCCTCACTATCAATGTCCATATGAGACTATCTAGACTTCCTGAAGAATACATGTTCATCAAAAGTAACATCACAAATAAACTCAATATGGCATTGTCTTGTAATGTAGATCTTATAGGCCTTCAAAGTCTTGTTGTATCCCACAAAAGTGACCTTCTTTCCATAAGGTTCTAACTTTGTCCACTTCTGCTTGGGCACATGGATGTATACTCGACAACCAAATATCCTAAAATGAATGATATATGGTTTCAAACTTGTGAAATCCTCCTCAGGAGTCTTGTCCACTGAGATCCGATGAGTACTCCTATTATGGTTGTACACTATTGTACTGGATGCCTCTCCCCATAATAACATGGGTAAATCCTTATCATGAATCATGGATTTGGAAGCATATACAATGTACCTATTCTTCCTCTCAACAAACTCGTTCTATTTTGGGTTGCAAGGAGAAGTCAACTCCCTATTGATCCCTTCCTCCTTGCTGAAATCACTAAAGTTCCTAGAAATGTACTCTCCTCCATTATATAAACTCATCACCTTTATCTTCTTCCCTATCAAGTTGTCTACTTGAGCCATGAACTCCTAGAATATGTTGAAAACTTAAAACTTTGTCTGCATGAAGAATATCCATGTTTTCCAAGAGAAATAATCAATGAATATCACATAGTACAAGAATCCACCCAAAGATGCAACTGTCATAGGTCGATATACATATTATTATACAAGATCTAAGATCCCCTTGGACCTGTTGTCACTTCTCCAAAAACATCCCTTGGAATTCTTTCCAGGTGCACATCTTCTACAAATGCCATCATTCTCTACTTGAAGATTTGAAAGTCTCGTTACCATCCTCTTCATTGTTGGTAAATCCATGTAATGTAAGTGTGCAAATATATGATTCCATAGCTCACACAAATTGATGTTGTCATGTACCAATGCCTAGGATGGTCGTCCCAAAAATATGTATAGACCTCCCTCTTAATAAAAATTCACTACTACGAAGTCGATAGAAGCTATGTTAGTTATCATAGTGTGATGAGTCACAACTTGAAAAGAAACATAGATTGACCAAAATAACTTCTTGTACTATGTAGTGCAATCCTTAAGGTGTTCGCACCCTGTAATTAGGAAAATCGTGACCAAAGGGAATGTGGTCCCTTTGTTTGCATAGGTCACTCGGGACCATAACTTTACAATTGAAAAAAATAAAATATTTGAAGTAGATGTATCAGATATGGCACTCGAATCTTTTAAATAGCTTTGGGAAAGACTTATAGTAGCTCTGGCACTAAAATATTTTAACTATCTCTGATACCATGTTGAATTTTTCTAATTTTATATCTGATAATTATTTCCTTATGATTTAAATGTTATTTTTTTCATAGAATAATTACTAACTAAAAATCTCAACAAGACTTAGAAAACTTGATGAGACGTTATAGTAAATAAATATTATATGAGATGATATATTACAATTCAGGGCCGAGATATATCTACTTGGGTGGAGTTCCCTTGCATTAATGGACATGTCTTTTCCATTATTGTCTTTTCATTAATTAATGCATTATTGATTATTAACTATATAATATTTATATATTTATACATTATATTATAAATATACTATTTATATATCATATTTATGTTGATGATTATTTCCTTACATGCATGTCTAATTAAGATAGATCACTCCATCCCGGAGAAGAAAATGTGAGAGCACCTTGAGTTTATCCACTCCTCGTTAGGAGAAATACTACGCCTAGGTCATTCACCACTATAAAATATCTGTGATTAAATGAGTCATTTCCCTTGGTCAAAGCATCATGACCAATCTAGGAGAATGTCTTCCCAATGCTTCTAACTAGAGAAACTCAACACTAAATAGCCTCGAGGGTTGGCTCAATTCTTATAGATCTATAATTTATTTTATTCTTGGTGTTAATCATGGGTTAAACTATCTTGATTCCCTTGAGGAGAGGCCTTGTAATCAATGTTGATGGTTTACCCCACTTACCATCCATGGAACATGAGTAATTTTTCATAGGGTTTTGTTGGCAAACGGGTAGACCCAGGGTTCAAATCTAACAACACACCAACAAAACCCTAACTACCGGCCCTTTCGACAACCGCTGCGAAGCAGATGAAGTATCACCCAAGGTATAGGGAGGGGGGGTTGCAGGACTCATGTGTCTACAATCGAGATGGGACAAATATCTTTGATTACAACACTTAAAAAAATTCTTAGCCAATAACATGTGTTATTTCTTGAACTTTATTCACATCATAGGATAAACCCTTATTACATATCAACACAGTAATAATCAAGATTAAGAACATCTAATCATTTAGAACATAGAATCAACTCAAATTTATCATTCATAATAGATAAGCACTGAGCATCCATAGATCTATCTATCATACATCAAGATCTATGTACTAGGCAGATAAATACATAAATAATATGAAAAATATTTTATAAAGCACATCAACACAGGATATACATGGTTCACCCCAGTGTGGGGTTGTGTCCACCAAATCTTCTTATTATTTATTAGTATTCAATCTTTCTACATTCTTCTACTCCTGTGCACAAATCTAGAGAGCTCAGCTTCACACTGGACAGGTGATCTATGCACAACAAACTAGGTCCACCTTCCTCAAAACCAGTTCAAGGCATAGAGACAACTCCTGGATAGTAGAAATCCTGACATACATCATTTGTGCACCAAGAAACTTACATTCTATTGCACTAAGACAATTATAGGTCTATGCACATAGATAACACTTACATCCCTTATTACATCTCTTATTTATCTATTTATACATTTACAATGAGGCATAAACATGGGTAAACAAATGGGCCGACATCCCATACCCATTACATAAACCCTAATAACCCAAAAATCCTGCAAAACGAGTGAGATCCCACTATATCAGCTCTGCCTAGGTGCTCCATCTTCGACCAGCCTATCGAAGTCCCAAAAATGGTGAAACACAATCAATGTTCTCTCAAAATTTGGTCGAAGGCCAACAGGCCCCCAAAACTCACATATGACTCATCTCGAGTCACTCAAATCTAGGCAGGGATGCTTCGAAGGCCTCAAGATTAACTCGAGATGCCTCAAATTTCTTCTTCGCTAGAGCCTCCTTCTCTGTGAAGTCCTGAATGACTTTCTCAGTAATAGGCCCTTAAAATCATTATACCACTATCACAACCAGTTGGTCTAGTTGCGAGCCTTGTCCTTCAACTTCTTCAAAAATCATGCAGGCTTCATTCTGCACCTGTTGGAGTCTTTGTGTCACTTCCATAACCTTTCTCTAGATAGCAGTAACCTGTTGCTGGATTGTGCATTTCTCCTGTGACCTCTTCATCTTCTCGACGACAGTAAGCAACTTCAGTTGTGCTAGTATGGTGGACACTTGTTGCTTCACCGCCTTAAGTTGTGCCTCCAGTTTCCTAGCTCTAGATCTTCTGCAAGGATCTCATAGGTCTATGCACTTATATCACTTAATTGATTACACTCCGAGGCAAGTTCCATAATTCTTTCTACTGTGTTCCTGGTGACTTCTTCCCTTTGATCGCGCACTTCTTGTGGAGTTCTCGACAGTGCTTGGATTTATAGCTCTATTACTCTTTCTTGAAGATGTTGAATGACCACAAGAAGATTCCCCACTTGTATCACGACTGACTCTTCTTCCTCCTGTGCTAAGCCTGACATAGAGCGAAGTGATCTAGTCACTGCCTCTTTAACCACAGTCTTCTTTGTAAGCAACTGGTCTTTTTTCTTTCTGCATCTTCTCTTTGTCCTCTTCGAACTTTGCTCTAATTTCACCTTTCTCTTGCTGTGCAACTCGAAGTTTCTCTAAGGCTTCCTCCTTTTCTTCTTGGACTCAATGAAGTCGAGCCTCAGTTGCATCTACAAGCCTTTGTAATTGGGTCGGCTCATCCCCCAATTCTGCAATTTTTTATGACAACGATGTAGACACTATGCGGCTCGAGTAGATGGCTTGTTGTATGTCTCTGAGCTCCTTATCTATTTCGTCATACAGTGTTTCTTTCTTCTCTTCATGTCTCTGTAGGATATATTCTGAAGTTTCTTCTACGGCTACGATGATGCGATCTACATTGTCTACTGTGAGACATTCTTTGACTAAGGCTTATTGGCTTGGGTTTTTTTCCATGCTAAGGGATTTTGTGGAGAAACATTCCTTTTCTTCAATGTCTCAACCTCTGTACAGGGTTTCTGCGAAGAGACTTCACCAACATCTATATTGATGCAAGGTTTTCGGGGTCATTCAGGGGAATGATTCAATGGCATGTGTCAATTGTAGGTAATAGGCATGGAACACTGCGTTCGATTTCCATTGCTTCTCCATATCACTCATGTACCACAAGGTGGAGAAACTTGTGACTAATGGATCTAGTGGATTGACTTCGGGAAATGTCTCTCCCTATGGCATTTTCCAAGAAACAAATGAAATTAAAATCAGTAACCAATTGAAATGAAACTCGTAGCCTTGGTTCTGTGCTTCACAAAAGTCCTTCTCCAACTAGTTGACGAGGTAACTCACCTAGTTCATCTGCATTAACTCGACACACTTCCTTGCGAGGTCAACTATGAACCCTATGACTTGTGTAGGTCTATTATTTCTGATGAGCCTTCCTTCTATAAGCTGAAAATCTAGGCACACTACACCATCCTAGATGAAGGCTACCTTGTAGCCTCGCTTCCCCTTCTCTACATTGCCATAGGCTTCCTTTATACGCTGGGCCAGGGTGTAATCTGCAGCCTTCCCTGGGCAGAACTGGTGAGGGTCTGGTCCTTGCATGCTCAGTCCTATGATCAATTGGATTAGCGCTAGATCCACAGTCATGTGCCTTTCAAGCCACAAATTCCCTCCATGGTAGCATGATAAGAGGAGTTTAACGCAAGTGTTAACCTCTTGATGTTAGCAAAAGTGGGGGATCTTCATCACGTTCAAGATAGAGGAGCATGTGAGCTCCTTAATCCATGAATGGGAGACTATATTGGGCTTCTTCCTAGTCATATTCATCAGGTACCTATGTGGCACAAGAATCATATAGTTATTTCGGTCCCTGAGGTTGAAGTCCTTGATCTTGAGAGTCGGGATCAGTCCCAACTGCGGTCTGAATGTGCGTATCCCCTTCGGGAGGTACGCAGTGATCAATGTGTATTCATAATCACATGGGACGCTGTCATGTTTAACCATGTCAGTTCAAGGTGGGATGTAATTTGGAAATACCGACGGGATCTACTTCGCATTAGCCAGATCATCACAGTGTTTTCTTTGTTTCTCAGCAGTGCAGAGAGAATGTCATTCGATCGATGGGGATGCTTACAATCCACTAGTCAACGATGCCTGTATTCCCATAGAAATGAATTTCTCAGTCATGAGATCCATGATAATTTCCTCCACCGACTTCTCTACTACGCTATGTTCACCTGACATTCACACTTGTAATAAAATAAATCAGGCAGGCAAATGGACAAGCAAGGTAATCAAATGAATGGAGAGGTCAAGAAAGCATAGTGCGATAGGAAATCAGTTCTTTGTTAGCACAAATATCTCAGTTTGAAAAAATTGGTCCCAGTGCAACATCCAACGCGTTAAATAAGCAATGACGTAACAGATTCCTTCAATGGGTAGGAATACATCCATCAATGCACATCCATCCGTTAGGGCGCGGTCTCAACGGTCCTGATATTTCTGTCAATAACTATGTTTCTAGCCGTTCTGGAGTTTCGTTCTAACGGTCTAGATGCCTCCAACGGTCATATAGATTAGGCATGGAGAAGTCCCATTCTATGTAGTTCTGCTATACTGGTGAGGTTCAAGTTTTGGAAGCCTGCCTTCTGCGAGGTCTTCTCTCAAACTTCATGTATTTTTTCCAACTTTGTTTTCTTCTTACTAAGATTTCTTGCCTTATTTTCTGTGATCTGAGTCTCATGATTCCTCTTTCCATTCTTATTCTTACTTTATCTTATCCTAGTAACTTCATACTATTGATGTTCTTCCAAAGGGTGCAAAGGTATTACCTCTTCTCTTACTATTTCCAGGCTGGATGCACTTCTTTCCTGCATGGACATGTTCTTTAAGCCTTCTTGTGTTTTTTTAATTTCGACAACTAATTCTTTGGCACTTTGTTTCTTCAACTTATCCTCTTTTTCTTCTATTAGTCGCACTATTTTTCTCGCTATGAAGTCCCTTAATTCTTGTTTTTTCTGTGTTGTAGCTTCCTCCTCTGCTTTCCTTTTGATCTGGTCCTTTTGGTCTTTCCTAACAAAAGTGCAAAAGGAGCGTTGTTCTCAACAAACTTAATGACTTCAAATTCTTCTTCGGTCAATGTTTCATGAGCAATCATAGGTATATTAGTAACTCTGTTGCATAGGGTTATCATCTTTCCTTTAAACAAACCTATCCTTCCCAATTAAGGTACCATAGCAGGCTTTCCCAAAATTTCCCAAGTGCTTTCTGGCATGATATTCACCTGTGTTTCCTCATACAAGACACATTCTATGTCAAAGTCTCATATTCTTGTTTATATGCATTGTTTCTCTTTTAAGATCTTGGTTAAACTGATTTCTCTGTGATCATTCAATGTTTCTTTCAACTATAATAACATAGTCTCCGATTCTTTATGGTTTTATAACATATCTTTAGTCTCTTGGACTTATTCATAATTTTCTTATCTCATGTTCATCTTTTCAACTTTAGCAATCATTCTAGGGAAATCCTCAACCGTGTGACCAATATCTTTACAATAAAGACAAATAGGACTTCTACCAGTGAATTCCCTAGCAAGATGTCTCAGTCTTAGGAAATTATAACATAGTGTCAATCCTCTCTTTCTTTTAAATGATCCCCAACCTTTCCTATACTACGCACTGGGATCACAGTGATGGGCTTGCAATCTGCAAAAATTCTTTCTAGGTTCCTGCATCCACTTGTTAGTCCAAAAACTCTTTCTATGCATAGGAATAGCATATCTTTCACTATCTCTATCAAATTCATTCAGATCCATTATTTTGTCTAACTATGCTCTAGTTTTCAGACTATGACAAAATCTATCAAACATACCTAGATTCATACTTTCGAAGAAAAAATTTCCACTTATCTTACCTTTACTAGAGCACAAATATTTAATATCTTACCTCTTTTCTTCAGATCAGGTTTCTTTCTTAACACAGATCTTCGCAAGTCAAGTAGAATACTACACACTACAACAACAGATCTATGCACAGAGCTTTCTCTTTTCTCCAGTTCCCATCAATCACAATTTTAGGTCTCGACAATGGAACCATTTGTTGGCATAGGGGAAGACCCAGGGTTCAACTCTAACAGTGCACCAACAAAACCCTAACAACTAACCATTTTGGAAATACCTTTGAAGCTGATGAAGTGTCAGACGAGGTAGAGGCAAGGGGGTTTGCAGGACTCAGGTGTCTACAACCAACATGGGACAGAGATATGTTATTACAACACTTAATAGAGTGCTTAGCCAATAACATGCATTAGTTCTTGAACCTTATTCACATCGCAGGTTAAACCCTTATTATTGATCAACATAGTAATAATCAAGATTAAGCACATCTAATCATTTAGAACATAACATCAAATCAACTTTATCATTCATCATACATAAGAACTAAGCATCCATAGATCTATCTATCATACATCAAGATCCATGCACTAAGAATATAAATACATAAAAAATATGAAAAACATTGCACAAAGCACATCAACACAGGATAAACATGGTTCACCCCAGTGTGGGGCTACGTCCACCAATGTTTCTTCTTCTTTATTAGTATTCAATCTTTCTACATTCTTTTGATCTTGTGCACCAAGCCACAGAGCTCATCTTCACACTGGACAGGTGATCTTTGCACAACGCACTAGGTCCAACTTCCTCAAAACCAAGTCAAGGCACAAAGCCAACTCCTTTATAGTACAAATCCTTACATACATCATCTATGCATAAATAAACTTACATTTTCTTGCACTAAGACAATTACAAGTCTTTTCAGATAGATAACACTTACACCCCTTCTTGCATTGCTTAGATATATATTTATACATTTACAATGAGGCCTAAACATGGGTAAACCCATGGGCGAACATCCCATACCCATTACATAAACCCTAATAACCCAAAAATCTCGCAAAACGAGTGAGATCCTGTGATCTCAGCTCTGCCTGGGTGCTGCATCTCCGACCAGCCTGTCGAAGTCCCAAAAATGGTCAAACATGACCAATGTTCTCTCAAAACTTGGTCGAGGGCCAACAAGTTTCATGCAAGTACATTTCATTGGGAGAAAAATATCATATGCTAAATCATCAAAGGGGGTGTCGTGGTATAATGGTCTAGCTTCTATATCAAGTTGTGTATTAAAACATTATTTTTTAGTTTTGTTTACCATTCAATAATATTCAAAGTGAAAAAATAATTAAAACATAGAAATAAAGAGAAACTTTTGTTGGATAATGAAACTCCTCATACTATTAGCTATGTAGAGCATAGGTACAACCATTTAATGAAACCTTACAGTAATAATTCCATCCAAATTAATGCTAGTAGACAACATATATAACATATTAGAAATTGTATTTTCTTTTTTTTCACACATTGATCATGCATGGTGTCCTTTTTGAAGTTAAAACAAGTCACAAGGAAATGTTAAACGAAGTAGTAAGGCTACACTTGATATCTTGATAAAGAGAAAATAGAAAGCATTTTTCTCATAACACAAGAAAGTTTGTATGGGAAATCATTTATATGGTGTAATGGATATCATTATAAGATCCAACCAACTATAAAGGGAAGTAAAATTTACCAAATGGATGAGATAAAATCTATCAAAATTCATTCTATAGTTCTAATGCCTATATTCACATCCGAGTAGAGAACAAATGGTATATTTTGTATGTCATGAATGAAGAAGACATTTCCACTATAATAAATTATCCATATTTTTTCCAACTTCTAGGAAAACAAATAGTACTAATATTGATACATAATAGTGACACATGATTATATTCCTGTATATGCTAGGATACACTTTAGGCTCAAAACACCTTTGGTTAAATATTTGTATTGAGAATTTTGTGAAAATTTGCAACAAATGATTGAGGCCTTATAGTAATATTTAAGAATGATCTATGCATGTAAATGTAAAACTAAAGGTTACATGAAATTTCCTCCATTTCCATATCTACATGAAAATATGGAAAAAATGCAAATTTTGGAGAGACTACCAATTGATTTATCACTTATGTTCAAGGAACAAAGCACATAACTTTCTAAACAATAAGTAGGCAGCCTACTACGTCAATTTATAAAAATAACTTGACCTAGGATCCTATGAAACTATATCATATCTCTACCATGCTCAATTCATCCTTTCCTAATTACATTTCTTATTTTTTTTAGATGAATAAATGTGAGGGAAAGGAAATCAATACATTCATCCCTAATATAGAAATGCTTTGAGTAACTGAGATTATAGGGGAAGTTCTTAACAAAGTTTTTGAACTAGTAGTAAAACATAGTAGAATCCAAACTTAGAAAGCATGATTTATGTATTTATGCATAGATCCAAAAACTCTCTTTTGGGTATTAATGAAATTAACTTATCTTACATATCATGGAATTCTCACATCCATCCCACAAGACGTGTTGGTAGCTTCAAAGAGATTGGAAAATTGAATGGATCACACCTCAATTATGGAATAGGGATAATTATGGAAGAGGGATCACAAGACAAAATGTTCCAATGGTAATTTCCATTACACCTTGAATTACTTATGGAAATTTGGGATTGAAAATATCTAGACATCAAATTCTATACCATTAAAAAATGAGGTGAATGAACACAAAAACCATCATTAGCAACACAAAAAATGATCTCGTTATTTTTGCTAAATAATCCTAGATAAGTTAATCAAATTATATTACTTAATGGCTACAACTAAAGCAATTACTTATACCAATAAACATAATTCTAGGGTGGTGTTATATTCTCAGTGTAATTTTTCTTACAAACTGGAGTATCACTATCATGTACCCAGATCTAGAAACAAGGAATTATAATTACATTTTTTTTATCAACCAAAAATAAACATAATTCAAATCAAATATTTGTAAATTGTATAATGGTGTTTTTACAAAAGATACAAGTACTCCTCGCAACACATAAACTATAAAACTTTTCTTAGATAATGGAATTAGAATTCAAATGTATATATCAAATAAAGTCTGGATACACACTTGCCATCAATTAGGTTAATCTAGTAAATCATACATTAATACATGAAGTTCCACAATCAATATTATTTATTATTCAATTTCTGAACCATATTAAGGATAGTATATTTTGACTAATAAAAAATGTTATTAATGATGATGAACATATATTAAACATCAACACACGGGGAATATGTAGAATTTCATGAAAAAAAGAGATAAAACCTTATCTCATCAATAATCTAATACAAGTAATTGATTGAGTTTGACCAATTCTCCACCCAACCATATATATTACTTTGTACATGACAACCCCTAGCTGAGCTACGAGACCACCAGGTCAAAGGGAAACTAAACATTCTTTTTTATATTGGATCATTATATAATTTTTCATCCATCTTGGTACTTTCTAGGTGGAAACATTGGTGGAATTGGCTAGTAGGGCCAATTTTACTGGAAAGACCCAGTTCAGAGATTTGGGGTCTAGAACCTTCTAGAGTAATTTTGAATCATAAAATGGCATGTTTTAGGGTGAAACATTTGTGGTCATATCTCTCAAACCTTTTGTGTTTTTCTACACATTGATGCCTTTCCAACAATGTGAAAATCATCTCAATCGGATATCATATGCAGAAGTTGTCCTTGTTGCAAGTTAACCTACCTTGTTGATCACCATGGTACTAAGTGGATGCCATGTCTTCCCCAATTACTCACACATGTGGGGATATCCATGTATGGACTTTCAAGAATATTCTAGAAGGTCCAAAACCTGGCACTAATTGAGGGTTGATACATGATAAAACCCTAACCCTAGATGGTTGTGATGCTGTGTTAAATATTGGACTACTAGGAGGAGAAACAATTCCATTTTTGAACATTGTACTAGTTTCATAGTTTAACATAGTATATAGGATCTTGTTTTGAGAGCATAATACAAGAAGAAGTATATTTTGTAGCAACCCTTCAAGGAAAAAAAACTCCATAGTGAGTGCCCATTTTCTTTATATTTTCATTTTATAAGTAAATAAAACATAGAAGAGCATAGGCCTCACCCTCTAGTTGGGTTTCTTCCATATTGAGTTTCTTGGGATATATATTCTATTCATTGTGTGGATGGTGTGTTTTTGTGCTTGTTCTTTAATTTTGTTCTAATTATTTTCATCAATTTGAGCAATAAGGTAGTGATAATAAATCTAATATCTAAGGAAATAAACCTAGATAAAAAAATTATTGCAACACATAATAAGATATATTGTAATAAAAATATTCTAGTCCAACATCCACGAAAATTTACATAGCACCTTCCATCTAAAATGTTTCCAAGATCAACCAAGAAACTCACTTCATAGTTATATTATTAATCTTGTAATCAATTCATCTACGGTACTCCATATACTTCCCTATAGAACACATGATTATAATCTATTATTTGACCTACATTAACTTGGGAATCCTCTTCTTCTAAGTGGTATTAATTATATGGAACATGAGGTGAAATTGTTATCTACTTTCAAAGTCAGTGTTAGATGTAATGAGCCAAATGATTAAATTATCATAATAGAATAGAAGTACACACCATGTATAGAATGTGAGCATCGAGCACAACTCCAATATAGATAAGTTACACAATAATTATTTAAATAATAGGGAAACCGTCTCCAAATAACCAAATGGCATTCATACATCACAATTCACATGTCTCCAATAATTAATACATGATCTCTTATACATAGTTATTCACACTTACACACAAGGCCCTTTTACTAGTAGGTCGACCCTATTACATATGTATTTACACATTACATGTACATTTAGGCCCATATATGCACCCCCTAGGGTCATATCATATACATTTAGCCAAATATATTCCCCCCTTGGGTCATAACATAGTACCATGCTTCAAGATTGTTTTTCCGAACATAGTACCCTAGGTCATAATATTTGCAATTAAAGGATTCACATGTGATGAAACCAAGTAATTGATTTTCTTATGTTTATTTTTTCTCCATTCCATTTTTTATGATATATCCATTCAAAATCAATTATTTGCAGTCTTAATTCTTGGTGTCTAGTTGTTGCATAATTTTGTTTCCTTTGAGTCCATGTATTTTTGTTATAGCTTCTCTAAATTGTAGTGTTTGTTGGTCTCTGATAATATCTTGTTGCAAAGTGGTTTTGTGATTACTTGTTCCATGAATATTGACAAGTATTCCATCTTCTTCCTTACTAATGTTGATATCGACCTTATTGTCGTCCTTGAAATTTTTCTTGGTAATGAGCGTGTCGATGTGGTTCCACTTATGATAGTTTTTTTTCACTTTGCATGTACATTTGATCTAAATCATTTTCAGAGACAATGAAATATTTTATCTTCCTTTCTTTCTCGTTAATATTTCTAGCCTTGGAGATAATACCATCATATTTGGAATGTACATCCTCTAGATGGAGTTCAAATTCTTCAAGTATCATGTGGTGACCTTCTTGAATCGTATCTTCTTTCTCCTTTTGAAGCTGCAATGTCACCCCATTTATCAAATTATGGCATCCTTCTTCAATTCTATATTGCATTTCGGATTTTACCTCATTAGTATTTAGGGATTCCTGAACCTTTTTGCAAATTTTCTCTTCAATTATTTTGGTATATTCTTCATCCAATATCCTTATTTCTTCTTGATTTTGACAATTCCTCTTTTCTTATTTCAATCCCTTGATCTTATCCAATTATTTTTTATTATGGCTTCACAATCTACATGTTTCTTCATCTTGCTTTTTCAAATCTTCCCTTGACTCATATTTTTCCCACTTTCCTTTCCTAGTATTTTCTTGATTTAATTTTTTGAACTCCTTAATGAGTGATTCATTAAGGGGTCATATCTTAGATAACTTCTCACCCTTATTCTTAATCCCTTCATTTTCTTCTTTTAATTCATCTTGAATTCTATATGTTTCCTCCATATTTGTATCCTTAATCCATTTATTTGAAAAGAGTTCTCCAAATTTTTCCCATGTGAAGTGTGTTAGCACTGAGAATCACCCTCATATTGCAAGAGGATAAGCCCAGTACCCATCAAAAGGTTTGTGAATGTAAATTAATGATTAAAGGTCAAATGGCCAAAAATCAGCATAAGAATGTTTTAACATAGAAATATGGGCTAGCATGCATAAGCAAATGAGGTTTTGATTAACTTTAATCAATGGTTTAAGGATACAAGTGAATAGAAGGAAGAATTAGTGAGGAAGGTGGATAGGTTTGCTATAAGCATCAGACCTTTAAGCAGCCAGGAGAAGAAAAAATTAGTCACAATAAATTCTTGAACTTACAGTTTAAAAAACTGAAAAACATTCATAACAACATTATAATCAAACATCCATTATAAAAAAACCACAATATATCATATGGATCATCCAATCATGAGAATTTCAGAATAATAGGTAACAAGACGATGAAAGGAAACTGACTTCTATTAATTAAAATGTCTCAAGTCTCACACATAACCATACAACAACTTTTCTTATTCAAAATATTACAAAAAGGGAGCTCCGCTCAACCATTCGAACCCATCAAATCTTTCATCATATGTATTTATAATAAAAACCAGTAGGAAACAACTAGAGGTGCGAGTTGGCCTTCCTATCCTAGGATTCTCCACAAAAATTTACAATTCTAACATCTATACCAACAGATCTAACAAACTACTAAAATTAAGGAGCCATGTTGGAAACCACTCTAACAAACATTGAATGGCATGTCTTGCAGCTTGAGTGCATCTTTTCTAGTTCCATGTGTCCTCCAAGCTTGTATGCTAATCCCCAGTTGCCACCTGCTGATCTTTGGTTCCCTCCACATCATCAATGTTAAGAAGGAGTCATGAATTCAAAACCTTTGACTGTAATGGCCAGTTCGTAGCGCCATTTATTAGTACATATGGTAGCCATTTTTGTACTGCTCTCCTATAACTTCTCTGTAGATTTCATAGCACCCTCCTATAACTGCTCTATAGATTCTATAGCGCCCTTCTTGTGCTTGGCTAGATGATTCTGTAGCACCTTTGGTAGCGCATTCATAGAGTGGTTTGTGCAGAAAATTCTGTAGTGGCAGGGGCTATGAAATATCTGTGTTTTTCTGTGTGATGCAGCCACTCTTCAAAAACAAACAAAAAAATCTTAGTTGATGGAATAAGATCATTTAAATGCTTGTATAGGTGAAAATATTACACCTCCCTAAACACTTCAAGTTTTAAAAAGAAACCACCCTAAAAAATGGATCTTTCATACCCTCCATTTACTTCCTCAATCTAGCACTCCTCTTTAATGTAAAAGACCTTCCCTCTGTCATGGCAGCATGTATTTCTTTAGCAGGGCTACTCTTCAATGTTGTAGGTTCATTTGTTTCTATTTCATCTTGTACTAGAACATTTAAGTTCCTCTGAGCTAAATCATTCTTGAAGGGCCACAATTCTTCCTTGAGCTTCCCATTTTGGGATTGAATGTTCTTGTTTTTCTTGTACAAAGTCTTAAGTTTCCTATGGGGAGGCAAGAATATTCTAGATGTAAACCTTTCCAAATCAAGGGTTTCATTGTAAATTTCCATGAGCTCCTTCATCTTTCTTCTTGATGCAGGAGCATCGTAAGTAGTCAAGTGAGTGTGAAGGGGAAGACAACTGGAAGGCCACCAAGGCACATTTTGAAATATTTTTGAAACATTAATGATATGGTTAAAGGGAAGCATACTTACATAATGTAAACATATCTTGAGCAATTTCTCTCATCTGTAAAACATTAAGGCATTTATGTGTAGTTAATGAAAGTAGGTAGGTTTGAATGAAGATTATACAGTTTAGGAGCGTAGGAGGGAAAACCAACTATAGACACCGTCACATTTGTTTCATTGTAACATTAGAGAGAATTGTATCATTGAGAATAGAGAAGAGGAGAGTTGTAGTAGAGAGTTGTAGAGAAGAACCCATGTACAGAAGTTCTGGATTAATATATGAAGATTTGATTCAGATTCATGGTGTTATGATGCTTTCTGTGTATACATGTTGAATGGTATGCTTATGGTTGTTTATTCTCTCTGTTATTCATTTTATTTAATATTGTGTGAATGTATGACTTCATGTTGAATGTTTAAAGTCTGAGAGAGAAAGAATGAGTTTCAATTATTTCCCTTCCTGAGTGAGAAGTTCCTGCAAGGAGTGCATTGACGAAGGTTCAGAGTTTATCTCTGAAAGCTCAGGAGAGATATCGTTGTTCTCATTCACGCATAAGTGCACGTGAAGCACATAAGCCATGCAAGGTGTGCGCAGGTTGGTTGAAAGATCAAAATGCATCAACTAAGGTGTGAATTGAAGGATTGTTGTTGCAGGAGAGTGCATAGAGTCGAGAACTCAAATACATAAAAGTATTTGAGGGATTGCTGCAAGGAGTGCGTGCAGGAGTCTTTTGTAAGAGTCGAAATTACAGAGAAAGATCATAGCATCATTGAAGTATTCAAAGGAGGACAAGGTCGAATTACCTCGAAGGGAGACAAGGGTCGAAGTCATCCAACATAATTTAAGTTCAAGTGGAAGAAACTTGGTTTATTTCGCAGGAGTTATCAAGGAGCAAAGAGCGGTCAAAATTCTTTGTGGGGAATTCATGAAATCACGAGGATTGTAGGATCCAGGGAAGTTGCAGGGTGGTTAGAGGCAAGCGAGCTTATCACTCTAGGATCCATAATCAATGTGGACCGTTGATCATGATTTGCACAATCCATCAAATAATTTCATCATTTCGGGGATCCTAACGACAAGAAGTTGAACACAGTGGAGTTGAAGTCCCGAAATCATGAGTGGCAATAGGAATTGGCATGGATTTTTGGGATTTTGGCACTTCGGGTGTTGGGAGATGGAGGAGACAATGCTTTCAGAGAGAGAGTCCTAAAAACCCGAAAGAGTGATAGGTGGCAGGAGTCTACGTCAAAGGTAGAAAACCGCAAGGATGATAGGTGGCATGTCTTCGTCAATTGGCGGAGTCAAGCGTTGTTGACCATTTCGGGGTTCGAAGGTTGAAGGACAGAGAGCCTTGCATCTGGATTCATGAAATCATGAATTTTGAAATCTCGATGAAGTGAGAAGACCATTGGGAAGCCAAACTTTGTTGAGTGCATCGAAGTTCGGCAATTCAGGTTTCGAAGTTTGTAGAGATAGGAATCCTCGACAACAGGGATCGCAGAATCACTAAACCCGAAGTCCCGAATTAGCAAAGGGCGTGATCCTATTTTGGGTCAGGAGATCTAGGTTGATGCTTTGTGTTTGATCACGTGAACACACTCATAAGGACCTGTGGATACACTCTTTTGTGTGAAAGGTATTTCGCGAGGGGAAACCAAAGAGTCAATCAGACTCAAAGGGTAGATTTATAGAGATCCTGCGTGGACCTCGACTCGAGGGTTTGGGGGCCTGCATCAAGTGTGGTATCAGATCTTGACTCTATTTGTATATTGTAGATAGAGGAAGTGAGAGGAGAAAAGGGGAATATTTCTCAGCCATGCTGCCGAGAAGAAGAGACAGACCAATTCCTGATCCAGCAGTGGAAAGGGAAATGCGTGAACTACGTGCCAGGCTTGATGCCATGGAGACACCACAGAGGTGCACATTCAACGCTGGGGATATCAGTGAGGCTGAAAGTGAAAATGAGGATGGAAATGAGGGAGAAGAAGTTGCAGCTAAAGATGCAGCAGATGAACGCCTATTCAAGGCTGTTGCAAGGATAGGTGCTAGGCAAAAGATGGAGATTCCCATGTATGAGGGGAACCTAGACGTTGAAGAGCTTCTAGGTTGGATTGGAGCTCTGGATAAATATTTTGAATATGAGGATGTCAAGGAAGACAAGAAGGTCAAACATGTTGTTACTATACTTAAAGGGCATGCAACATTATGGTGGGATGAACTGCAGGCTGATAGACGCTGGAAAGATAAGAAAAAAATCAAAAGTTGGGATAGAATGGTTGCAAAGATGAAAGCCAAATTCATACCCAAGGATTATCAAATTACTCTGTTTTGGAGGATGTAGAATTTGAGACAGAAGCTAATGTTAGTGAAGGAGTACAATGAAGAATTCTACAAACTAAACATCAGAGCAAGTCATCGAAAAAGCGATGATGAAAAGGTTGCTAGGTACATGAATGGTCTGAGATATGAAATCCAAGATGATATGAGAATGATGATCATTCGAAATGTAGAAGATGCTTATCAGATGGCTCTAAAAGCTGAAGAAAAGATGAGCCGAAAGCAAGGTCAAAGAGGCTAAGGTAGAAGTCAATCCAGAGGCAAGACAATTGCCAAAGATAGAACTCAGAGATCTCAAGAAGAGGAGAAGAAACCTCAAACTCAGCATGAGAGAGGAGGAAGCTCACAGTGAGGGTAGTATGTTGATAGAAATACTTTTCCATGAGCTAGAGGAAGAGGAAGAGGTCGAGGAGGCGAAGTGAAATGCTTTACCTGTGGAAAAAATGGACACAAATCCTATGAATGTCCAGATAGAAAGAAAGAAGGAGGTGAAACTCACATTGCTGAAGTACAAGGATGGAATGTTGAGGCAGAAGATGATGAGGGAGGAATATCACTGATGATGAGAAAAGTTCTCTTAATGCCAGAGAAGGAGGAAGAGAACCCATCTTAAAGGAACAAACTTTTTTGGATTGCTTGCAAGACCAAAGACAGGGTATGCAAAGTCATCGTGGATAGTGGTAGCATAGACAATCTCGTTTCTACAGAGATGGTAGAAAAGCTGTAGTTGGAGACTATCGAACATCCAAGCCCATACAAAGTTTTGTGGCTACAAAAAGGACATTAGGTAAATGTCACTAAACAATGTTTAGTTGAATTTAAAATAGGAGGATATAAGGATGAAAAATTATGTGATGTCATTCCCATGGATGTTTGTCATCTATTGTTGGGTAGACCATGGCAATATGACAAAAATGTAGTTCATGATCAGAGAAAGATCACATACACCCTAGAGAAGAATGGGATAACTCACATGTTGTTGTCGATTAAGGATAAAGAGGTGAGACCATAGGTAAGCAACACTGTACCTATCATGAGTAGGAAGGAACTTCTTAAGGAGTTTAATAAGAAGGAAGACACATAATTTATTGTGGTCAGGAAGCCTAGAATTGATTTAACCAGTACAAGAGTGGATGATTTACCAGAGGAAATCCAGAAGCTGCTGGAAGAGTTCGCTGATATAGTAGTGGACAAAATACCTCGTTCGTTTCCACCGATCAGAAGTATAAGTCATCACATCGATCTTATACCCGGAGCTAGTTTACCTAACAAAGTAGCATATAGATTGACGTTGCAGGAGAATGAAGAGGTCAAGAAACAGGTCTAGGATTTGATGGACAAAGGATTGATTAGAGAGAGCTTGAGTCCATGCATTGTTCCAACAGTGCTCAGCCCAAAGAAATATGGAGGTTGGAGAATGTGTATGGACTCGAGGGAAATCAACAAGATTACCATCAGATATAGATTTCCATTGCCAAGGATGGATGATTTGATGGATTTCTTGAGTGGAGCAAAGTTTTTTTCAAAGATTTATTTGAAAAGCGGATATCATCAAATTTGTATGAGAGAAGGTGATGAATGGAAGACAACATTCAATACAAATGAGGGGCTGTATGAATGGCTTGTTATGCCATTTGGCTTAACAAATGCACCTAGTACTTTCATGAGATTGATGAATGAATTCCTGAAGGAGTTCATAGGAAAATTCATCATCGTATATCTTGACGATATATTGATTTTCAGTAGAACAAAAACATAACACTTGAAGCATTTGGCTACAATGATGAAGAGATTACAGCAAGAGAAGTTGCTGATAAATATGAAGAAATCAACATTTATGAGGACAAAACTCATTTATTTGGGTTTTGTTATCTCTGTAGATGATTTGAAGATGGATCTGGAAAAGGTGAATGCAATTAAGAATCGACCATCACCGAGAAGTGTGTTTGAAGTTCGAAGCTTCCATGGTTTAGCTAGTTTCTACAGGAAATTCATCTGAAATTTCAGTGGGACTAGCACAGCGATGATGGATAGGGTGAAGAAAAGACACAAATATTTTCATTGGATAGAGGAAGTAGAAAAAAGTTTCGACTTGCTAATGAAAAAGATTACTGAACAGCCAATTCTGGTGTTGCCAGATTTCAATAAGACATTTCAGGTCAAGTGTGACACTAGTGGATTTTCAATTGGAGAGATCTTAATCCAAGATAACATACCGTTTGCATACTTCAGTGAGAAACTAAATGAAGCGAAGGTTAAGTACTCCACATATGACAAGGAATTTTATGCAATTGTACAAGCACTGAAGAAATGGAGACATTATGTGCTTCCTAAAGAGTTTGTTTTGTACAACGACAATCATGCTTTGCAATTCATGAATCAATAGGACAATTTGAACCAGAAGCATGCTAAATGGGTTGAATACATGCAGAATTTTACTTTTGTAACTAAGCATATTTCTGGAACTGCTAACAAAGTTGTTGATGCTTTGAGAAGGAAATGTTTTCTTATGCAAGAATTTAGAGTCAAAACTTTGGGTTTTGATAACCTCAAAGATATGTACAGAGATGATCCAAATTTTAAAGAGGCATATGAGGCATCTGAGAATCCAATTCTCAAGGATAGAAGAGAGTGGACTGAATATATGATCCAGGATGGATTATTATTCAGGGGAAATCAATTATGTATTCCAAAATGCTCCATGAGGGAGAATTTGCTGAAATAAAAACACAGTGGGGGATTGGTCGAACACTCCGGTCATGATAAAACGTTCTCGAAATTAAATGGCTCATATTTTTGGCCAGGAATGAGGACATATGTTAAGAAATTTGTGGACATATGTAGAATTTGTCAGCACACAAAGGGAAAAAGGTAGAACACAGGGTTATATTAGCCATTACCCATACATGAGAGTTTGTGGGATGCAATGAGCATGAATTTCATATTGGGACTGCCAAGAACGCAAGGAGGTTGTGATTGAATCTTTGCGGTAGTCGATAGATTTTCCAAGATGGAACATTTTATACCATGTCAGAAGACCATCAATGCAACTCATATTGCGAACCTGTTTTTCAAGGAAGTTGTCAAACTTCACGGCTTGCCAAGAAGCATTGTTTCAGATAGAGATACCAAGTTTGTAGGACATTTCTAGAGGACTTTATGGAAGAAGTTGGGGACAAATTTTTCATTTAGCTTATCTTATCATCCTCAGACGGATGGGCAAATGAAAGTTGTGAATCGAAGCTTGGGAGATTTACTGAGAAGCTTAGTGATTGAACACCATAGTCAGTGGGATCACCTTCTACCACATGCGGAATTTTCTTATAATGATTCGATCAAAAGAAGCACAGGGCAGAGTCCATTCCAAATTATGTATGGGATGTAGCCAAGGGGAGTTTATGAATTGAAAGATTTGGAACAAGCTGAATTCAGAAGCGCTAGTGCAAAGGATTTTGCAGAAGCCATGAAGGAGCTTCACAGTCGAGTCAAGGAGCGATTGCAGAGTTCGAATCAAGAATACAAGTGCAGAGTAGATCAACATAGGAGAGAACTTCAATTTGAAGTTGGTGATCTAATTCTTGCAAATCTGAGGAAAGAAAGGTTCCCAATGGGAACATATAACAAACTGAAAATGAAGAATATTGGACCATGCAAGATCGTAAAGAAATTTGAGGCAAATGCATATGAGATCAAATTACCCGATGGGATTGAAATTTCACCAATATTCAACATATCAGATTTGTACCCTTACAGAGCCAGAGAAGCAGGAGAAGATAGTGAAGAAACAGAGGTTCAGTGGACTAAACAAATTGCTGTAGTTGAAAATCCACAAATGGAAAGTATACTTGACAAGAGAATCAGCAAGAGGACCAGGAGAAATGAGTATTTTGAATACTTGGTCAAATGGAAGGGACATCCAGTTGAACATGCCCACTGGAAAAATGAAGCAAAAATTCAGAAACATGGACAGACCAAGCAAGAACTCATGAACAAGAGTCCATGAAAATTTTCAAGCAAGGGAGTATGATGTAGGAGCATCGTAAGTAGTCAAGTGAGCATGAAGGGGAAGACAGCAGGAAGGCCACCAGTCCATGTTTTGAAATATTTTTGAAACATTAATGTAATGGTTAAAGGGAAGCATACTTACATATTGTAAATAGATCTTGAGAGATTGCTCTCATCTGTAAAACATTAAGGTATTTATGTGTAGTTAATGAGAGTAAATAGGTTTGAATGAAGATTATATAGTTTAGGAGCATAGGAGGGAAAGTCGACTATAGACACCCTCACCTTTTTATCATTGTAACATTAGAGAGAATTGTATCATTGAGCATAGAGAAGAGGAGAGTTGTAGCAGAGAGTTGTAGAGAAGAACCCATGTACAAAAGTTCTGAATTAATATATGAAGCTTTGATTCAGATTCATGGTGTTATGATGCTTTATGTGTATACATGTTGAATGGTATGCATATGGTTATTTATTCTCTCTGCTATGCATTTGCTTTAATATTGTGTGAATGTATGATTTCATGTTGAATGTTTGAAGTCTGAGAGAGAGAGAGAATGAGTTTCAATTGTTTCTCTTCCTGAGTGAGAAGTTCCTACAAGGAGTGCAGTGAAATCGTCCGCAAGGAGTGCATTGACGGAGGTTTAGAGTTTATCTCTGAAAGCTCAGGAGATATATTGTTGTTCTCATTCCCGCATAAGTGCAGGTGAAGCACAGAAGTGGTGCAAGGTGGGCGTAGGCTGGTTGAAATCTCAAAACTTATCAACTAAGGGGTGAATTGAAGGACTGTTGTTGCAGGAGAGTGTACAGTGTCGAGAACTCAAATACTTAAAAGTATTTGAGGGATTGCTGCAAGGAGTGTGTGCAAGAGTCTTTTATAAGACTCGAAATTGCAGATAAATCTCAGAGGGGGTAGCGTCGTTGAATTATTCAAAGGAGGAAAAGGTCGAACTACTTCGATGGGAGACAAGGGTCAAATTCATCCAGTAGAAGTTAAGTTCCAGTGGAAGAACCTTGGTTTATTTCACAGGAGTTATCAAGGAGCAAACAGCAGTCAAAATTCTCTATGGGGAATTCACAAAATCACGAGGATTATAGGATCAAGGGAAGTTACAGGGTGGTTAGAGGCAGGTGAGTTTATCACTCTAGGATATAGAATCAACGTGGACCATTGATTGTGATTTGCACAAGCTGTTAGATCATTTCGACATTTCAGGGATCCTAACGACAAGGAGTTGAACACAGTGGAGTTGAAGTCCCAAAATAGTGAGTGGCGATAGGAATTGGCATGAAGTTTTGGGATTTCGGCACTTTGGGTGTCGAGATACATAGGAGACAACGATTTGGGAGCAAGAGTCCCAAAAACCCGAAAGAGTGACAGGTGGCAGGAGTCTACATCAAAGGTAGAAAAATGCAAGGACGACAGGTGGCATGTCTTTGTCAATTGGCGGAGTCAAACCTTGTTGACCGTTTCAGGGTTCAGAGGTCGAAGCATGGATATCCTTGCATCTGGATTCACGAAATCATGAAGTTTGAAATCCCGATGAAGTGAGAAGCCCGTTGGGAAGCCAACCTTTGTTGAGTGCATTGGAGTTAGAAAATTCGAGTTTTGGAGGTTGTAGAGATAGGAATCCTCAACAAAAAGGATTGTGAAATCGTGAAACCCAAAGTCCCAAATTAGTGAAGGGCATGATCCTATTTCGGGTCAGAAGATCTGGGTTGATGCTTCGTGTTTGATCACGTGAGCACACTCATAAGGACCTATGGATACACTGTTGTGTGTGAAAGGTATTTCCCGAGGGGAAACCAAAGAGTCAATCAGACTCAAAGGGAAGATTTAGAGCAATCCTATGCAGACCTTGAACTGAGGGTTTGGGGGTCTACATCACTTCTCTAAGTCAAGATTTCTACCTTCAAATAGGAAACTTCCTTTCTAGCATCCCTGAGTTGTCTAATCAATGTTTTGAAAGAGGGACTATTAGGGGGAGTGATGATGTTGATAACCTCAATAGTATAATCAATTTATTTACTTTTACCTTTATCTTTCTTCTGAATAGAGGCTTTGGGTATAACCTCAATAGACTCCTAGTGTCCACAACCTTGGAGTTGGCTTGGACTCTATCAGACATATTTCCCATACTTCTTAGCAGATAAAAAGGGATATTCATTGAATCCTTACGAGTGAAATGTAGAAATAGTATTATGTGATACATGTATATCATGTTAAATATTCCCTCACATGTAAAATATCTCTGGATAATATTCAACATTTTATCAAAACCCTCAACCAGGTGGCTCCTAAGAACTCCCTTAGACAAATTGTCTTTATGATAGTCTGGCTTGAGGAAATACTTGGAAAATGTTTCATTGAAGATCATGGATTTGAACCACCTCTCACCAGTGTTGGCTATCTTAGTGGGTGCTGCAATAGTGGCCTCAGATACCTCAAACTCAAGGTTTATTGCCTTGGTCTTAATGCCATCAAAGTTTAAGGCAAAATTCCTTGCTACTTCAGGGTGTCCCCTCTGCATGTTCTGACAAAAAGAGAGGAAACAAACCCTTTGGAAAACCTCCTTGACCATAGGCTTGGCATCAAACATGTGCATGTTATAAAGCTCATTCCTGACCACAATCCCTCCCTTGTGAGAATTCTTCTTTTGAGGTGTATCCATGGATATAAGCAGGGGATCAAATATTGTTATGCTATGAGGGGTAAGGAAACCAAAGAGAGGAAAAGGTCCTTTGAGCTTCGAAGGTGATATTTAATTGGTTATTCACGTATTCTTCCAATTCACTTCTGAATTAACAAGAGACTAGTATGATGGCTTAAAATGAGGAAAATATACTATGAGAAAAGATATGTAGGGAGACTGCATTGTTTGGGTTTTAGACTGTCATCAAGCCACCACACACGGTCATCAAAGATTCAAAAACACAAGGGATACTAATTCCTCACTGCAAGTAGACTTATCAAATGAAATTACAAGATCACACAGTGAAAAAGGAGAGCTAATGTTGGAGCTATGACCATAGGAGATAATAATGATTTAACAGGGAATTTGTAGCACTAGAACAGGGGATCCATAGCACAGTTTCAGTAGCACAATATGGGAAATGTGAGCCAACATGATAACTGGGCGTTCAAAATCTAAATAAAAGGGTCGAAGTTCCAGTGGAGGGAAAATTCAACATGAAAATGGCTATGGAGTGTGTGGCAGAAAAGGTAGAGAGGTTGGTTGGTGAGAGAAGTTGTCACTTGCAGCGCCAGGTGCTACCAAAAGATACAACAAAGATATCTTAACGATCTTGAATGTAGCTGAAATGGCTCATGAAGTACCTGGACCTTATGGATGATAAATGGAAGATCTACAACAACATGGAGTTGTTATATCCACCTCAGGCTCCAATTCACCTTGAACAATTAATCCTGTAGTGCAATCCGCAACTCTTTCTGGACTGGTGGTTTCAATAGTGCTGAGCTTAGGAGGAAGGTTTCAAATTGGTAAAAAGTTAGAACCTCATAAATAACCAAATCATAATATTCCTTTTGAAGACAAGGGTGCTGAAAGAAATAAATACATGACATCATCTTGATGATGGTGAATGATGGTAAAGGAGCTTAAGTACAAAGGTGCAGTACAAAAATGCGTAGTGAGTTGGCAGTTCCGTTTTAAAAGTTGTATTTGACTCAAGTGGAAAGGATCAAGTGTATGAGTGGATGGAGTGAATTGTCAGGTTGGTAGCGTCATGGGTTCGATAGTGCTAGTTGTCAAGTCAAGTGATTATTCAAAGACATAAAGCACAAAATGAGCCTAGGCTATAAACCATAGGTGTGGGCCAAAAATGTGAACCAAAACCCAAGCCTTTATTTGTTTGGACTAACCTAAGAAAATCCCAAAGGGAAAAATAAAACAAACTTAAAAACTAAAAGATAAAAATTAAAATCTAAGGGGAAAAAATGACCCATGACAACTTCATGTGATAATACAGTGCCATCTAGTATCTTGAGAAATACTCAACCACCATGTCAGTTTAAATTTATGAATAATGATTTTTAGACATTTAATTCATCAATATAGGTTAGTAAACTTTGAGATGCAATCACTATATGTGAGAGGACTAGTTTATAAAGTATTCTAGTACCTAAATCAAAGTATAAAATTTGAAAAGAAAAAGTAAAGAAATCTAAATGTAAAATCTAAACTTCGAAGTTCTACAGTCCTTATGAGGTATAAATGCAAGCTACAAGGTGAAATGTATTCCCTATTGTAAGGGAATTCTTGTAGAAATACTATGTATTTGAACTGATAGAATGAAGTATTTTAAAAGAATCTAACTCATAAACTAATACATCACTACTTCACAATATCTTGATTGCTTGCAACTTGATGGTAGAAACTCTGGTTGTAAAGAGAAATTATTTTACAATTAATTATGAAAAATTTAAAACATCACTCTCGAGATAATGCAATCATTCAAGTGTTTGAATGAATTTAAAAATGCATGGAAAACATATATCATTTACAATTTTTCAAAACTACAAGAAATCGAATGGTGGAAGCTCCTAAAGACTTGTTATATCTACATTGATGATTTAATCCTCACCTATATAGAGAGCCTTATTGTTGAATGAAAGTATGCGTTGGAATCTAAGTTTGAGATGAAGGACCTTAGTATGATGCACTACTTCTTGGGGCTAGAGGTGTGGCAGAGAACTGATGATGTCTTACTAAGTTAGGGGAAGTACACAATTCAGATATTGAACAAGTCTGGGATGTTGAACTTGAAGCCTATGGCTACACCAATGGTGATGAATATGAAGAAACTAAGTGTGTCTTTTTCTGATTCCGACGAAATTGATTTGACTCTGTATAAACAACTGATTGGATCATTGATGTATCTGGTTAACACCAGACCAAATATTTTGTATGCAGTGACTGCACTTAGCCAGTTTATGAGTGAGTTGAGATAGACACACTAGATTGTTGCGAAGCATTTTGAGATAGTTGCGAGGCACAATTGGACATGTTCTGAGCTATATTTCCAGTAGTGATATGATATGGTAGGAATATATTGACTCTGATTGGCTAGGGAGCACAATGGACAGAAAGAGCACCTTTGGGTGTTGCTTCACTTTGGGATCTTCCATGGTTTCCTGTTGTAGTAGGAAACAAACTTATGTGGCTTTAAACACAACATAACCAGAGTAAATTGGATTAAGTATGTCAATTCATGAAGTAGTGTGGCTTCACAATATCCTTGCATATTTATCCGAATATGTGCTGGATTCCACCATTATTCATTATGGTAACCAAAGTTATGTGAATATCTCAGAGAATCTAATGTTTCATGACAAATCGAACCACATTGAGATCAAGTACCATTACATCCAAGACATGGTGCAGAGGAAGGAAGTACTAGTGTTGTACCTTCCTACAACTGAGTAGGTTTCTGATGTTCTTACCGAAACAAGACGAAGTTCAAGTAATTTCGTGATAGACTTGGCGTTGTAGAGAATGAATCCCTCGTTGAGAGGGAGTGTTGATGTTTGCATCTTCCTGAGACATTCTCCAGATCATACTCCTTTGTGACTGAGTTGAGTTTATTTGTGATGAGAATTGTCTGAGAAGGGATAAGTGGGACACTTATCTGAGAAGGGATAAGTGTGTCTTGGATTATATCCCAATGTCCCTTGTGAAGATCACATGAGTACACACCCCATGTGGAGAGAATATGAGGACATGTCAATGGATTTGAACCTTTACGTCACACACTATGGGAATTGACCCTAGTGTTTCTAGAGGATGTAGCCTCTAGAATTCCACATGGGAGTACCATGTGTGAAAAACATTCTCCAGATCACACTCCTCTATCAATTGAGTTGAGTTGATCTATGAGGAAACTTATTTGAGAAGGGATAAGTGAATTTGGGCTTATATCCCAATGTCCCATGTGGATAGAACATGAGGACATGTCAAGGGAGTTGATCATTGACTTCACACACTATGGGGAGTTGACCCTAAGTGTTCATAGAGGGAGTAACCTCTATAAGTCCACATGGGAGTGCCATGTGTGAAAAATATTTTTCTACTATGGTGGTTGTGTACCACTAGCAGAGACTACATGTCTCTGGATAGTATTTGTGTACTACTATGGAAAGATACGTCCCTATCTAGAGGGAGTGTTGATGTTTCAACATCGGGTGAAATGTCTCCTAGATTGGGCTGCAAACCAAGGGAGATATGATACATTTATCATAAAGGTGCACTTGTGGTGAATGGGCCTAGACGTAGCCCTTCCTTTATCATGAAAAGGAATAATATGGACTCAAGGTACTTGAATTTATTTCCATGTGTCAGTTAGCATCAGGCTAACATTCACTCACAGGTGTGTACTTGTGGTGAAATATCCTAGTGTGGTATTTGTCCTAGTCATGGTGATTTGACAAGGAATGACAAAGACTCAAGATGATATATGTTGTTACATGTGGACCGAGAGTGATCCTCATCTCAGAGAGATTCAATTGGATCAAAAGGGAGAGTCACAGAAGGAGTTTCTCCTTAGTTCAGGTGGGAGAGAGATGTCTCCTAGGACTAACATACAAGTGTCATGATTCTAGGGTGAAGTTTGTATACTTTAGAGACAAGCTTGGCATGATGCAGAATGTACCCCTGATTGAGAGGGAGTGTTGAGGTTTGGACAACATCGGGAAGACATTCTCTTAGAATAATAATTAATAATATAATTATTGTTTATTAAATATCATATGTAATAAGTGAATGATAATAATAAATAGTTATTTAATATTCAAGGGAATAATCCTTTCATGGATGGTCACCATATGTTCCCTATATATGAAACTCTCATCATTGTAATAATATATCGATCTTATCTCATCTCATATGAATAAAAAAAACAATTTTAGGCATGTCCCTGTACATGGAAAGGGTCAAATATATTTCAATTATGTATTAACAATTATGTATTTTCAATTAAAGGTTTCATACTTTGTATCATTTAGTTTATAAATGACATTTTTTGTACTATTTTGTTGAGTTCATTTATACAATAAAATGTTTTATACTTTGTATCATTTAGTTGTTGATTCCTTCATTTTATAAATGGCAATTTTTGTACTATATTGTTGAGTTTTCATTTATACATATAATTTTAATTTGCAAATGAATAAAAACAAAATTATTTCCAAATAATTTTTTGATATGGAGAAAAATGGATAGTCTTTATTTCGGGCCTATCCCTGTACATGGACAAGGTCGAATTCAGGCCTATCCCTATACAGGGATAGGCCCAAATTCCTATTACAAGAATAAAAAATATGGAGAGAGTAAAAACTAAGCCTATATTGGTATAAGTAACACAAGTGATGTAACAAACTGTGTATCATAATCATTTTTGTAGTAATCTACATAACAAAGCTTATCACAGTTATATACGATATGCTTACTAAGCTAACTAGTAGTGATTCTTTATAGCTATATTAACCACAACAGATACAAGATTAGAACATGTTAATATGAATGATTCAAATAATGTGATAGTGAAAAGTATTTCCCTATACTAACATGAGACTTGTAATCATGATTGAATATCAATAAGGAAAAATTTATAATCACTAATCAATGTACTTCGATCTTCTAATCATCATACATGTGTTAACTCTAGCTTAAGAAGTGTATTAGTTTTATCATGTTCAGGTTGTCGTATTCAAGTACAATATGCACGATATAGAATACTAAGTTTGAGTTGTGTTTACATGTTATGACTATGATATAAACCTTATTCAATCAGTGGGACTGATTCTATTTATGTTGCTCAATCAATGGGAAATGTTGTTCAATAAGGACATGTGATTAAAGATAATGAAACTAGTAAAGAAGACGATAGATTACAAGATAATTTTATTTTTTAACATTCATTATAAATTGAAAACAAAAAAATTATAATTAAATTATATTAATAAGGGATTTCCATGTATAGGGATAGGGCCAAATTCAGCCCTATCCCTGTACATGGATAGGCCCAAGTTCAGCCTTGTTCATGTACCGAGACATGCCAGAATTTGGGCATGTCCCTATACATAGGTAGGATCGAATTTGGTCGTGTCCATGTACATGGACATGCCTCCAATCATTATGAAGTGTAATACATATTCTCACAATAACTCACCTAACGGTTGAGTTTGATAAAGAGTGGAAAATAATGCAATACGTGAAATATTTTGTATTAATTACTTGAATGACATAAAAATGATTCTCTTACTTTCATTTTTCTATGTTTTCATTTGTGAAAAATCTAGAAACCACTCATATAGTTACTTGGAGATCATATAATTATTACATGTACTTTGTAATCTCAAAATCAACCTAAAACACATCACAAGATGTAAATTTAGAATAATACTTGTGTAACTAGGTTGAATGAAATAGAAAATAGATAGATTCTTCCCTATCTATATTCTAAGACAACATACAAATTTCCAAGACTTGAAAATCACAAGAAACCACTCATATAGTTACTTTGATCATATAATTATTACATGTACTTTATAATCTCAAAATCAACCTAAAACACATCCCACGATGTAAATTCAAAATAATACTTGTGTAACTAGGTTGAATGAAACAAAAAATAGAGACATTCTTCCCTATCTGTATTCTAAGACAACATACAAATCTCCAAGACTTGAAAATCACAAGAAACCACTCAAATAGTTACTTGGATCATATAATTATTACATGTACTTTATTATCTCAAAATCAACCTCAAACATATCCCAAGATGAAAAATCAAAATAATACTTGTGTAACTAGGTTGAATGAAACAGGAAATAGATACATTATGCCATATATGTATTCTAAGACAACATACAAATCTCCAAGACTTGAAAAGCACAAGAAAAAACTCATATAGTTACTTGGATCATATAATTATTACCTATACTTTATAATCTAAAAATCAACCTAAAACACATCCCAAGATGTAAATTCAGAATAATACTTGTGTAACTAAGTAGAATGAAACATAAAATAGATACATTATTCCCTATTTGTAGTCTAAGACAACATACAAATCTCCAAGACTTGAAACACTCTCTGCTGCAATATCCACTCAGTAGTATTTAGCTACTTTTATTTCCCTTCTACATTCCTCTATCACTTGTGCCAATAACATGTATTTTGAAGGAATGGTCCCAAGCACAATTAAACAACAAATTTCCTCTCTAGCATTACTCGAATGCTTCTAACTGTGCAACTTGTTTCAAATTTGGGAATTGGTATAGTCTCTTAATTTCTCTTTTCAGCTAAGTAAATGTTTTTTCAGTTATTGTATTTATGCTACCACATCATGGATCATAATTTTTAATGTCTTGATGATTGTAACATACAAGTAGCTAATGTTTAGAAATTTTAAAATAAATATTTCTATTTTAGCTATCAATATTTTTTTCCCTTAAATTTTAACATGTTACACAGAGATTATCTTAAAAAATACCTTCTACAATTTACACAGATATAAATTATCTTCTACATGTTACATTTTTTTCATATTTAAATATTTTCATGTTCATGTTTCGGGTAGTTCTTAACCTATTCCCCAATTAATTAAAATTTTATTTATTTACATGTTTTGTGTTTTAGGAGGTGGACATGGCCTAATTCGGCCATGTCCATGTATATAGACATGCTCGAAATCGGGCCTATACCTATACATGGACATGTCTGAATTCGAGCATGTCCCTATATAGGGACATAGTGGAATTTGGCCCTGTCCATGTACAGGGACAAACTTGAACATGGACAAACCTTCGATAATTTTTAAGTGTAACACAAACTCTCACAATCACTCACCTAACGGTTGAGTTTGATAAAGAGTGACAAATAACACAATACATGCAATATATTGTATTAATTACTTGAATGACTTCAGAATCATTCTCTTACTTTCAGTTTTCTATGTATTCGTCTATGAAAAATCTAGAAACCACTCATATAGATAATTGTTATGTGGGTTTTGGGTTTTTGGTTTATTTTTTTTCCTGGTTAAGTACCAAGCCAATATAATGTGTGACCCTCTTCTCTTCCGGGATGGTCCATGAAACCTAGGAGTAGTTAAGAAGGGCATGATCACATCATTGATCTTCCTCATATGCTGGGATGATAACAGATTATAAGTTATATCATGAGAATCATGTGAACATTCTTCCATGAAAGAAGAACTTACCTTGTTGACTTTGTCTTGAAACCCCCCTTGCTTGAGTTATGCCCCCCTTAATTGTTGTGTGAGTTTTTCTTTTTTTCTTTGTTTCTTCCTAAAGAAAGTTACCCGCATTGAATTTGGATCCCCTCTCCTTGACTTTTTTTTTTCTTGTCAATTTTTATGATTTAACAATTAATATTTTACGTTATAAAACATTATTTGTTTAAATTATTAAATTATTTAATTGAGTGGTTGCGACCCCTCTAGGATAGTTCTTCTTGGTGTATTAATCCATTGTGGGCTTACCTCTCCAACCTCTTGTTGTCGCTGACCCCTAAGGGTCTTTTCCATGTTGTCACACGTGTCTTCTTGGTTGTTGTTTGGGGTTTTTGGTTCTCCTTGTTGGTGTCGCCCTCCTCGTCTCCTTGCTAATACTACCATGTGTATATTGTCGTTGTTCTCTTCTATTGTTGGTTCCACCTATGTATGTTTTTTGTTAGTCTTTTGATATTTTACCATAAAATTTCTTCTTGGAAATTTGTTCCAAGTATCATGAAGAGATCTGCCTTGAGGGTTTGATCAATGATCCCTTTAATCTTTTCCTAAGCATATATCTAAGAGGATAGCAACAACATATCATATAATATTGTTTCTTGTTTTAGTTAAGTAAATGTTTTGCCAGTGATTGTTTTTAGGCTACTAGATTATGGATCAGAAGTTTTAATGTCTTGTTGATTGTAACATACAAGTAGCTAATGTTTATAAATCAAAATAAATATTTCTTTTTTAGCTAGCTATATTTTTTTCCCTAAAATTTTAACATGTTACACATAGATGATCTTAAAAATTATCTTCTACAATTTACATAGATATATATTATCTTATACATGTTACATTTTTTTATATTTAAATATTTCCATGTTCGTTATATATAACATCATAGTAAAAAATATAGTTGTTCTAGTTTTTTCAATATGTCTTGGATGCTTTGAAGTTGTTATAAATTCATAAATGCATTCAAGTTGTTTTATAAGATACATTTCCATTTTATGTTTCTATAACTTATGAACTTTCATATTCATGAATTTTTAAAGGATATATATCGAGGCAAGATGTCGAGACAAGAGTCTCCAAAAATTCCTCACAAACGCTCTAGGCTATCCAATGAAGGAAGAAGAGGAACCCCTTCTTTGATTGAGTCTCTGAGTGACCAACGACAATCTAGTCAGAGGAGGATATTGTCAACTGAATCTGTGAATAGATCATGAATCTAAGAATGTGCTCAAAATAGTGCTATGGATGCAACGTTCTTAGATAGGTTGCACATTATTACTCCAACACCGGAGAATGTAGGGAATACATCATGACAAGAAAATATGTTTGGTAATTGTTTTTTTTTT
>ML780267.1:135688-160649 GCA_009831015.1 Picea engelmannii | reverse complement strand
TTGGGTTATTTAGACAACCCCGGACCGGTTCCACTCTCCCAGTTGACGGATGGACTGTTTCGCCCGTCAACACACCCTTGGAGGACGTGGTGCATCCTGAAGGGCACATCGCGTTGATGATGATGAAGGAACAAACCTAGATGGACCTAAGACATTTAACACCTTAATAAATCCTTAAACAACTTCCCTAACTAAATGTTGCCCAGTTCAGAATCTAAGTCCTAAGTCTAAAACTTCTATAAGGTAAAATTTTGTTTAACCTTAAGAAAAAGACCCTATAAAAATAAAAATAAAAATTTAAACTAAAAACCACTTAAGTAATAGTTTTAGTCTTCATAAAATTTTGGGGTAAAATGAAGAGAGTAATAATTTAATTAAAATCCGTGGTTTTAAATTGTAAAGAAGAAATAAATTATTTAGCTTGGGAAAGTGTAAAAAGATTTCAAATTAATAATAAAAGGAAAAGAGTAAATAGTGCAACTATCATTTGGCCCTAATAAAAGGGGAAAGAAGGGAATAATGAAATTTAGGAAACTAAGGAATGGGGGGAAACATAATAAGGGAAAGAGGGGAACTTATGGTAAAAAGCAAGGTCAACATAGTAAGGAATCGACAATTAAGAACCTTCTAAAATGAACTAAATTAGCAACTTCATTTTATGGAAAATATTTAAACCTATAAGGGAATCTAGGAATACCTAGGAGTAAATCTAGGAGCAACTCTAGGTGGGTGAGGGAAATGAGACAATTAATAAATTTAAAGAAAATAATTATTGGAGGAAAGAGGGGGATGGACGACACTTGTGCGAAGGAGAATATTTAGAAGATTTTTATTAAAACTTAATTTAAATGTGATTTAGGGAAAGTTGGAGGTTCTAAAAACTCTATAAAAGAAAGGGAAGTTGGGGAAGATGGGGATGGTATGTTATCGTAACGTTACGATGCCGGAATTGTGACTTGACTGATTACTTGTGGGGAGTTGGGATTTCCCGGCTCGAATAGGAGTGGTAGCTCGGCCTTGCGAGGTGAGTTGGGAGCTAGACCTACCATTTGGATAGTGTGTGCAACCTTTGCGGCTCTGGGGGCTAAGGGGGAAGTAGAGTACCCCTAGCGTTGGCTGGGAGGTACCGGTGAGGTCTCGACGGTCGGCGAGCGGGAGTGGCACGGAGCACGCGGACGTCATCGAGGAAGACAATAAGGAAAAGGTACGCCCATTATTTGTGGATTAAAATGCACTAGGAATGTATGCTTGGATCTGAATGAGGATTAAAAATGAAGTTGGCATGCTTACACTTAACATTATCTCATTTTTCTTTCATGTTTATATCTCACTGGACATTTCTGCGTATTCCTTCTTGTCTACGTTTTACTATCTTGAATATAATTGATGGCGAAGCTCTTATCTCTGCGTTACTTATTTTTATTTTGAACCCACACCGTGTTGTGTCGCCTCCCTCACAACTTAACCATGTGACTATTTGACGACCCTTTTTCTTTGAAAATTCATCTTGCGCAGTAGTAATGGATGAACTCTATCTTTAGCTTTTTCCCATTCGTTGCTTGCCCAAACAAATCGTTGGTTAGCGATCTGGATTGGTTTTGTTGTTCCTTGGTTGAATCTTTATGGTTCTGCCTCACTCTTGTTGGCTGTATATTCTTGGATATGTTATAATCGCAATTAATTTATTGAGGTTCAGTTTTTCAACCCGTGGACAATCGTTGTTCTAGTTATATTTCAATATGGTAAATACATGGATGCAGTGCAATCTTAGTTCAAATGTTACTGTGTATAAATATCATGTGGTGAGTGTCAATGGTATAGCCGCTATTTACCTTTATCAAAACCTTTTATGTTTTAAATGACCCTTTTTCATTTTATAATTCAATGGCGAAATTATATTTTAATTTCAATAACGATTTATTTCTCTGGTATGTCGATGAGGATTTATATTCTAGCATTCAACAACGAATTCAATTAAAACTGTGATCATACCGAACAAGCCTTGACTATGTTCGATGGCAGTTAGCGTTGTATCTCTGGTTTCCCCACCTCGGATCCCAGCAGGCCAACAATGATTCAAATAAACCTGAACCATGTAAATCACCCTAAGTTCTTTCGGCAGTTACAACGAGTTACATTTCTTGTTGGGCATTATTGCCTCATTCTGGTGCATTTACAGAGAAAATTCCCTTCTCATTTCTAATTTTGGCAATGTAATTCTAGCCTGGTGCTTGCCCAACGATCCCTCCATTCAATAATGGCGACCAGGTGGGTTCGTCTTGAGCGTTGGGGCACCGCTTGTCCATCAACTGATGTTGTGCCTTAATGGATTTCAATGCTGAACAACTTTTCTCCCTTGTTGTTCTTGCAATAACCATTAATATTGATGGATTTAGCAATATTGATATTGGCATGCCTCACTGACTGAGCGTGCTTAACCTCTAACTGGAACCGTAATCTTTTCTAACCGCAACCTTCCTTGTTCTTTAGTCATGCTTTTTTTAAGGTGAATAACCGGTAAGAAGCATGGGATGAAATTGATTTAGATGTCAGTTGAGGCTGATTGCGCTTCAGGATTAAATGGAAACTGTCAGTTAAAGAACTCTTTAATGTTTTTTTTACCTTGTCAATGAAAGACTATCTTCCTTGTGGTAATTCTGTAGCAAAATATTTATAGAGTTTCAGTTGAAATTTGACCCTTGCATCCTCAGTTCGATCTGAATTTATGGCATTTCAGTACTCCTTTCAAACCATTTCGTAATCTTGTAAGGATCCCAGACAATAAGATTTCAAAGGTATAAGTCCTTAAAAAGATAAATAAATTGGTTGTGATTAATTGCGGGTCTAACAATCTAACAATCTATTCATAACTCAGATGAAAAGAAAATTGTCTTACTAATTAGGGTATTGTTTTAAAGTTGATGTGGTATATTTATTGGTATGCATTGACATGAATTAAGGCAGGGATGCATATTACATTTCAATAAATTTATGAATTGAACGTAAGAGGGAACCTGTGTTACAACATCAATTAATATTGTTATTTAAAACAGATTGATAAATAACATTTCATTTAGTAATAACTAAAATATTAATCATAATACCTTAGTTCATAACAAATAATTATTACTCATGATAATTAAACAGACCTTAGTTCCCCAATAATCATCAGTGTATAGCAAAGGATAACTTGAATTTGTATTTAGTTTAAAAAGGGGAAATGTCACTAAGAGTGGTTTAGAAAGAACAAAAGGACAGGTGCATTGTTTATCATTGTTTTAAAAAGGGAAAAATAAATTATGATGTATATGAGGGTTAAAACCTAGGGCATGCAACTAATAGTGAGAACCCATATTTATAAAAGATTAATCATCTTTATCTATTTTTGTGCTTAATCAGTTTTGTATGGACAAGATTAAATATGATGGAATTACACTACCTATTTATTGACACTAAGTGGATATAGAATTGATGCTTGCAAGACATTTAGTACAAGTAACACAATCGTAATTTTTGTCAAGATGAAATAAATTGTTCTATTTATTGATATTAGGACTGCATTTATGATAATCTAGAGTGATTAAACCTGTCCGTCCTCACTTGTAAACTTGAATATTCTATGATGAATCGATGATTGTGGACTCTGTGGATTTAGCTAGTTGCATGGATTGGTTATGGTTGGTGGTTGTGAGAGTCCTTCGTACTTGTGCCTTCTGTAGAGGTCATGGTTGGTCATTAAATTTTTGTTGTACTTGGTTGCAATCCTTGTTGCTTGGTCTGCTTGTGTCGGGCGAGTTGTAGACACCTCCATGTTCCTCAGAACAATCGCCAACACTGAGACCTTAAATGGTTAAAATCGATGGGAACCTGGGCTTGAGCGTTGATTATGTGTCTTGGAGGTCCTAACCATTGCAGGGTAGTACGGGTAGGTAGTCAGGCTTACTTATTTTCGTTTGATCGTCATTAATGCATGTAGTTACTTGTTGTGCGTCTTATGTCATTTTATTGTGTTCGTTGTGTTTTGCGTCTGGATCATCGTCGGGTGGCAACGTAGAGTCGAATGTATTTGTTTCCCTTGTACCCGCATGCACACACTTTTAAAAAAAAAAATTGCACTTGTTATAAGAGGTTTGTCGTCGAAATGAGGAGGATCATTACATATGGTATCAGAGTAGGTTTAACCCACGACTTGGGATCGCTATAGCTTTCGTTGTTATGATTTTATTATACTGTTGCTAATTGAGTTGACTTGTGTGCGTGCAGGTAATCATGGTTAGAGGACGTCGTGGAGGTAGATGACGGGGTGCTAGGGGAGGAGGCGCGACGCCTCCAGTGGCACCCACACCTGAGGGGTCTAACCCCCAAGGAGATGAGTAGGTTCTCGGACAGGAGCAGATAGAAGTTGGTGATGTTGTTGGGATGATGAGATCTTTCCATCGCATGTCTGAGGCACTGATCAGTCGTTTGGACAGAGATGAGGCCAGAGCACCGTCACCCACTGAGGTTCTCTCGCGCGCACCGACTGTTACTGGTAGCGTTCACCGTGAACTCTAGAAGGTTAAATTTCTTGAGCTCTTTGGTGCCCCAGACAATGCAGCTGCTGAGGCATGGTTGGAGAACATGGTGATGTGCTTCTCACTTCACAATTATACCTCCAACATGAAGGTCCACATGGCGGTATTTAAACTGAAGGGGACGACTCTTCTATGGTGGAAAACCCTCCTTCCATAGCTGAACATGGTCGTTGAAGACATGTCATGGGAACTGTTCGAGGAACAGTTCCGAGAGAGGTACATTTCATAGGAATTCATTGAGCATTAGCTCAATGAGTTCAACGCATTACGACAGAGAGCTCGTACGGTGCCCGAGTACGAGGAACATTTTATGGAGCTACTCCGGTATGATCCACAGCTTAACACAGAGAAAATTAAGGTCAACCAGTTCGTGTTCGGCCTTAACAGAAGCCTGCGTGCAAAGGTTAGGATTTTGATGCCTCAAAACTTGCACGATTCCATCCAGAAGGCCCTCATAGTAGAGGAGGATCTTGTCAGTGGGGGTCAGACTAGGGCTCCAGCGAGACCACCAGGGCAGGGTTCATCTGGAACACCGCAGCATCAGACACCAGTGAGACATACGCTAGGATATCGTGGCTTCCAGAGGGGGTCCACTTTCACTACACCACAACGACCACCACCTCAGCAACAGACACCTTATCGGGGACCACAACATCAGCAGCAGCGTTGCCTGTAGAAGCAGCAGTTTAGGCTTGTTCAGAAAAACAGACCAGGGTTCTAGGCCAGTGGGCCATCATTTTCTACTTCGGGTACCAGGACTACTGGGCCGAAGAAGGGGTGTTGGACATGTGGGGAGCCACACTACCAGTACGACTATCCTGTGGAGAGGACCAGAGTGTCTGGATCATCTAGACCCACTATAGTGGGAGATATGGGCAAGGCCCATCGGATTCATGCAGTAGTGAATAACCACGAGGTAGAGCACCAGTCGACGATGCTCGAGATGACATGTACCATCGTTGACCAGACCCTTAGTGTTTTGATAGATCCCAGTGCTACTGATATTTTCATTTCTGGTGCAATTCTAAAAAGGATTAAGGTAAAGGAAGTCAAACAAAATGAGTTTAGCTTCATAGAGATGGCTTCGGGAGCCAAACAGAAGGTTGGAGGAAAGGTTACGGGTTGTGCCCTTAACCTGGGAGATATTTTCATGAGGGTCAACTTGTACGTCACAGTCTTAGGATCTTATGACATCATGATTGGGATTGGTTGGAATCGCATGAGGCGATACTCAACTGTAAGATGAAATGGTTGAGCTTGGTTGATTATGAAGGACAGAGACGTTTGATTGTAGGACGGAACCAGGGAGTTTCACTAAGGTTTGTCTCTTCCTTACAGTTATGGAAGAGTATGCGCAAGGGGTGCAAGCTTTATGTGATCCTTGCGCTAAACGAAAAGGAAGTAGCATAAGGTCTAGAACACCTCCTGGTGGTGAAGGAGTTTGCAGATGTATTGCTAGAGGAGTTACCTTGGATGCCGCCAGAAAGGGAATTGGAGTTTACGATAGACCTGGAACCAGGGACTGAACCAATAGCATGAACAACTTATCGGATGTCGACCCTGGAATTGCAAGAGTTGAAAATGCAATTGAAGGAGTTGTTGGATCTGGGACTGATACGTCCTAGCATGTCACCGTGGGGTGCACCTGTTATTTTCATATGAAAGAAGGATGGATCGTGGAGGCTTTGCATTGACTACCATCAACTGAACAAGGCTACGATCAAGAATCAGTATCCCTTACTAAGAATTGATGATCTGTTCGATCAAATGAAGGGTCCGATGATGTTCTCCAAGATCGATTTGCGATCAGGGTATGACAAGTTATGGATCAAGGAGGATGACATCCGTAAGACCGATTTTAAGATGAGGTTTGGAAATTATGAGTTTACTGTTTTACTGTTTGGACTGACAAACGCCCCAGGAGTATTTATGAGTTTGATGAACAGGGTGTTCCGGGAGTACTTGGACAAGTTCATCCAAGTGTTCATTGATGATATTTTGATCTACTCTCGGATGACGAAGGAGCATGACGAGCACTTGCACTTGGTACTATAGTGCCTCCGAGAGCACAAATTGTATGGGAAGTTGTCCAAATGCTCTTTTTATCAATCGGGGATTCACTACTTAGGGCATGTCATCTCTGGCGAAGGTATCACCATGTATCTAGACAAGGTCGAGGCTATTATGGAATGGCATGCACCGACGAATGTCATAGAAGTGTGTATCTTTATGGGTTTAGCAGGATATTATCAATGGTTTGTTGAGGGATTTTCGAAGATAGCAAATCCAATCACGGAATTGCATAAGAAAAACAAGAAGTTTGTTTGGACCGAGAAATGCGCGGAAGCATTTCGGAGGCTTAAGGAGATGTTAACAACAACGTCGATACTAAAGGTCCCTGACATGGATGTGGACTTCTTAGTATGCACAGACGTATCCAAGGAAGGTTTAGGCGAAGTCTTGATGCAAGACGGACGAGTGATTTCTTACATTTCGAGGAAATTGAGAAGGCATGAGGAGAACTACGCGATGCATGATTTGGAGTTATTAGCCATCGTATATGCCTTGAAGGTTTGGAGACACTACCTTGTAGGACGAAAATTTGAGCTAAAGATGGATCATTGTGAACTACAACAAATTTTTATGCAAAGCGACCTGAACGCGCGACAATGGCGTTGGTCGGAATTGCTTAGCGAGTATGACTTCGAGATTACTTACATAAAGGGAATAGTGAACCGAGTGGCATATGCTTTGAGTTAGAGGCCACACATCTTTTCGGTGTTGCCTCTTTAGATGAATCTACGTGAAAAGATTCTAACCTTACAGCGTGATGACGAATGGTACAAGGAGGTCGAGGGCTTTATTGGACAAAACACAATGATGGTACCACGATATGAGGGATTTTCTTTTGATAGCAATGGGTTATTGAGGTTTAAAGGTCGGATTTACATACCACCAAATGACAAGTTGAGGATGTTGATCCTGAGTGAGGCTCATAGAGTAGTTTACATGGCACACCTGGGAGTTATGAAGATAAGGGCAGATCTTAAACCCTTATTCTTATCGAGGGGAATGAAGGCCGACATAGTTAACTATGTGGTCCGGTGTCTGGAGTGTCAGCAGGTAAAGGATGAACATAGACACCCGACAGGATTACTACAACCACATGCCATCTCAGAATCGAAATGGGAGGTCATTTCGATGGATTTTATTGTTGGATTGCCACTGACAGCAAGGAGACATGACTTGATTTTCGCAGTAGTAGACACTCTGATGAAGAGTGCTCACTTTATTCCTATGTGTACGATGTATCAAGCACCCAACATAGCAAGATTTTTCATCAGTGAGATTGTGAGGCTGCATGGCGTGCCTAAGAGGATTATATCCGATCGAGGATCAGTGTTTACTGGATGATTTTGGATGAGTTTCCAAGAGGCCTTGGGAACTCAACTTAACTTTAGTACTGCATGTCACCCAGAGATTGACAGACAAACAGAATGAACAAAACAAACCTTGGAAGACATGGTGCGCATGTACGTGATGTACCAACAAAATCTTTGGGAGGAATTCTTTCCTCTATTAGAGTTCTCTTACAACAATAGTTACCGGAGCACCATTAAGATGGTGCCTTTTGAGTTTCTTTACGGGCGACCATGTCAGACGCCCTTGAGTTGGGATTGGCTTGAGGATAGGGTCCTAGTGGGACTGGAAGCAATCCAAGAAATGGAAGAGCAAATGCAAACCATAAGACAAAGGATTAAAGAAGTGCAGGATCGATAGAAGAGTTATGCCAATACGGACCGAGTTGACCATAGTTATGAGGTCGACGATCGAGTCTTCTTGTGGGTTAAACTGCATAAGAGTTTGATCAAGTTTGGAAAGGGAGATAAACTCTCTCCTAGGTTCGTGGGACCTTTCAAGATTGTGGAGAGAAAGGGGCCCGTGGCCTATTGACTAGCCTTGCCGGATTCTTTGAGGCGTATGCACGATGTTTTTCATGTATCTGTTTTGAGACATTATATTAGTGATCCTACACATGTGATTGACATGAGTTCCTTATAGGTATTGGATGAGAGAGTGCTCATAGCTGAGTCGGTCCGCATCTTAGATCACTGCGTTCGAAAGTTACGACATCGAACGGTAGATCAGGTCAAGGTCCAGTGGGAGAGCTATAGTCCTCACTCGGTGACCTGGGAGGACGCATATGATATGCACCAGCAGTTTCCATTTTTGTTTGATAGATAGACTTATGATACTGTGATACATTTATTTCAGCATTTATACAATGAAACTTCGGGACAAAGTTTATACCAAGAGGGGGTGTATGTAACATCCTGCTCTAGTGCACTGAGAAAACTTATTCTTTGAGGAAACTTGCTCGCAAGTGATCTGGACTATTATGATATTAAATATCTTGTCCTTGATTATGATGCGTTATGATTGATGACATGATGTTTACTGCATTGACATAGACAGGTTCTATTGACTCAGTTTTATTGAGTGTGTAGGGTTTTTGGACCTTGAGGATGCAGAGGCATCAATGGAACCCATTGGACTCTGGATTGAGTCAGGGAGTGTGCTATTTGGGTTGATTTATTTACTGTGATATTAAATTGATTTGATGATATGATGTGGACTTGTTCTGACATGATTGTTGATGATACAAGCTAATGATAGCTTCCCGACCAGACTCACATATGGAATAAAGGGGCCACACATGACTTCCAGAGAGGTTTAGGTAGAGGTGTGGACAACAACCCTACCACAACCTACTAGCACTCCCGTCGTGGCTCGAACTGTAGGTTAACGATTACCTAGTTTGAGAGGATCCACGATGTCGTGAGGGAAGACTGTGACAGTCGCTCACGATGACTCTAAGGGGCGTGCAATAAGGCAGGGGCCTTATTCCTTAGAATCCCTTAGTCTCCCACAAGTTCACCTGGCGGAGTGTTGACTCCAGGGGTTATTGACGTCTACCAATTAGTCAAGTCGGCGTGTGGCACCCTTCGAGAACGTGGTGCATCATGAAGGGCATGTCGTGCAAAAGAAACACAAGAGGCGAGTGGCACCCTTGGAGCACATGGTGCATCCTGAAGGGCACGTTGTGCAAAAGAAACACAAGAGGTGAGTGGCACCCTTGGAGCACGTGGTGCATCCTGAAGGGCACATCGCGCGAAAGAAACAAACAAGGCGAGTGGCACCCTTGGAGCACGTGGTGCATCCTGAAGAGCACGTCGTGTTGATGATGATGAAGGAACAAACCTATATGGCCCTAAGACATTTAACGCCTTAAGAGATCCTTAAACAACTTCCCTAACTAAATGTCGCCCAGTTCAGAATCTAAGTCCTAAGTCCAAAACTTCTCTAAGGTAAAATTTTGTTTAACCTTAAGAAAAAGACCCTATAAAAATAAAAATAAAAATTTAAACTAAAAACCACTTAAGTAATAGTTTTAGTCTTCATAAAATTTTAGGGTAAAATGAAGAGAGTAATAATTTAATTAAAATCCGTGGTTTTCAATTGTAAAGAAGAAATAAATTATTTAATTTGGGAAATTGTAAAAAGATTTCAAATTAATAATAAAAGGAAAAGAGTAAATAGCGCAACTGTCGTTTGGCCCTAATAAAAGGGGAAAGAAGGGAAAAATGAAATTTAGGAAACTAAGGAATGGGGGGGAACATAATAAGGGAAAGAGGGGAACTTATGGTAAAAAGCAAGGTCAACATAATAAGGAATCAACAATTAAGAACCTTCTAAAATGAACTAAATTAGCAACTTCATTCTAGGGAAAGTATTTAAACCTGTAAGGGAATCTAGGAACACCTAGGAGTAAATCTAGGAGCAACTCTAGGTGTGTGAGGGAAATGAGACAATTAATAAATTTAAAGAAAATAATTATTGGAGGAAAGAGGGGGATGGACGACACTTGTGAGAAGGAGAATATTTAGAAGATTTTTATTAAAACTTAATTGAAATGTCATTGAGGGAAAGTTGGAGGTTCTAAAAACTCTATAAAAGAAAGGGAATATGGGGAAGACGGGGATGGTCTGTTAGCATAATGTTACGTTGTTGGAATTGTGACTTGACTGATTACTTGTGGGGAGTTGGGATTTCCCAGCTCGGATAGGAGTGGTAGCTCGGCCTTGTGAGGCAATCTGGGAGCTAGACGTACCATCTGGATAGTGTGTGGCCCCTTTGCGGCTCAAGGGGATAAGGGGGAAGCAGAGTACCCCTAGCGTTGGCTGGGAGATACCGTTGAGGTCTCGACGGTCGGCGAGCAGGAGCGGCACGGAGCACGCAGACGTCATTTGTCCGCTCGTTATTTGTGTAGTAAAATGGACTAGGAATGTATGCTTGGATATGAATGAGGATTATAAATGAAGTTGGCATGCTTACACTTAGCATTATCTCATTTTTGTTTCATGTTTATATCTCACTAGACATTTCTACATATTCCTTCTTGTCTGCGTTTTACTACCTTGAATTTAATTAATGGTGAAGCTCTTATCTCTGTGTTACTTATTTTGATTTTGAACCCGCACTGTGTTGTGTCGCCTCCCTCGCAACTTAACCCTATGACTATTTGATGGCCCTTTTCTTTGAAAATTCATCTTGCACAGTAGTAATGGATGAACTCTATATTTATCTTTTGCCCATTCATTGCTTGCCTAAACAAATCGGTGGTTAGCGATCTGGATGGGTTTTGATGTTCCTTGGTTGAATCTTTATGCTTCTGCGTCACTCTTGTTGGCTGTATCTTCCTGGATATGGTATAATCTCAATTAATTTATTAAGGTGCATTTTTGTAACCTGTGGACAATCATTGTTCTAGTTATATTTTATTATGGTAAATACATGGATGCGCAACAATCTTAGTTCAAATGTTACTATGTATAAATATCATGCAGTGAGTATCAATGGTATAGCAACTATTTACCTTTATGAAAACCTTTTATGTTTTAAATGACCCTTTTTCATTTTATAATTCAATGGCGAAATTATATTTTTATTTCAATATCGATTTATTTCTCTGGTATGTCGGGGAGGATTTATATTCTGGCATTCAGCAGTGAATTAAATTAAAACTGTGATCATACCGAACAAGCCTTGACTCTGTTCGATGGCGGTTAGCATTGTATCTCTAGTTTTCCCACCTCGGATCCCAGTAGGCCAGCAATGATTCAAATAAACCTAAACCATGTAAATCAGCCTCGGTTCTTTCGGAAGTTACAACGAGTTACATTTATTGTTGGGCATTATTGCCTCATTCTGGTGTGTTTACAGAGAAAATTCCCTTCTCATTGCTAATTTCAGTAACGCAATTCCATCCTGGTGCTTGCCCAGTGATCCCTCCATTCAATAATGGTGACCAGGTGGGTTCGTCTTGAGCGTTGGGGCACTACTTGTCCATCAATTGATGTTGCACCTTAATGGATTTCAATGCTGAACAACTTTTCTCCCTTGTCATTTTAGCAATAACCATTAATATGGACAGATTTAGCAATATTGATACCGGCGTGCCTCACTGACTGAGCATGCTTAACCTCTGACTGGAACCGTATTCTTTTATAACTGCAGCCTTCCTTGTTCTTTAGTCATTCTTTTTTTAAGGTGAATAACCGGTAAGAAGCGTGGGATGAAATTGATTTAGATGTCAGTTGAGGCCGATTGTGCTTCAGGATTAAATAGCAACTGTCAGTTAAAGAACTCTTTAATTTTTTTTTTACCTTGCCAATGAAAGACTATCTTCCTTGTGGTAATTCTGTAGCAAAATATTTATAGAGTTTCAGTTGAAATTTGACCCTTGCATCCTCAGTTCGATATGAATTTATGGCATTTCAGTACTCCTTTCCAACCATTTCGTAATCTTGTAAGGATCCCAGACAGTCACATTTCAAAGGTATAAGTCCTTAAAAAGATAAATAAATTGGTTGTGATTAATTGCGAGTCTAACAATCTAACAATCTATCCATAACTCAGATGAAAAGAAAATTGTCTTATTAATTACGGTATTGTTTTACAATTGACATGGTATATTTACTGGTATGCATTGACATGAATTAAGGAAGGGATGCGTATTACATTTCAAAAAATTTATGAATTGAATGTAAGAGGGAACCTGTGTTACAACATCAATTAATATTGTTATTTAAAACAAATTGAAAAATAAAATTTTATTTAGTAATAACTAAAATATTAATCATAATACCTTAGTTCATAACAAATAATTATTACTCATGATAATTAAACAGACCTTAGTTCCCCAATAATCATCAGTGTATAGAAAAGGATAACTTGAATTTGTATTTAGTTTAAAACTGGGAAATGTCACTAAGAGTGGTTTAGAAAGAACAAAAGGACAGGTGCATTGTTTATCATTGTTTTAAAAAGGGCAAATTAAATTATGATGTATATGAGGATTAAAACCTAGGGCACACAACTAATAGTGAGAACCCATATTTATAAAAGATTAATCATCCTTATCTATTTTTGTACTTAATCAGTTTTGTATGGACAAGATTAAATATGATGTAATTACACTACCTATTTATTGACACTAAGTGGATATAGAATTGATGCTTGCAAGACATTCAGTACAAGTAACACAATTGTAATTTTTGTCAAGATGAAATAAATTGTTCTAATTATTGATATTAGGACTGCGTTTATGATAATCTAGAGTGATTAAACTTGTCCATCCTCACTTGTAAACTTGAATATTCTATGATGAATCGATGATTGTGGAATCTATGGATTTAGCTAGTTGCATGGATTGGTTATGGTTGGTGGTTGTCGGAGTCCTTCGGACTTGCACCTTCCGTAGAGGTCGTGGTTGTTCATTAAATTTTTGTTGTACTTGGTTGCAATCCTTGTTGCATGGTCTTCTTGTGTCAGGCAGGTTGTAGACACCTCCATGTTCCTCAGAATAGTCGCCAGCCCTAAGACCTTAAATGGTTAAAATAAATGGGAACCTGGGCTTGAGCGTTGATTATGTGTCTTGGAGGTCCTAACCATTGCAGGGTAGGACGGGCGGGTAGTTAGTCTTACTTATTGTCGTTTGATCATCGTTAATGCATGTAGTTACTTGTTGTGCATCTTATGTCATCTTATTGTGTTCATCTTGTTTCGTGTCTAGATCATCGTCGGGTGGTGACGTAGAGTCGAATGTGATTGTTTCCCTTGTACCTGCGTGCACACACTTTTAAAAAAATAAATTGCACTTGTTATAAGAGGTTTGTCGTCGAAATGAGGAGGATCGTTACACACATTACTTTGCTAGACAATTTTATGCAGAGTTTTTTATGGACGTACACCCTGATTATACTCGCCTATTGTCCAATTATTATAGGGTTGGTAAAGGACGAACATATGATCGGAAAAGGGGCATATCAAAATGCAACATTGCAGAGGAGTCCATGACCTTTAGTTTCTCGTCCAACATGGGAATTTGCCTCACATTCAGAGTTGAGAGATACATCATAGATTGGCAAGGAGGCTAGGAATGCAATCGAGGAAAATTTGGAATAATTTTTTTATGGTGTTGATGTTGGTTTGAACCGTCAGTGAGTGGAAGCGAATTATCGAGACAATTTTGTTTACAAAACAGATGAGGAGATAGATACCATGTTAGTAGAATATCTTAAGGAGTATGAAACATTTTGTCGTAATGTTTGGAAGGTGTTAATTCATAATGATGAACTGAACATCAGATTGGTATGTGTTATAGTTAGTAAATTTTTTATGCATTTGAGGACAATTTACTTCTAGTGCTAGATCTAGATACATATCATTGTATATTTAGAAATAATTGAGTTGTTATTGTCATTAATTTTAGTTTGGTCATATGTTTAATGAATCTCCAGTAAATAGGGGACTTGATTCCATGAGTTTAAATTTGGATGCATTGAATTAGGTATGTGTTTTTTAATATCCACATATGAGCACTTTAGTTGTCCAATCTCCAATATTTTGAATAATCAACAACATGAAATTTATGTTTTTGTATAAATGTGAATAGATTGAATCCTAGATTTAGTTCTTAGTTGTGTTGTTCACAGATCCCTATTCCATCTCCTACTAATTGGGAAGGCTTGTCCCAATTCTCATTGGGAGAGTTTGAAGATGGTGGGAGTTCATAGGTATCATTGCATGTTGAAAACAAATTTAGTTCTATATGAAAATTTCAATGTCATTTAAATTATTAATTTAAAAGAAAAATGTATTAAACAATATAAAATTTATTAAATATTAGGGTATGGTGGGTATAATTTCGTGATATTTAGGTTGGCACATCACATGTATTACATGTTTCAAAATCTAAAACTACAATTTAATGTGTTTAAATCATTTAAATTTAATTTTCAAATGTACAAATTTGAAATGTGTTATAGGAAAATATCGATAAGAGAATGCATGAGAGTGTGCTTGAACAAAATGTGGAGAATGTAGTGTGGGAGATTGGGATTGAGGAGGACACATCCATACCTAGGAAGGATGTGTCTATTAATTATCATTCTTAAATGCATGTTCATTGCACATTAGCGAGTTTTAATTTGATTTTATGTTGGGCCTTTTATATATAAATGTTCAAGCTTATTTTTGTTGAATATGCTTATGTTTTTTACTTTTTTCAAATTTTTGTTTGATGAACATTTTAGTTTATCCTTTCATATTCATAGGATTACTCAACTAGTGTCTATATAACTTTTCAATGCTTTGATCAATTATTTTGAAATATATAGAACTCTTATATAAGCTTATCATCGTCTAAAATGGTACATTCAATATTATTTATGTTTAGGTCATGATGCATACCTAATTTTGAACTTGAACATTTGATTATTTGAGAATAGACTCTATCTCACATCAGAAAAGGGAAAGTTTCTAAATTTTCTTCGATTGCATTCCTTGCAATCTTGTCCAAGAATGGCGTGATATGGAGATTTGTGTTTTCTACATACAAGGAAGTGAATTCCTTCATGGGGTATTGTCAAACTCTTAACTAATTTCTTACTAACCACACAAACCAACATTTGTAGATTTACAAATAAGTTATGTACATGTATGATCTCACTTATGTTTAGATCATGACAAAGACATATTTCAAAGAGCATTTGATTATATGTAATATGAATACATCCCATGTAGAAAGATGAAAGATATAAATGGTTTTTGAAGAATGACTTAATATATGCACAGATTTGTGTTTTATGAATGTACATGAAATATTATATGAGAACATACATTCCATCACAGAAAGAGGAGATATGTATTTTTTGGAGGAATGGTTTTTAATATGGAGATTTGTGAACTTTCATAGATATAAGTAATGGAAGAATGGCTTAATATGAAGATTTGTGAGCCCTTTAATTTGAAAGGGCATTTGAGGGCATTTGATTATATGAGAACATCTATTCCACTGTAGAACATGAGACAGGTATTTTATTGCTGAGTAAATAAGGTCACCTGGAATGAGAAATTCACCTAAAGTATCTGGGACATTATCCACAAGGTGATAAGTATTTCATTGGAAGAATGGCTTAATATGGAGATTTGTGAACTTTCTGCATACACAATTGAATTTATTTTCAGGGTATTATCAAACTCTGAACACTAAAATTGGTTACCAAGAACATAATTTTTCTCTTTAAAATTTTGATAGATAATATTTTACATTTTTTAGATCATGTATGCTTAATATGGAGAGTAACTGTTTTGGAAGTTTTGGAACTTTGTGATGTAAGTCTAGTTTAAAAAAAGTGCCAAAAAAGTATAATTAAAAGAGAACGATAATCTTAAATCCGTGGAACTCCGGTTGGGTATGTTATTATTTGTTATCTTTTATTTAATATTTAGTTAAATATCTTTAAAATATTTGCTAATAAAGTGTATATGCTAATATGTGTTATTGGTTTTTCATTTTATTGTTTTTTATTCTTACAAATGTTTACATTATATTTGATGGAAAACATGTTTACATTATATTTTCTAGAAAGGAGCATGTTGGAAGATGGAACTTAACTCTTTTGGTATGTATGGCAATTTTTCTTTAATAACAATTTGTTTTATTTATCTAAAATGGTATGTGTACATTTTATTTTAAATTTGTAGATATATTTTATTTTAAGCTTTTAAATTTTAAATTCGACAAATGTTTTCTTTTGCAGGTATGAAGTGATATATCCTAAAGCGATGGCTTAGAGCCCATAATTTTGGAGTTAAATGTTTTAATCAAGCCTATTAGTTTTTGTTATTAGCCTAAAATGGTTATGGAACCTATGTATTTGCCCATGTAGCTATGCAAACTTTCATTATATATATATATATATATATATATATAGATATAGATATATATACGATATTTTTGGAACTCAAAACATCAATTTATTGTTTCATCTTTGATTTCTCTTATATTGTTTATGATGGTGGAATATATTGTTTAATGTCCATTTATAAACAGTCAAGTAGCTTATAAATTATTGTCATTTATGATGGTGAAAGGACAATTTATGTTTTATGGTCATCTTATAATTTCAATTTTTATGATCTCGTGAAAGGATAATGTATGTTTTATGATACTGTACTGAAATTAAAAACATTTTATTTCATTTTATTTATAAACATCATTGTACTATGTCAAGTACAAATTATAATTTCAATTTTAATTGATTTGCAAATATGGTTCAATAGTCAAACATATCATCAAATTATAGTTTCTACAACTTATAATTTCAATTTGTTTGATTTGCAAATATGGTTGAAAATAGTCAAACAAATCATCAAATTATATTTTCTACAACTTCTAATTTCAATTTTGTTTGATTTGCAAATATGGGTGAAAATAGTCTGAAACAAAATCATCAAATTATAGTTTCTATTCTATTTGTAGATATTTTTATAAGTTGAAGGGTTCATAGGGTTTATAGGGTTGAAGGGTTGTAGATATTTAAATATTTGATAGTCGTGAGCATTGACAATTTCCATTGGGTGATATGGATTTTATTCCTTTCCATTCAAGTGATAATCAATTACAACTTATAATTTCAATTTTGTTTGATTTGCAAATATGGTTGAATAGTAAAACATATCATCAAATTATAGTTTTTGTTCTATTTGTACTATTTGTAGATATTTTTATAAGTTGAAGGGTTCATAGGGTTTATAGTATGAAGGGTTGTAGATATATATATTCCATAGTCGTGAGTGCTGAAAACTACAGAGTTTTCATTGGGTGATATGGATTTTATTCCATTAAGTTCAAGTGATAATCAATTGACTTTTGTAGATTTTTAATGAAAAAAATCAGCAAACTAAAATTTATGTCAAACACTTAGCAACCTAGAGATAATTTTCTTGCATGAACTTCATAAATGCCTCAAACCCAGATTCAAAAATTACCATAAGAAAAAATACACATTCTAAGCAAATATGTAGCGGAAATAAACACAATGGACATGAACCCATAAAACTCAGAAATTTAGGCAAAAGCCAGGGAAAACCCCAAGGTGGGGAAACCTAATGAGAGAGAGAGAGAGAGAGAGAGAGAGAGAGAGAGAGAGAGAGAGATTATTTAGCTTCAGGAAAGTACAGTAAAACAACAATATCACATTTCCAGCCAAGAGAAATACCTCACAGCCACAAAAAATAGTCCCAAAATTTTATGCCTTGGAAAATGTGCCCAAGTCCATACAGTTTTACAACCTCCTCTAAATATGTGTCTCAAAAATTATGCCCAACAGAGTGTTGTATCTCCTGCATAGTACGGCCCAGTAGAAAGAATAATATCTCCAAAAACTTCCTCAATTTTTGTGTCAAAGGATGTCTCGAAAATCGTGGCCCCTCTTCCTATTATACGGACTGCACAGATCCATATAGTATGACCCAACACAGAAAATAGAACAACACTCACACAGAAAAAAGGCTTGGGATTTATGCCCTCCTTTTTCTTAGGAAATGTTCTCTCCAAGTTGCTCACTTTCCTCTCTCAAGCTTACTCATAAAATCTCTCTCAATCAACTCCTCTCGTCTTCTCGATGTGTCTTGCACACTACCCAATGAATTCTTTTATAAATCTAAAAATGAAATTTTCCCTCCAAAGTGTCTTTTCACCTTCCAAATCCTAAATCCAAAGGCCAAGATTATATCTTGCCTTTTTCAAGATCGAGGGTCATGATTCATTCCCTCCAAAATGAATCACTTAAAATATTAAAGTGATTTCACTTTATTACATAAGTGCTTTATGAAATAAAGTCACCTTAAAATTGGAAGGTACACATTATTAAAAAGTCACTTTAATAAAAGAACCACTTTCTAACAACTTTATAAAAACATATTACAAAGTTAAGTGTCAGGTAGTGTAAACATAAAGGTAACATCTGCATTCAAGACAAAACATGCAGAGTACCTCTCAAGCTAAAAATCTAACACTCCCACTTAGCAAGGGATGTACTTGCTGCCATCTCCATCATCTGGTCCCATCACATTGTTCTCTGTAGGAGCTCCCTCAAAACCTGGAGCCATCCTCAATGCCTGTAGAAAACTTGAACTAGTATATATTCTCTTAGCAACCTCCCAGAACCCCGAGCTCACTTCCTCTTGAGAATTGGTTCAATCAACCTGGTTGAGCCTTTTGCCAATGCTCATAAGAGACTCACTCTCTTATCTTAGAATGAAATATCTAATCCTTGGAACCATGTCTCAAAAGCCTCCTCACGCTCCTCATCTGACATTGAATCATACATTGAAGGTTGTCCTCTCAACATGTACAACCTATCCACCCGGTTACTGATCAACTGCAGCTCCATCGGGTCCACTCCCTACCTATAGATAAAGACATGTTCCCTCTTGAAAAATATGCAATATCCTACATCCTCCAAGGCTGAGACTGAGATAAATTTAACCCTCAACCTTGGAACAAAGAGAACTCCATCAAGGTCCAAGAGTCCCCCAAACATGAGTTGGAAGCTAACATTCCCAAATTCACATGCAACTCTCGCCATACCACCTTCATTTATCACCTGTCGGCTAGGACTAATCTCTGTGAAATATAGAAATGCTTTCCAGATTCCTGTCATGTGGCAAGAGTCTCTACTATCCATAATCTATTTTATATCACCTTCAAATCCTCTGTTGTCAACACTGGAAACTATGGTGACCAAAGAAAATTCCCTTTCGTACTTTGAAGCATAGTCCTCCATGGATGTTGTAGCATTTTTTCAGGCCCCTCTAATTTTGTCTTCTTCTTCCTCTTGGGACAATGAGAGGCAAGGTGCCCCAATTGGTTACAACAAGAGCATATGACTTTACTCAAGTCCCTTCCAGAACTTCCTTTCTTCTTTCTCTTTGAAGTAAGAGAAACATTCTCATCAACTCCATATGTCTTCTATTTACTGCTGTAAGATATTTCTCAGATCTACTCCTGAGTTAAATCATCCCATAGTCTTCTCCAATATGGTAGATGTTCACATCCCACCACACACTTCATGAAGACTTCTCATTCTTTGGTGAAGCCATTTAAGGCTATCCTCACCATCTCAGAATTTGTAATGACCTCTCCAACAATAGCCAACTCATATTTTACTTGACCCACCCGGGTAACATAATAAGAACCACTCTCGTCCTTACCCATATTGGTATCATGAAACTTATCCTTCAAGGCCATCTTCCATTTCTCATTCTTCGCCTCAAACAAGTTCCTAAGTGCACCACACATCTCCTTGGTAGTCTTTTTCTTAGCCAAGTGTGGGATAAGGTGATCCTTCACCCCATCCAGAATAACCCTCTGAGCCTTGGCTTCCTTGAACTCATGCAAGTCCAAAGAAATAGGATCTGTTGCAGGAGCTACCAAAACAAAGTTGACATAGTAATAAATTTTGTTCTCCTTGAGAAAAACTGAAAATCAGACCATCCACTGCAAATAGTTGGAAATGTCATCCAACTGATCCTCATATATAATGCGTGTAGCCATATTCCCTGTCACAACTCAATGAAAACAATCACACATTTTTTCCTTTTCAACTTTGCCCAAAAATCACACTGCCCACTGTCACTCAAAGACAAAGTTGTAATACCATGTAGACTTTTAATGAAAAAAATCAACAAATTGATTTTTTTGTCAAACACATAGCAACCTAGAGATAATTGTCTTGCATGAAGTTCATAAATGCCTCAACCCACATTCATAAATTACCATAAGCATAAATACACATTGTTAAGCAAATATGCAATGGAAATAAACACAATGGATAACAACCCATAAAACTCAGAAATTTGGGCAAAAGTCAGGGCAACGAGAATATGGTATTTCTAGCCAAGAGAAATACCTCACGACAACAAAAAATAGTCCCAAATTGTTTTTCCTTGGAAAGCATGCCCAAGTTCGTAGAGTTGTACGACCTCCACTAAATTTTTGCCTTGAAAACCATGCCCAACATAGTGTTGTACGACATGCACAATATGTCCTCGCAGCAGTAATAATATCTCCAAAAACTTCCTCGATTTTTGTCCCAAAGGATGCCTCGAAAATCACACCCCCTCTGCCTGTTGTACATATTATATGGATCCGTACAATATGCCCAACATAGAAAATAGAACAACAATCACACAAAAAAATTCCTTGGGATTTGTGCCCTCATTTTTCTTGGGAAATGTGCCCTCCAGGCTTCTCACTTTCCTCTCTCAAGCTTACTCAAAAAATATCTCTCGATCAACTTCTCTCGTCTTCTCGATGTGCCTTGCACATTACCTAATGCATTCTTTTATAAATCTGAAAATGAAATTTTCCCTCTAAAGTGTCTTTTCACCTTCCCCAACCCTAAATCCAGAGGCCAAGATTATATCTTTCCTTTTTCAAGATCAAGGGTCATGATCCATTCCCTCCAAAATGAATCACTTAAAATATTAAAGTGATTTCACTTTATTACATAAGTGCTTTATGAAATAAAGTCACTTTAAGATTAGAAGGTATACTTTATTAAAAATTCACTTTAATAAAAGAACCACTTTCTAACAACTTTATAAAAATCTATTACAAAGTTAAGTCCCTAGTAGTGTAAACATAAAGGTAACATCTGCATTTAAGACAAAACATGTGGAGTACCTCCCGAGCTAAAAAGATAACAACTTTAACAATGATTTTGTAAATTTAATCATATTGATCATTGCATCAATCTAGGCCCCTCCTTTATTTTGATAGGGCATAGACTCCTATCAATCCAATATTTAGTAAAAACCCTGAACTCAAAATTGAAAATTCACAATGAAATGACAGTCCAACACTAAACTAGTTATGTTCATCCTTGGTTTCTTTATTGAAAATTCACAATGAAATGATAGTCCAACACTAAACTCATTATGTTCATCCTTGGTTTCTTTTCGAGCTTTCAAAAAATTTATTCAAAAAAATGTGAAATAAAAATATACTTTGAAAAACAATTGTGAAATAAAAACATCATCTAACCTTTTTTAATATGTAAAATTAAAATATACTTTAATATAAGTAAGCAATTTTCATTAAAATTTATATTTATATAAATTGTTTGTATCGAAAAGGGAAGAAAATGTTTGATGGATTATCAATCATTTACACATTGGAAGTATTCACTAGTTCCATTAATATGACACCTATGAGTGTTGTTCAATATAACTGAATAACTTTCTATTCAAAAAATTGCAGGGATATCAATGCACCATCCACAATACAAGGTCTACATTGAGTAAACTTCCAACTTTGTTATCATGTCACAAATCACATTATTTTTCAACTTAATTTTTTTTAATCAAACTTAATGAAAACTATGTTTAAAATGTGTGTTAGGTAACATCATAAACATTTGTCAAGTAGCTCATAATTTCAATTTTGTGTGATTTGCTTCAAGATATTGAAATCTAAATGCAAATTACAAATAAATTTAATATATCAACACTTTTGGAATCAAAATTCACAATTTCATAATTAAAATTGATACTTTTTAGGATGTCTTTAAATTTTTTAATTAGGATGTTAATCATACAGTACCTTGAATTCTCAATATACTCCAAATTCAATTAAAAAAATGAAAATCTAAATGCAACAAACCAAGCCTTAGTAGATGGTGTTATTTTTTTTATTTTTTGTTATCAAGTTACACAATCAAATTCATTTTCAACTTAAGTTTTTTCAATCAAACTTAATGAAAACTATGTTTAATCTGTAGAATATAAGTAGTGTTAGGTTCATCATACACATTTTTCAAGTAGCTCATAATTTCAATTTTGTTTGATTTGCTTCAACATATTTAAATCTAAATGCACATTGTAGCAATTTAATATATCAACACTTTTGGAATCAAAATTCACAATTTCATAATTAAAATTGATACTTTTTAAGATGTATTTAAATTTTTTAATTAGGATGTTAATTATACACTACCTTGAATTGCCAATATATACCAAACTCAATTAAAAAAATGAAAATCTAAATGTGTGCAAACCAAGCCTTAGTAGATGGTGTTATTTTTTATTTGTAGAATGATATTATTCATAGAGATATCAATAGAGAGGGGGATGATTTTTTGAAAGGTACTACATTTAGTGAAAGTTTTTCTAAGCCATCAATAGTCCCTTATAATGACATGGAAATGGGTCGTAGTTTTGATATGAAGTTATCCTCTTCATATGAAAAAAGCATTTCAATAATTGGAAATAATGAATGCAAATATTTTATGTAGTAAATTGATTATGCATTAAAGTATTTGTGTATACAATGGATAATTTGTAGGATTTGTATAATCACCCAAAGTATAGGTCATTTTAGGTTCCCTATACAATCTATAGGTTCTTCCCTCAAATTGTAAATAAGGATTGGTAAACTTTATAATTCGTCAAAAATATAACTTTCCTTATTTGAATGGACCACGAAAATAAACTAAACCAAATGATTTTATAATCCTAGATATTCATAAATACGTGTACTTTCAATGAAAAATATAAAATTCTGGAATGTACATTTCACTTGTTTAAATAAGTCATAATTGTAACATCCCGCTCTGGCGCACTTACAAAACTTATTCTTTGAGGACACTTGCTCGCAAGTGATCTGGATTTTTATGATGATAAAACATTATCCTTCATTATGATGCGATATGATAGATGACATGATATATTACTATTGTTATATACATGCGCTATTGACTCAGTTTATTTGAGTGTGCAGGGTTTTTGACCTGGAGGATGCAGAGGCATCGACAGAACCCTTGGACTCCGGATTGAGTCAGGGAGTGTTATATTTGAGTTGATTTATTTACCATGATATTTATTGATTTGATGATATGTTGTTGACATGTTCTGACATGATGGTTGATGATGCAGGCTGACGATAACTTGCCGACCAGACTCACATATGGAGTAAAGGGGCCGCACATGATTTCCAGAGAGGTTGAGGGAGAGGTGTGGACAGCAGCCCTGCCACAGCCTACTAGCACTCCCATCGTGGCTTGAACTGTAGGTTAACGATTACCTAGTTCGAGAGGATCCACGATGTCGTGAGGGAAGACTGCGACAGTCGCTCACGATGATTCTAAGGGGCGCGCAATAAGGCGGGGGCCTTATTCCTTAGAGCCCTTAGTCTTCCACAAGTTCACCTGGTGGAGTGTTGACTCCAGGGGTTATAGATGTCTACCAATCAGTCAAGTCAGCGAGTGGCACCCTTGGAGCACGTGGTGAATCCTGAAGGGCACGTCACGCAAAGAAATCAAGTCGGCAAGTGGCACCCTTGGAGCACGTGGTGCATCCTAAAGGGCACGTCGTGCAACATAAGCAAACGAGGCGAGTGGCACCCTTGGAGCACGTAGTGCGTCCTGAAGGGCACGTTGCATTGATGATGATAATGAGACAACCTAGATGACCCTATGATGCAGGAGCACCCGCAACATTCGCAATTCATCATATGAACCAACGCGAGGAGGAAAAGAATTGTACAGCTGGACAAGCCAGCAAACTTTTTTTCTTTTAATTTTGAATTTCACCTTGGTATTGTTGCGCTGTCGTTTACTAAAGGCATTCAAAGCCAGGTGCACTTGTATTATGTTACAGATAGGAAGGCAATAAATACAATTAAGGCTGGTAGATAGAAAGTAGCTGTAGATTAGACAGTCACTTTTCGAGAGGGAAAACAGAGTATAGACACCCTCCCTTGTATCATTGTATAGTTAGTATTCAGTATTAGCATAAGAGAAGAGAAGAACAGAGCAGAGAGTCTGTGAAGAGCCTCCATGTATAGTTATTGAATTAATAGGAAGAACTTTGATTCAACCCCATGGATGTGTTTGATCTCTTTGTGTTATTGGGATTATGTTGTTGCATACTTGCTTCTTTTTATGCTTATCTGTTATATGCTGCTTATGTAATTG
>ML780267.1:101247-134348 GCA_009831015.1 Picea engelmannii | reverse complement strand
AAAAAGAAATTAATTTTTGGAGAAACGTGGGGGATGAGTGACACTTGGACGACAGAGAATTTTTAGAGGATTGTCATTAAAAATTAATTAATAATGATTTAGGAATGTAGGTGGGTCTCAAATTTCTATAAAGGAAGGGGAAATAGGAGGAAGAGGGAGGAACCGTTAGCGTAACGTTACGCTGCTGGATTGTGGCTTGACTAATTGCTCGTGAGGAGCTGGGTATTTTCTCAGTTGTATTGGAGTGGTAGCTCCGCCTTGGAGGTGAGCTGAGAAGCTTGTCTTATCTCTGGATCTTGTGTGGCCCCTTTGCGGCTCAGGGGGCTAAGGGGGAAGCAGAGTACCCCTAGTGATTGGTTGGGAGGTACCGGTGAGGTCGCTACGGTCGGTGAGCGGGAGCGGCACGGAGCGCGAGACGTCTTCCGAAGCGGGCGTAAGGAAATGGTATGATCTTAAATTGGTGAAGTAGAATGCATTTTTATATTCGGCAATTTAAATGTTATTGTTGACTGCAATGTTTATTTTTCCCTCGTGAATGTAATGACACCGTCCGGCATAGTTTTTACCCATCCTTGGGCAGAGGGTTAGCCATTTACTTGCCGGTGAATTCACTCCTTTTCTTGGCCGCAATTTCGCTCATGTTAACACTCATCTTTTGGTTTTAAAAAGGAAAACTTAACGGCTTTAACGAATTGTTTTAACCTGTGATTGATTGAATGCCTAAAGCCAGTTTCAATTTCTGTGGCTCTTTTGTTTTTTGTGGGCAATTTCATTTTTGTGGCTTTTTATTTTTCTGTGGCATTGTTATTTCTCAGTGAGCGAATTGTTTTTGTTCTCTGCATTGAATGATGAAACCTCTCTGCATTATATCTCTGGATTATGGGTTAATTCCCTGCGTTTGTGAACTTTCTCTGTGATTTATATTATAGCTGGCACTTCCAGTGACGGTGGGCATTCCTTTGTGATCTGCGTTTTATATATTCGCTGGCGTTCTTAAATTTAACCCCAACAATGAAATATGCATGTGTTAGGAAATTTTAACTGGCATTCGTTGTATGTGTGGGGCGTTTAAATGATCTACGTTTTGCTGGTTATATGGGCATTTTTAAATGGCATTTCATTTGTGTTTATTGGGCGTTTACCTCTGCGTGCGTGGTCTGCATTCTCATTCAGAATGAGCATCATTACATTTCGTTTTCTTCCTTGGTTGGCCTTTGTTTGAAAAGTTATTGTCATTTCGTTTTTACCCCGGCTGTCATTCGTTGTGAATCTTACTGTCATTTCGTTTCCTTCCTTGGTTGGCTTTCGTTTTTAAAGATACTGTCATTTCGTTTTACCCCGGCTATCATTCGTTGTAAATTTTACTATCATTCATTTTTCTTCCTTGGCTGACATTCGCCTGTGAATTTACTGTCATTTCATTGTAAAGTCTGACAGTTCGTATGGGGAATTTCATTCCTCTCTTAGCCTGGGAAGATATTACAGTGTGCATTGATTACCGGGTGTGTTGATTGCGTGTGAGTCGTATTTCAGAGGGGGCATCTGCGTTTTCAGTGGGCATTGTTATTTCTGCGTGGGCTCCCATTTCCGTGGGTGTTTTTATTTCTGTACGCGTTGTTGTTTACCTCATTGAACATGAACGAAACTCTCTGCGCATTATCTCTGGGATTGGGTTATTAGATCTCGGCGTCTTATCTTTTCTTTAAACTGTTATTCCTACCTCTGCGCCTTAGATTAACAACCATTGCTGGAGACTGGCCATTTGGTTCTCTGCATGGCTGGCACCCACACCCCCTTCCGTCGGCGGACTGCATACTAGTGGTCTGCGTCCCTACCCTATCAGTTCATAAATTGCCTTCCCTCCTAAAATGTTGCGTGTTGTTTCTAAAACGCAGGTGATTCGCTCCCTTTTATGTTAATGGCAACTGGCAATTCGCCCCCTCTTTATTGTATCCAATCGCGTCGGGTTATTACTCTTAATCAACGACAAACGGATGTTGACAGTAGCCTTAAATCACGGTCTCCACCTTTTGTGAATCGCCTGGTTGATTCCCATTATAATATGTTAGCAGGTTAGTTTTAATAGGTGGATTCATTATGTTATTGTTAATTTGATGTGGATTCATTACAATATAATTGCAATAGAAAATGTAATATGAATTGTTTTTGTAATAATGTTTATGGAAGGTTGTTGTATGGCGACCTGTGGTTATTTAATGACAATATAACATGCAATTGAGGAAGCAAATATAAATCGATATACCAAAATTCCAGGTCGAATGCTTTTATGGAGGTTTAATGACTTGCATTAAATGTTTTGTCATAAGGAAAAGTGATCATTGAGATTTGCATTGACGGAAATAAATCATTTTATGGAAGGTTAATGAATGCATTAAATAATGATTTTTATGTTATAAAGGAAGGTATTCGTTTTATGGAAAGTAGTTAATTTGCTTTAAGTAATGATTTTTTATGTTATAAAGCAAGTACTCATTTAAGGAAAGTAAATGATTGCATTAAATGAGTTCTTTATGATTTTCCCTCTTATAGTATAATGGAAGGTAAGCATTAGTTTGGTTTAATGCGATCCTAATATAAGGCCATTACGTAGGATTTTTGTTCAAGTTAGGAATTTTAGGGGTTATGCATTAATTGGTTATTCATTGTTATTCATTAATGGTTTCTCTTTCCATTAAATTGTTATTTCTAAATGGTTACTCATTAATTGCTTTAATTGATTCTAAGAGTAAAAACATGGCTATTATGGTCAAGGTTTTGGTAGCTCCATTTTTTTAATAACAACCAAGGGTAAGGTCATTATTACTTTAATTGAATGATTGGTGACATAGAAGGCGATGACCTGGATGTGATATGGTGATGTTAGGGTAAATTCTTTATGCATGCTAATGCATGATTGTAGGATCATTAATTCTAAGGGCACACAATCTTTATGGTTCAACAAACGAGGATTTGAAATTAATTAAAGTACATTATTTAGGACTGGGTCGGTAACTCGTCGTTTAAGAAAAAAAACAAATGGAGTATTTGGGTTGTAATTATTCTCATGGAGTCTCATTAGTGGGTGGACCTAGGTCTTCCATAAAGGGCGTGGTTGTATGTTGATTGGTTGTCCTTGGTCATATTTCATTTCTTGGTCTGCTTGTGTTGGGTGGGATGTAGACACCTCCAGGTAACCTTAGTATATATGTCTGTGTGGGTGATTTTTCGTTGTAAAGAATCCAGTGTTGTATCAAGAGTCTCGGGCCCTTTAAAGGCAGGGTTTCCACTCTTGCGACACACCTGACCAAGATTACTAGTTTCTGCCTGAGCAGTCGGCCAGGAGCCTGTCTAATCTTCTTTCGAGAAGACATAAGACTAAAAGCCCTGCTTTTCTGTGCAGAAATAGTAAACTCTACTGTTGGATTCTTCCATCTGTGACTGTATTGTACCTAACACCTGGTGTCATTGTCTGCTTACAACTGCTAGTTGTACGCCTTATGTTTAGGGGCGTTTATTGCCTGTTGTCACTGTGATATGTCGGGATTGTCTTGTTGTGTTCGTCTTGCTTGCATCTTGTTCTAGTTCGAGTTACTAGTTTCTGCCTGAGCAGTCGGCCAGGAGCCTGTCTAATCTTCTTTCGAGAAGACATAAGACTAAACGCCCTACTTTCCTGTGCAGAAATAGTAACCCTAGCACCATGGATTCTTCCCTCTGTGTTCTTACTGTGCACCCCCAGTATGTCTTAATGGTTGTGTTGTGTGCCTTATGCCTATGGTCATATATTGTTGCATTTACTCGTTGTGTGCCTTCAGTCTTCTTGTGTTGAACATCATGGTTGCGTCATGCCGGTTGTCGAGTGGAGACGTAGAGTCAAGTGTGTTTGTTACTTCTTCACGCGTGCACACACCTTAAACAAAAAAAAAAATTGCACCTATTCTCAGAGTTGTTGTCGTAATGAGGAGGTCGTTACAATAATGGTATGCCATATTCAATTATTCATTCATGATCGGCTTTGGACATTTTTCATTTTCTAACCTTTTTTTTTTTTCTTGATCGAACTTCTATAAAATTTATGCACATTGCACATACCAAATGCCTATATTGACAATTATAAAATCCAATTGGTAGTCTTGAAAGTGAACATGAGTATCCGTGTGATGGGTTTATTGAAAAAAATATCCTTTCAATACGATGGATCCTCTTTCATATATAAAACCATTATCATCAAAATATTTTAATAACCTCATATTTTGTTCTTTGCATCACATCAAATAATATTTGATGTTTTCAGTGTTCTGTACAGGTGCAACCACGACAAATACATCTCCTGCAAATAATTCGATATGTTCCAACAAATAGTTCGTGTTATATTATCACACAAGTACATCTACAAGTTGTTTTTAAATATTTAAACATAAAAATCACCTTCTCTAACAATATCAGAAACTCTACCGCCATCAAATGACACTATAGTTTTATTTGATTCCATCTCCTTTGAGCTTGCAAGTGGGATTTTCCCTTTATATTAAGTTCGGTATGTCTTTAAGATTTAACATATTCCACATTTTTTTTTTGCAAATCTCTATGGATTTTGTGGCCTCTATGAAAACTGAACAAAAACAAGATTCATTTCTTCTATCAAATGCAAACACATTTTATAGCGTTTTGTTTGAAATGAATGCACTTTTCATGTCGCATGTATTGTACCGACTACATATGGTATTGATATATTTACATCTTGGATTCCAACATCCCAAAAAAACCTGCACAAGACAAGAACTTGTTAACTTGAAATATACCAAGAAAATGATTGAATATCATATAAATTTGAACACGTGAATAAAAATATCATTTGTACATGTGTAACATGTATATATGTACACACCTATGCACATATCTTCACAGAATATTTTCATGGATTAGTGTAAGTTTGCACCATTCAACAACTTGATCATTGGATTCAAATCGATTGGCATGAGGGTTCATCTGATACCTTCGAAGTGCTAGTTTTACACATGTCCCTTCATTGTGGTGCTCTCCTTTTCCATGACCAGTCTAAAAAAAAATCCAACAATGTGTAATGTTTGATTTCTTATGAAGATGACACAATAAATATAATAATCATGAAGATTTGAACTGACCTGCACATCCATATGACAATATCCAATGTTGATTGAATATGATCCCACATTATTTGAATGAATCATAAAATTTATCAAAATAATGTTGTACATAATGTGTAGCATGTGGTCAATCATCACTTACATAAAATTTATATTCTTTAATAACATGTCGATTGTCATTAGTGCTTTCTATGTTATCAAGACTTCATTGAGCATGTCTATATAGAACATGTACAAATATAGTGATTTGATTAGAATGATAGTATTCACTCTGTATTTCTTTTTGTGCAGCGAATGTGTAATTATCTGCAAAATCAACTACAAACAAAATTGTCACTGGTGGAAACACTTCATGAGATTGTTTGAATTTTATGTCTTGTCATTGAGCTCTATGTGAATGCTTGGATTATTTATAAAAAATTTCCTCAAACTTCTTCAAAAAATCTATCACACAGATTTAATCTAGTTTCAAATCAATCCTTTTGGAAATAACATTTGGAGAATGTGGAGGCGTGCTTCTGATATATTCATATCTCTTCCAATTGGATGTTATATTATAAAATGATTGATCATTCATATCAATAGGATAGTTTGAGTTAAACAAACTGAGATTTCCACAACGATCACATTTCTTTCCACCAACACATTTGTTTTGGTAAAATAATGCATCACCTTCTCTTTCACATAGAATTTAAGATATAAAATCACAGAATGTGGATGGAGGAGGTGAACTTGACCATACAGGTTTACCAAAATCAAGAAAAGTGTCATAATATAACTCAAATTCCACATGATAATGAAAACAACAAGTGTCACAAATAGTGATAGGTCTAACAAACCATGTTCTTTGTTGCACAAATGTATTGATGGAAATTTTAACTTCTTTGTGTTCTTCTTTAAACTTATTGAACAATTCTATTTGTGTCATTGGAAATATATGTTTTGGATGTTATTTATATTGTTTTTGTACTATTATTTGTCGCAACACATCCCTTGTATGTGGTGAAACATGAGATTCTATGAACCAACAATTACGAGTCGATTCTTTAACATTTTCTGTAAGTCTATCTTTGTAGGGTTGTCTAGAAATAATTGTCGAACAAGAAAATGTTCATCATTTGCATCTATTTGTAATCGAAATTTTATATGTTTGTACAATGCTTTTCTTGATGCTCCCATCGCTTTTTCCATATGTTGTGCCATACGATCTTCTATATTGCTAGATGAAACAAATGCTATTTGTATTACTCTACATCCAACACTGGCATCTTTTTTCGATATTTTCCAAAAGCTTTTAATACACTAGTTATATTGTCAAAGACATTTTGTTTCACCTTTGTATCTTTTGTTGACTTTTGAATACCCAATAATGATGTAGGTTATTTTAGCCTTATTGACTTTATTATAAAAAGTAAAATTTGAGCTTGTACTATCACTGATTCATCTTTGAACAAAGTATTATACATATTCATAACACGATATCTTATATAATGATTAACTTCTTTCTTCCCAAATTTTTTAGTATCAACATTTTCTAATATTTCATCATCAATGTTGATAGATTCTTCTGGATATTTCAATTTAAATTTGATATTAAAAAAGAAAACCCAAACATAAATTCACTAAACTATGTATACAAGTGTTCATCTTATATTATCTAGAGATTTATGTACATACCAATAGGTGATTCAGCTTCTGCTTCAATTTTGGTTTCAACGACTTCATCAACATTATGAGGCAAAACTGTTTATGTCTTTTGAAAAACATCAAATCCGAATTACAATGAATTAAATATTTTAAACAATAATTTAAATAAATGATTCTATACTTTTAATGTAGACAATATGCGTACATGCATATACTTGGTTGGACTTCTTCTTGTTCAAAATCTCTATTTACATCATCATCGTTTCTTTCTTCAATATTTTCACGTTAGATTGTTTTTTTCTCCAATAATGCTCTTTCCTTTGTTCGTTATGGCGAGTTTCATCTTGAGTGTGATCAATTTTTTTATTGCACAAACTTAGGTTGCCCATGAGTGTAGTTATCTGTAAAAGTTAAATAAAAAAAATCAATATTTCAAAATAGCATAAAAAAAAATTCATTCTTACAAAAAATATTAAAAGATAATTTATAAAAATTTTATGTTCAACAACACCTTCACCTTGAAAAAATGTTCAACAATGCCTTAAATATATAATTTTATTTTTCATTCAAAACATCAACCACCTTGTTCAAACCAACAAGAAAACAAAAAGAACGATTCAAAGTTTTTCTTAGGGCCTCCACATATGAAAAACCATGAAACGAGAGTGTGAACTGTGTTAAATTGGTTGAGTCGAAAGCATATTTATAAAATTTGGCACCAATTGAAAGGAAACAACATGTCCCTTCAATTTTTCCGACCGACGAAATTCTCTCACCCATCTTTTGGCCAAAAAACAAATGTTCGACCAAAAAACTAGTAATCCATTAGTAAAATATATTTTGGCCAAAAAAAATACTTTTTGACTGAAAACCTGCGAATGGGACTTTTTGCAAGAACCTGATAATTCCATCTAGCTTACTTGAACTTTGGAGGTTGCAAACTCCTGCAAATACTCAGATTTTAGATTCAAAATTGATATCAATATTTGCAAAATTGAATCTACTTTCTATGGATACAATTTGTTTTCATTTTCATTATTTTAATCTAATTTTATTTAATTTTATGAAAACGTCACTGCATAATATTTTCAGGGGACATTATGATTCATTGAAATGAAATATTCATATCTCCAAATATACACAATGGAAAAATTAGAAAAAAATATATTCACAATCCTTAAAATGTTCTCTTCAAAAGGGTATTTTTATATTTGAATTTTAAGTACAAATTAATATAAATACAAGGTGTGGGGAAACATGTGCTTAAAATCAACAACTGCTTCATCTTGGTGAACTTCAAAAAAATCTAGAAATTAGAACATTCATCTGTTTGATTCAAAATTATAGTCATAAGAAAATAGAGACTTTGTAGATTGTTGCAATATATTTTTCTTGTAAAAAACAAGAGTTTAATAATATATACATTTGTAACGACCCCTCTTTGTTACGACTACAAGAAAACAACTGTGCATTTTTATTTTTAATTTTTTTGTGTTTTGGAAGAAAGGCGACTACAGCGACAGTTAACCACACCACTAACAACGAACACAAGAATGCATTCCATGCAAATGGTCAACTATGACTCCACTCACTAACACAAGGGAAATTTCGTGAATCAAGCATAGAACAACAAGGAGGAATGACTACCCTTCCGATGCAAACACGACCACGCCCACAGGCTAAGGAACAACACCCCCATCCTGACATCACGCCCTAGATGAACAAATACTAGAACCTCAAGGCGCGTGGACCTAACGCCTGAAGGCGTTCGACCCTTGTGCCAAGAGAAACTTGCACACTTGTCAAAACTCACACAAAAGAACCTACTCCGGCCAAGATATCGTTCGCCACTATCCCCAGGGCACACCATGACCCCCTCATTAGAAATAATGTCATTCCTCGAGTGATAGATGCGTCAATAACCTTGGCGCAAATCAAAAGGGACCAAGACTCAAGAAAACTCCAATGATCTAGGAACCAAATACTGACTGGGAGACTATACCTACCCCACAAAAAGGTTGACGAGATAGAAGAGGATGAAGACAAGGGGTGACGCCAACCCACATGACATCGATCCTACCCCCACCAATCACCCAATCTAACTGGTGTATGATTACATTCAATTTTAACAAGGGTTCCATTCTAATGGGGCACGTCAAGTTACAATTAGACAGTAATGCGTTTGCTAATTAAACTTCAATACAATTAATTTTGCAAATGTAAGTGGTCAATACTAAAACCATAATTATAAATGCCCTCTATCCTTAATTAAAATTCAATCCAGCAAGTCTAAAATTTTCAATCCATTCCTTACCAATCAAATTTTAATCTTTAACACAACCTAATTGGGCAATTCTACATTAATCCAAAATCTCCATCCAACTATCCATTAAATTGAATAACAATATTAAAAAGCTTAATGTAGGATGCTACTATTATAATACCTATGAAAAATTTAATCTCAACGTGTAGTCTAGCTATACTAACTGAACCAATAATACTAGTTGTCTATTATCATTGTGAAGGAAACTGCTAACTACTAACATCGTTGTCACAATATAAGAAGACAATTAACATAGCAGTTACCTAACAATTAAATTAGCAATGACAAGGCCATTTACATGAGTGTTATCATAACAAGTAATAAAGCAATAACAAGGCGATTACCATGTTGATTAACATAACAATTAATATAATTGTAAAAATACAATTACATGATTGTTAACATAACAATTAATAGATCAATAAGAAGGTGATTTCATATTGTTTAACCATTTAACTCACTGCGACAATTAATAAAAAAGAAGGAATCTATTGATGACTAATTCATGGTAGAAAATAAGATGGAAATTAATAAGGCAATAATATAGATTTTATCATTGCAATTAAGATGGTAATTAATAGAAAAACACATACAACATTTCAGGAAAAATGGTGTCCAATCCAGCAACCGCAGTCAACCATTTAAAGGGGCAAAACATTGTCACACCAGCAGTAAAATGCAGTCCCAGTTAATGGTGAATCATTCTGCCATACCTCAGCAAGCATAGGCTACCAATTAATGGCAAATAGTGGGTATTTAACAACAACTCAGTCCATCGTTTGAAAGAAAAAATGTGGGCATTTAAAACGACAATCTCAGTCTCATTTGAAACCAAAAATGTGGGCATTTTAAATGGCAAACTCAGTCTCATTTGAAAGAAAAAACGTGGGAATTTTAAGTGGAAAACTTAGTCTCATTTGAAAGAAAAAACGTGGGCATTTTAAACGACAAAATCAGACTCGTTTGAAAGAAAAAACATGGGAATTTTAAACAGTGAACTCAAACTCATTTGAAAGCAAAAATGTGGGCATTTTAAACGACAAACTCAGTCTCATTTGTAAACAAAAACGTGGGCATTTTAAACAGCAAACTCAGACTCATTTGAAAGAAAAAACGTGGGAATTTTAAATGGAAATCTCTGTCTCATTTGAAAGAAAAAACGTGGGCATTTTAAACCAAAAACTCAATCTCATTTGAAATAAAAAAACGAGGGCATTTAGAATAGCAAACTCAATCTCATTAGAAGGAAAAAATGTGGGCATTTAAAATAGTAAACTCAATCTCATTTGAAAACAAAAATGTGGGCATTTAGAATAACAAACTCAGTCTCATTTGAAAGCAAAAATGTGGGCATTTAAAACGGCAGTCTCTGGCAACATTTAAAAGCAAAAACATTTTTCCATTTCTAGGATACTAATACCAAATGAAAACATGAATCAATTTGTTTTTCCCTTGCCCGAATACCAATACAAAATGCAGACATGAATCAATTTTTTTTTCCATTGCCATAATAAAAATACAAAATGCAGACATGAATCAATTCATTTTTCCATTGCCAGAATACCAATACAAAATGCATACATGACTCAATTCATTTTTCCATTGCCAGAATACAAATACAAATGCAGACATGAATCAACTCATTTTTCCATTTCCAGAATACCGAAAGGATCCAATCATCCACGGACAACAACAGAGGTAGATGGATGATAGGTTCGTCCTTTTCTCATCATCCTCGCATAGAAAGGTAGGGCATTGAGATCCATAGGTCTATTAATGCCGAAGCATCGACCGTAGATCAGGCTCATGGCTAACTTCCCAAGCAAGGAATGATGAACTAGGGACGAAGGGAAAACAACCACAATGGTCACAGTCAATACACCATGGGGTAGTCAAGACATGTGGGGGAATGAAGGCCATGTGAGTCAATCAATCATCGATATAGGCTATAAAAATTTCAGTCAACAATCTAGATAGTCAATATACTTACCCAATTAAAAAATCAGATCCCAAGCATAAATCCTACAACAATCTACCATACAAATTGAAGAAAGCGTACCATCGCCTAATCGCCCACTCTGAGTTGAAGTCCTGTGTGCTCCGTGAAACTCTCACTTTCTGACTGATGAGACTTCACACGCTAACCAGAGAATCAACTATCTCCCAGCTCGTCTCACAAGGCCAAGCTACCACTCCTCACTGAGCTGGGTATCCCAACTCCCACAAGCTAAGTCAGTCAAGTAGAGATTTCTGCAACGTAACATTACACAAACATAAGATATCCTTTGACGCAGCACCCCCTGCCTCAACAGATTCTGTGCGACCTCCCAATCTTAGGATTGTTCCAAATCTTCCCTTGAGTCAGATTGAATCTTTGGTTTCCCCACAGAGAATAACACACACACAAGGTGTATTCCACAACTGACCAACAAATATGATCGGGGTTTTTCTTTTCCTTTAGAGATTTTGGATTTTGTGATTTCGTGAAACCTGTTGTCGAGCCCCTTGTATCTTCAACCTCCAAAACCTGAAACGTCAATGAGGGTTGACTTCATCAATGCACCGAACACATGCCTCTTGTTGCCACTTATTTTGGCTTTTCAGAACTTGAGTGATCGACCAACACTCATTCCTCTTCACTTATGATTTTTCGGTTTTCAAAATTTCCCCTTTTGGTGAGATCGAAGGTCTTTCGAAATTTTCCCCAAAGCTTGACCACTCCCTTTACTTTCATCGCACATATCCTCCGATTAATTCTTAGGACCAACCTTTTGGATTTTTCCTTTTTGCGATTTCGAGAATTGCGTTGACATGCAACTCTGTCTCTTGACTTCCGAAACCCCGAAACCCAATTGGGCCCACGACTATTGTCCTGCAATGTTTTCAGGAATTTTTCCTTTCCCTCTTCGGGATTTCGCTACTTGCGAGATCCACAGCAGAAAGGTTCCTCACCTACCGAAACTTCGATATCTGAATTCCCGAAACCTTTCCTCCAACGTGATCTACGACTGAGATCCTCCACGATCTGAGGACTCTGGATCTTTCGGCTTTTCACGAATCGGGAGTTTGAAACTCTCGATTCCAAAGATCGATGTCTTTTCTACTTCCTGACATCCGAAGTGCGGAAATGCCGAAATCCTGAAATTCACCCCAAGGTACATCACATTTCGCATCTTTGGGATTTCAATGCTAAGCGCCCCGGCTCCTTCTCATCAATATTCCCAGTATGTCGAACCCCGATATGCCGAAATGTCGATGTTTCACACCAAATGCACGTTGCATTTCGGGACTTTGGCATTTTCAATACTAAGGTCCCGGTTTGTTGTCATCAATATTATCGGTATGCCGAACCCTGAAATACTGAAATTTCACACTTGATTATCCTTTTCGTGAACTGGGAGTTTGAGTGACCAAGGGTTTTGACCTCCACTCCCAACTTATGGTCCCGAATTCTCGAAATGATTTGACGGCTTAGACAGACCACAATCAATGGTCCATTTTGATTTTTGATGTCACAGTGGCAGATTCGTCCAACTCCTAACCACCTTGCAACTCCTCTAGATCCTACAGTCCTCACGATTTCATGAGTTCTACTCGGAGAATTCCGACTGCCCGATTCACTCCTCAATGACTTCTGCGAGACGAATCAGTGTTCTCCCTCCTGAACTTGTCTTTTATGAGATGCTTTCAACTTTCATCTCCCTTTGAACACTTCAAAGGTACTATCCCTCCTGATCTTTCACTTGAAAACTCAAGTCCCCAAAAGGAATTATGCTCGCACTCCTCACGACAATCTTTCAAATAACCTCTAGTTATTTTTTTCCTCGACTCTGTGCACTCTTTGCAACAACAATCCTTCCACCTTCACCTTAGTTGATAAATTCTAAGGTTTCAACTAGCATGTGCACACCTTGCACGACTTTGTACTTCACCTACCCTTCTACTGGTATGAGAACAACGGTATCTCTCATGAGCTTTCTGAGATAAAACTCAGACTCTTGTCAACGCACACCTTGCAAACGTTTCACTGCACTCCTTGTAGGAACTCTCAAGATTAGAAACAATTGAAACTCATTCTTCTCCTCCCTCAGACTTCATATACTTAACATGAAATCGCACATACAACACAACATTGAAACAAATGCATAAACAAAGAGAATAAAACAACTATAAGCATACCATTCAGTAAACGTAAATAGTAAGCATCATAACACCATGAAAATTGAGTCAAAGCTTCATATATTAACTCAAGTGCTCTTGTACATGGGTTCTTCTCTATAGATCTTTGTTACAGCTCAACAGATTATGAAAAAAAATCTCTCTTGTTTTGTTCTAATGATACAATAATACAAGGGTGAGGGTGTCTATATATTGTTTTCCCTCCTACGCTTCTAAAACTGTCTAATCTCTTAATTCAAATCTACCTACTTTCATTAAACAAACTTAATGTCTATTACATCCGGCAGATGAGAGAAAATATCTCAAGATCTGTTTACAACACGCAAGTACATTTCCTTTAACTACTACATTAATATCTTCTCATTAATTTTTCAAAAACATTTCAAAAACGTGCACTGGTGCTTTTCCAGCTGTCTTCCGCCTTTTGCGTTGCTTACTTGGCTGGCTTCTTCGGATGCTCCTGAGTCATCCTTCATCCTTCTCCTCCCTTCATTATATAGAGTTTTGAAATCCCTTACTTTCCTAAAATCTCATTTAATTAAGTTTTTTAAAAATTAAATCCTAAAAATTCCTCCCCGTACAAGTGTCACCCATCCCCTTCTTTCCTCCATAAATTAATTTCTTTAATTATTTAAATTCCCGTATTTCCCTCACCCACCTAGAGTCACTCCTAGAATCGCTCCTAGGTGTCCTCAAATTCTCTTACAGGTTTTAATGTCTTTCCCCATTATCAATTTTCTAGTTCAGTTTTAAATTAGAAAGTTGTTAACGGTAGATACCTTACTAAGTTTGACTTTCTTCTTTTTCCCTTGTGTTTCCCTTTTCTTTTTATGTTTCCCTCTTTTCATAGTTTCATAAATATTTTACATATCCCTCTTTCACCTTTTCATTTAGGACTCAAATTGGTAGGTGTAGAAATTAACCCGCTTTTTCCTTTTTCCCTTTTTAGTTAATAATTTTAAATTATCATAAATAATAAAACAATTATTTGCCTTTTTTTTTTAATTTTACCCTAACAGATTTTTATGAATCATTTAAATTGATTACCCCTTTATTATTACAAGATTTAACCAAAAGTATAATTATTATTATTATTATTATTTTTTTTTTTTTAAATAGATAGATAAAATTTTACCACTAGCATAATTTAGACTTAGACCTTAAATTTTTGTATTGGGCGACATTTTATTATCGAATTTGTTTTTAAAAATTATTAACACGTTATTCATCCTAAGGCCATCTAGGTTCATTCATTTATCATCAACAACACGATGTGCCCTTCATGATGCACTAGGTGCTCCAAGGGTGCCACTCGCCTTAATTTGTTTCCCTTGCACGACGTGCCGTTCAGGACGCACTACGTGCTCCAAGGGTGCCACTCCCCTCTTTCCATTTTTCTTGCATGACATGCCCTTCAGTGTGCCCCACGTTCTCCAAGGGTGCCCCATGGGTTCTTCTCTATAGTTCTCTGCTACAACTCAATAACTTATGAAAACAAATCTCTCTTCTTTTGTTCTAATGATACAATAATACAAGGGTGAGGGTGTCTATATCCATTTTCCCTCCTACACTTCTAAAACTGTCTAATCTCTTAATTCAATTCTACCTACTTTCATTAAAAAGAATTAATGTCTATTACATCCGGCAGATGAGAGAAAATAGCTCAAGATCTATTTACAACACGCAAGTACGTTTCCTTTAACTACTACATTAATATCTGCTCATTAATTTTTCAAAAACATTTCAAAAACCTGCGTTGGTGCTTTTCTAGTTGTCTTCCACCTTTTACGTTGCTTACCTGGTTGGTTGCTTACGATACTTCTGCATCATAATCCCTCACTTGAAAATTTTCATGAGCTCTTGCATGGTCTGTCCATGCTTATGAATTTCTCCTTCATCTTCCCAACTAGCATCTTCAATTGGATGTCCCTTCCATTTGACCAAGTATTCAAAATACTCTTTTCTCCTGGTCTTTTTTCTAATCCTTTTCTCAATTATGCTTTCCATCTGTGGCTTTTCAACTACAGGTATTTGTTTTGTCCATTGAATCTCTTTATGTTCCTTCTCTTCTCATGCATCTTCAGCTCTGTAAGGGTACAAATCCACAACATTGAATATCGGTGAGATTCTGATCCCATCGGGTAATTCAATCTCATATGTGTTTGCCCCAAATTTCGTTATGACCTTGCACGGTCCAATCTTTTTCATCTTCAGTTTGTTATATGTTCCCCTTGGGAACCTTTCCTTCCTCATATGTGCAAGAATCAGATCACCAACTTCAAATTGAAGTTCTCGTCTGTGTTAATCTGCTCTCCATTTATATTCCTGACTTGAATTCTGCAATCTCTCCTTAATTTGGTTGTGAAGCTCCTTCATTCCTTCTGCAAAGTCCTCTGCACTAGCACTCCTGAATTCAGCTTGTTCTGAATCTCTCAATTCAAAAAATCCCCTTGGCTGCATTCCATATACAATTTGGAATGGACTCTACCCTGTTCTTCTGTTAAGCGAATCATTATAAGAAAATTCCGCCTATGACAGAATGTGATCCCATTGACTGTGGTGTTCAGTCACTAAGATCCTTAACAAATCTCCCAAGATTTTTTTCACGACCTCTTTCTGCCCATCCATTTGAGGATGATATGCTGAGCTAAAAGACAAACTTGTCCCCATCTTTTTCCATAAGGTCCTCCAGAAATGCCCTACGAACTTGGTATCTCGATCAGACATGATACTCCTTGGCAAGTCGTGAAGTCTGAGGACTTCCTTGAAAAACAGGTTCGTAATATGAGTTGCATCACTGGTTTTCTGGCATGGTATGAAAAGTACCATTTTTGAAAATATGTCGGCTAACACAAGGATTGAATCATCGCCTCTTTATTTTCTTGGAATTCCCAATATAAAATCCATGCTCACTACGTCCCACGACCTTTCTGGTATGGGTAATGGTTGGTATAACCGTATGTTCTACCTTTTCCATTTTGTGTTCTAACAAATCCTACATCCGTCCACAAATTTCTTAACATCTGTCCTCATCCCTGGCCAAAAATATGAGCCATTCAACTTTGAGAACGTCTTATCATGACCGAAGTGTCCGACCAATCCTCCACTATGTTTTTCCTTCAGTAGGTTCTCCCTCATGGAGCAATTTGGAATACATAGTTCATTGCCTCGGAATAATAACCCATCCTAGATCATGTATTTAGCCCATTGGCTTCTGTCCCTGAGAACTGGATTCTTAGATGCCTCCTTAAAATATGGGTCATCCCTATACATTTCTTTGAGGTTATCAAAACCCAAAGTCTCGACTCTGAATTCATGCATAAGCAAACATTTCTTGCTCAAAGCATCAACAACTTTGTTAGCAGTTCCAAAAATATGATTAATCACAAAAATAAAATTCTGCATGAATTCAACCCATTTAGCATGTTTTTGGTTCAACTTCTCTCGTCGAGTCACGAATTGCAAATCGTGATTATCACTGTACAAAACAAACTCTTTAGGAACCAAATAATGTCTCCATTTCTTCAGTGCTTGTATGACTGCATAGAATTCTTTGTCATATGTTGAGTACTTGATCTTCACTTCATTCAGTTTTTCACTGAAGTATGCGATTGGCTTGTCATCTTTTCTCAAGACCGCTCCAATTGCAAATCCACTCGCGTCACACCTAACCTAGAATGTCTTTCTAAAATCCAACAAAACCAGAATTGGTTGCTTCATGATCTTCTTCTTCAGCAGGTTGAAGCTCTTCTCTGCTTCTTCTGTCCAGTGAAAAGACTTGTGTCTTTTCTTCACTATATCCATCATTGCTGTGCTAATTCCACTGAAATTTCGAATGAATTTCCTGTAGAAACTTGTCAAACCATGGAAGCTTCGAACTTCAAACACACTCTTCGTCGATGGCCATTTCTTAATTGAATCTAACTTTTCTGGATCCATCTTCAACTCATTTGCAGAGATAAAAAAACCCAAATAAATGAGTTATGTCCTCATAAATGACGATTTCTTCATATTTATCAGCAATTTCTCTTGTTGTAATCTTCTCATTACTGCAGCTAAATGCTTCAAGTGTTGTGCTCCTATTTTGTTGAAGATTAATATATCATCAAGATATATGATGAGGAATTTTCCAATGAAATCTTTTAGGGCTTCGTTCATCAACCTCATGAAATTACCCGGTACATTCGTTAAGCCAAATGGTGTGACAAGCCATTCATATAGCCCCTCATTTGTCTTGAATGTTGTCTTCCATTCATCACCTTCTCTCATTCAAATTTTATGATACCCGCTTTTCAAATCAATTTTTGAAAAAAACTTTGCTCCACTCAAGAAATCCATCAATTCGTCTATCCTTGGTAATGGAAATTTGCATATGATGGTAATTTTATTGATTTCCCTTAAGTCTGTACACATTCTCCAGCCTCTGTATTTCTTTGGGTTGAGCACTGTTGGAACAACACATGGACTCAAGCTTTCTCTAATCAATCCCTTTTCCATTAAGTCTTGGGTCTATTTCTTAAATTCTTCATTTTCCTATGGCGTCAATCTATATGTGGCTTTGTTTGGAAAAATTGCTCTAGGTATAAGGCTGATATGATGGCTTATACTCCTGATAGGTGGTAACGAAAAAGGTAATTCGTCCACTACTATATCAACAAACTCTCCCAGCAATTCCTAGATTTCTTTTGGTAAATCATCTATCCTTGTACTGGTCAAAAACAATTTAGGCTTCCCGACCACAATAAATTGTGTGTCTTCCTTCTTCTTGACCTCCTTAAGAAGTTCCTTCCCACTCATGAGAAGTACAATGTTGCTCATTTATGTTTTCACCTCTTGGTTTTTAATCGACAGCAACATGTGTGTCCTCCCATTCTTCTCCAAGGTGTACGTGTTCTTTCCCCCATCATGAACTATGTTTCTATCATATTTCCATGGTCTACCCAACAATACATGACAAACATCCATGGGAATGACATCACATAATATTTCATATTTATATCCTCCTATTTTAAATTCAACTAAACATTGTTTAGTGACATTTACTAGGTGTCCTTTTTGTAGCCATGAAACTTTGTATGGGCTTGGATGTACAATAGTCTCCAGCTCTATCTTTTCTACCATCTTTGTAGATACGAAATTGTCTGTGCTACCACTATCCACTATGACATTGCATACCCTGTCTTTGGTTTTGCAAGTAGTCTGAAACAAACTGTTTCTTTGGGATGGGTTCTTTGCCTCCTTCTCTGGCTCCAAGAGAACTTTCCTCATCATCAAAGATCTTCTACCCTTAGCATCTTCTGCCTCAACATTCCATCCTTGAGCTTCAAAAATGTGAATTTCACCACCATCTTTCTTCTTATCTAGACACTCATAGGATTTATGTCTGATCTTTCTGCAGACAAATAATTTTACTTCACCGCCTCTACCTCTTCCTCTTCCTCTAGCTCCAGGAAAAGTATTTCTATCAGCATACTGCCCTCTCTCTGAGCTTCCTCCTCTCTCATGTTGAGTTTGAGGTTTCTTCCCCTCTTCTTTAGATTTCTGAGTTCTGTCCTGGGCAATTGTTTTGCCTCTGGCTTGACTTCTACCTTGGCCTCTTTGAACTTTCTTCCGGCTCAGCTTCTCTTTGGCTTTTAGATCTATCTGATAAGCATCTTCCACATTTCAAATGATCATCATGGTCATCTCATATTGAATGTCATACCATAGACCATTCATGTTTCTGGCAACTTTTTCATCATCTCTTTCCCAATGACCTGCTCTGATGTTTATCTTGTAGAAATATTCAGTGTATTGTTCACTGACATCAACTTCTGTCTCAAATTATGCATCCTCCGAAACAAAGTGATTTGATAATCCTTGGGTATAAATTTGGCTTTCATATTTGCAGCCATTCTATCCCAACTTTTGATTTTCTTCTTTCCCTTGTAGCATTTGTCAGCCTGCAATTCATCCCACCATAGTGTTGCATGCCCTTTAAGTCTAGTAATGACATGTTTGACCTTCTTGTCTTCCTTGACATCCTCATAGTCGAAGTACTTGTCGAGAGCTCTAATCCAGTCTAGAAGCTCTTCAACATCCAGGTTTCCCTCATACACTGGAATGTCCACTTTCTCTCTAGCACCTATCCTTGCAACAACCCTGAATAGGTGTTCGTCTGCTACATCTTCGACTGCAACTTCTTCTCCTTTGTTTCCAACTTCATTTTCACTTTTGTCCTCACTGATATCCCTAGTGTCAATTGTGCACCTCTATGCTGTCTCCATGGCATAAAGTATAGCATGTAACTCGTTCATTTCTCTTTCTCTTGCTGGATCAGGCATTGGCATTGGCCTGTCTCTTCTTCTCAGCAGAATGGATGTAAACTATTCCCCTATTCTCTCTACTACATAAAGAAAAGAACTTGTTATGAGCTCTGATACCACACTTACACAACACCCCTTTCCTCAGCAGGTTCTGCGTGACCTCCCAGTCTTAGGATCATTCCAAATCTTCCCCTGAGTTAGATTGACTCTTTGGTTTCTCCACAAGGAATAAAACACACACAAGGTGTATTCCACAATTGACCAACAAATATGATTGGGGATTTTCTTTTCCTTTCGGGATTTCAGATTTCTTGATTTCGTGAAACCTGTTATCTAGCCCCTTGTCGCTTCAACCTCCGAAACCCAAAATGTCAATGAGGGTTGACTTATTCAATGCACCGAACACACACCTCTTTTTGCCACTTATTTATGCTTTTCAGAACTTCAGTGAGCGACCAACACTCGTTCCTCTTCCGTTGTGATTTTTTGATTTACGAAATTTCCCCTTTTGGCGAGATCGAAGGTCTTTCTAGATTTTCCTCGAAGCTTGACCACTCCCTTGACTTCCGTTGCACGTATCCTCCCATTAATGCTTAGGAACCACCTTTCATATTTTTCCTTTTCACGATTTCGGGAGTTGCATTGACATGCAACTCTGTCTCTTGACTTCCAAAACCATAAAACCCGATTGGGCCCATGGCTATTTTCCTTCAATGTTTTCAATAATTTTTCCTTTGCCTCTTCGGTATTTCGCACCTTGCGAGATCCATGGTAGAAATGTTCCTCACCTCCCAAAACTCTGATATCCAAATTCCCAAAACCTTGCCTCCAACATGATCTATGGCTGAGATCCTCCACGATCTGACGACTCTAGATCTTTCGGCTTTTCACGAATAAGGATTTTGAAACTCTCGATTCCAAATACCGTTGTCTCCTCTACTTCCTGACACCTGAAGTTCCGAAATAAAGAAATCTCGAAAGTCACCCCAAGGTACGTCACGTTTCACGACTTCAGGATTTTCAATGCTAAGCGCCCTGGCTCCTTGTCATCAAGATTCCTAGTATGTTGAACCCGAATATGTCGAAATGTTGATGTTTCACACCAAAGCCACGTCACATTTCGCGACTTCGGGATTTTCAATACTAAGGTCCCGGTTCCTTGTCATCAAGATTCCTGGTATTTCAAACCCCGAAATACTGAAATTTCACACTTGATTATCCTTTTCGTGAACCGGGAGTTTGAGTGACCAAGGGTTTTGACCTACACTCCCAAATTACGGTCCCAAATTCCTGAAATGATTTGATGGCTCAGAAAGACCATGATCAACAGTCCACGTTGATTCTTAATGTCAGGGTGGCAGATTCGTCCAAGTCCTAACCAACTTGCAGCTCCTCTAGATCCTACAGTCCCCACGATTTCGCAAGTTCTCCTCAGATAATTCTGACTGTCCGATTCACTCCTCAATTACTTCTGTGAGATGAATCAATGTTCTCCCTCCTGAACTTGTCTTTTTTGAGATGCTTTCAACTTTTGTCTCCCTTTGAACACTTCAAAGGTACTATCCCTCCCGAGATTTCACTTGCAAACTCAATTCCCCAAAAGGAATTATGCTTGCACTCCTTGCGGCAATCTTTCAAATAACCTCTGGTTATTTTTGTCCTCAACTCTGTGCACTCTCTGCAACAACAATCCTTCCACCTTCACCTTATTTGATAAATTCTAAGGTTTCAACTAGCCTGCGCACACCTTGCACAGCTATGTACTTCACCTTCCCTTCTACTGGTATGAGAACAACGGTATCTCTCCTGAGCTTTCTGAGATAAAACTCAGACTCTTGTCAACGCACACCTTGTGGACGTTTCACTACACTCATTGCAGGAACTCTCAGGATGAGAAACAATTGAAAATCATTCTTCTCCTCCCTTAGACTTCATATACTTAACATGAAATCACACATTCAACACAGCATTGAAACAAATGCATAAACAAAGAGAATAAAACAACTGTAAGCATACCATTCAACAAATGTAAATAGTAAGCATCATAACACCATGAAAATTGAGTCAAATCTTCATATATTAACTCAAGTGCTCCTGTACATGGGTTCTTCTCTACATTTCTCTAATACAGCTCAACAGATTATGAAAGAAAATCTCTCTTCTTCTATTCTAATGATAATACAAGGGTGAGGGTGTCTATATCTGTTTTCCCTCCTACGCTTCTAAAACTGTCTAATCTCTTAATTCAAATCTACCTACTTTCATTAAACAGACATAATTTTTATTACATCCGGCAGCAGAGATAAAATCGCTCAAGATCTGTTTACAATGCACAAGTACATTTCCTGTAACTACTACATTAATATCTGCTCATTAATTTTTCAAAAGCATTTCAAAAACGTGCGCTGGTGCTTTTCCAACTGTCTTCCACCTTTTACATTGCTTTCTTGGTTGGCTGGTTACGATGCTCCTTCATCATCCTTCATCCTTCTCCTCCCTTCATTATATAGAGTTTTTAAGTCCCTTACTTTCCTAAAATCTCATTTAATTAAGTTTTTAAAAAATAAATCCTAAAAATTCCTCTCCGTACAAGTGTCACCCATCCCCTTCATTCCTCCACAAATTAATTTATTTAATTAATTAAATTCCCTTATTTCCCTCACCCACCTAGAGTCAGTCCTAGAATCGCTCCTAGGTGTCCCCAAATTCTCTTACAGGTTTTAATGACTTTCTCCATTATTAATTTGCTAGTTCAGTTTTAAATTTGAAAGTTCTTAATGGTAGATACCTTACTAAGTTTGACTTTCTGCTTTTTCCCTTGGGTTTCCCTTTTCTTTTTATGTTTCCCTCTTTTCCTAGTTTCCTAAATATTTTATATTTCCCTCTTTCCCCTTTTCATTTAGGACTCAAATTGGCAGGTGTAGAAATTAACCCACTTTTTCCTTTTTCCCCTTTTAGTTAATAATTTTAAATTATCATAAATAATAAAACAATTATTTCCCTTTTTTTAAATTTAACCCAAACAGATTTTTATAAATCATTTAAATTGATTACCCCCTTTTTATTACAAGATTTAACGAAGAGTATAATTATTATTTATGTTTTTTTTTTTTGTTTTTCTTTTTTAAATAGATAGATAAAATTTTACCACTAGCATAATTTACACTTGGACCTTAAATTTTCGTATTGGGCGACATTTTATTAAGGAATTTGTTTTTAAAAATTCTTAACACGTTATTCGTCCTAAGGCCATCTAAGTTCATTCATTTATCATCAACAACACAACATGCCCTTCAGAATGCACTAGGTGCTCCAAGGGTGCCACTCCCCTTAATTTGTTTCCCTTGCGTGACATGACCTTCAGGACGCGCTACATGATCCAAGGGTGCCACTAGCCTCTTTCCATTTTTCTTGCGCAACATGCCCTTCAGGATGCACCATGTCCTCCAAGGGTGCCACTCACCTCTTGAATGACTTGGTAGACATCAAAAACCCCTGGAGTCAATACTCCGCCAGGTGAACTTGTGGGAGACTCAGGGCCTCTAAGGAACAAGGCCACCGCCTTATTGCGTGCCCCTTAGAATCATCGTGAGCGACTGTCGCAATACACCCTCATGGAATCGTGGGTCCTCTCAAATTAGGTAAAATTTAACCTGCAGTTCGCGCCATGGCGGGAGTTCTAGTAGGCTATGGTAAGGTTGTTCTCAACACCTCTCCCTCAAGATATTTGGTAGTTGTGCATGACCCATTTACTCCACATGTGAGTCTGGTCGGTAAGTTATCATCAGCCTGCATCATCAACAAATCATGTCTGAATATATCCATATCATATCATCTAATAAGATGGATTAATATCACAGTAAAACAATCAAAGCCCAATGGTACACTCCTCGAATCGATCTGGAGTCCAAGGAGTTCCATCGATGTCTCTGCATCCTCGAGGTCCAAAATCTTGCACACTTGGTAAAACTGAGTCAATAGCACCTGTCTATGTCAATGCAGTAAAACAACATGTCATCAACCTATAACGCCTCATAATAAAAATCAAATGTTTTAATAGCATAAATAATCTGAATCACTTGTGACCAAGTTTCCTCAAAGAATAAGTTTTCTCAGTGTGCAAGGGGGGGATCTTAGATACACCCTCTCTTAGTCTAAACTTTGTCCTGAAGTTTCACAGCATAAGTGTCGAAATAATGTGTATCAGAGTATCATAAGTCTATCTATCAAACAAAATGGAAACTGTTGGTGCATATCATATGCATCCTCCCAGGTCGCCAAGTGCAGACTATAGCTGTCCCACTGGAACTTAACCTACTCCACCGTTCGACACTGTAGTTGTCGAATGCGATGATCCAAGATGCATATCGGCTTAGCCATAAGAACCCCCTCATCTGATACCCACTGGGTGCTCAAGTCAAAACATGTGTAGGATCACTAAACAAAATGTCTCAAATAGAGACGTGAAATACATCGTGGAAAATGCCTCAAGAATCAGGCAAGGCTAGTCAATAGGCCACAGGCCTCTCCTTTCCACAATCTCGTAGGTTACCATGAACCTAGGAGATAGTTTAGCCCATTTTTCCAACTGGATCAAACTCTTATGTGGTTTCAAATACAAGAATACTCGATTTCCACATCGTAACTATGGTCGACACGATGTGCATTGACATAACTCTTCTGGCGATCCTGCACTTCCTGGATCCTTTGTCTTATAGATTAAATTTAAATTACCATTTCTTGGATCGCTTATGGTACCACCAGGACCCTATCCTCAATCCAATCCCAACTCAAAGGAGTCTGAAACAGTCACCCATAAAGAAACTCGAAAATCACCATCTTAATGGTGCTTTGGTAATTGTTGTTATAAGCGAATTCCACCAATGGTAAGAATTATTCCCAGTGCTTTTGTTGGTCCATCATGTACATGCACAACACGTCCTCCAAGTTCTGGTTCATCCGTTCAGTCTGCCCATCAGTCTCCGGGTGATATGCAATACTAAGGTTAAGTTGGGTTCCCAAGGCCTCTTGGAAACTCATCCAAGATCGTCCAGTAAACACTGATCTGTGATCGGATATAATCCTCTTAGGGACACCATGAAACCTCACAATCTCACTGATGAAAACTCTAGCTATTTCAGGTGCCTGATACATCGTACGCACAGGAATAAAGTGAGCAGTCTTCATCAGAGTGTCTACTACTACGAAAATTGAGTCATGTCTCCTTGCCGTCAGTGACAATACAACAATACAATCCATTGAAATAACCTCCCATTTCGATTCTGAAATAGCGTGTGGTTGTAGTAATCCTGCTAGGTGTCTATGTTCAGCCTTTACCTACTGACATTCTAGACATATGGCCACATAGTTGACTATGTCTGCCTTCAATACCTTCCAGAAGAATAAGGGTTTAAGGTCCTCTCTCATCTTCGTGACTCCTGGGTGAGCCATGTAGATGGATCTATGAACCTCTCTTAGGATCAACATCCTCAATTTTTCATTCGGGGGTACGTAAATCCAATTTTTAAACCTCAATAAACCATCGCTATCAAATGAAAATCATTCAAATCTTGGTACCATCATTGTGTTTTGTCCGATAAAACCCTCGACCTCTTTGTACCAGTCATCGTCATGTTGTAAAGTTAGAATATTTTCACGTAGATTCGTCTAAAGAGGCAGCATCAAAAATATGCGTGGTCTCTGACTCAATGCATTGGCCACTCGGTTCACTGTTCCTTTTATGTAAGTAATCTCGAAATCGTACTTGCTAAGAAATTCTGACCAACACCATTGTCGCATGTTCAGGTCACTTTGCGTAAATATGTGTTTTAGTCCACAGTGGTCAATCTTTAGTTCGAATTTTCATCCAACAAGGTAGTGTCTCCAAACCTTCAAGGCATTTACTATGGATAACAACTCCAAATCGTGCATCATGTAGTTCTCCTCATGCCTTCTCAGTTTCCTCGAGATGTAAGTGATCACTCATCCGTTTTGCATCAAGACTTCACCTAAGCCTTCCTTGGATGCGTCGGTGCATACCCAGAAGCCTGTGTCCATGTCAGGGACCTTTAGTATCAGTGTTGTTGTCAACAACTCCTTGAGCCTCCGAAATGCTTCCGTGCATTTCTCTGTCCAAACAAGCTTCTTATTTTTCTTCTGCAATTCCATGATCGCATTTTCTATCTTCGAAAATCCCTTGATGAACCATCGATAGTATCCTGCTAAACCCATGAAGCTACACACTTCTGGGACATTCATCGGTGTAGGCCATTCCATAATAGCCTTAACCTTGGCTGGATCCACGACAATGCCTTCGCCAGAGATGACATGCCCTAAGTAGTGAATATTCTATTGATAAAATGAGCATTTGGAAAACTTCCCATACAATTTGTGCTCTCGCAGACACTGTAGTACCAAGTACAAGTGCTCTTCATGCTCCTCCTTCATCCGAGAGTAAATCAAATTATTGTCAATGAATACTTGGAAGAACTTGTCCAAGTACTCGGGGAACACCCCGTTCATCAAACTCATAAATACCCCTGGGGATTTTGTCATTCCAAATGATAAAAAAGTAAACTCGTAATTTCCAAACCTCGTCTTAAAGGCACTCTTAGGGACGTCATCTTCCTTAATCCGTAAATGGTGGTACCCTGATCACAAATCGATCTTTGAGAACAACGTCGCACCCTTCATATGATCTAACAAATCATCAATCCTCAACAATGGATATTGATTCTTGATCGTGGCCTTGTTCAATTGACGGTAGTTAATGCAGAGCCTCCATGACCCATCCTTGTTTCGTATGAAAATAACAGGCGCACCCCACGGTGACACACTTGGACGTATCAATCTCAGGTCCAACAATTCCTTTAGTTTCATTCTCAACTCCTGTAACTCCAAGGTCGACATCTGATGAGGCATTCTTGCTATGGGTTCAGTCCCCAGTTTTAGGTCTATGGTAAAATCCAATTCCCTCTCTGGTGGCATCCTAGGTAACTCCTCCAGAAATACGTCCGCAAACTCTCTCACCACCGAAAGGTGTTCTAGACCTTGTGCTACTCCCTTCTCATTTAACGCAAGGATCACATAAATCTTGCACCCCTTGGGCATGCTCTTCCGAAGTTGCAGGGAAGAGATGAACCTCAGGGAAACTCCCTGGTTCCAACCTACAATCACTCATCTTTGTCCCTCATCATCGACCAAGCTCAACTATTTCATCTCACAGTTGAGTATTGCCTCATGCGATTCCAACCAGTCCATACCAATCACGATGTCATAAGACCCTAAGATCATGGCGTACAAGTTGGACCTGGTGAAAAAATCTCCCAGGTTAAGGGTACAACCCATAACCTTTTCTTGAACCTTCTATTTAGCTCCCGAAGCCATCTCTACTAAGCTAAAATCATCTTGTTCGAATGCCTTTACCTTAATCCTTTTTAGTGTTGCACCCAAAATAAAACTCTCGGTAGCACTGGGATCTATCAAAATACTAAGGGTCTAGTTAGCGATGGTACCCGACGTCTCGAGCATAGTTGAATGGTGCTCCGCCTGGCGGTTATTCACCGCTGCATAAATCCAATGGGCCTTTCCCATATCTCCCACGGTAGGGGGTCCAGCTGATCTAGATGCTCTATTCCTTTCCATTGGGTATTCGCATTGGTAGTGTGGCTCCCCACACATCCAACACCCCTTCTTCCTTCCAGTACTCCTGGTACTCAAAGTAGAAGATGAATTCTAACAATAAGGCCAAACTCAAACTTCTTGACCTTAAGTTTCTGGGTAACTTGGTGCGAAGCATATTGAAGCAACTCCAAAATGGGCCTCATACTCGGGCACCATGCAGCTATCTCGTTGTGAGGCGTCGAACTCATTTAGCTTAGGCTCAACGAATTCCTTAGAAACATACCTCTCCTGGAACCGTCCCTCAAACATTTCCCATGACACGTCGTCGACGGTCATGTTCAAAAGGGGTAGGAGCATCTTCTTCCATAAAAGAGCGCTCCCCTTCATTTGAAAGACCACCATGTGGACCGTCATGCTGGAGGTCGTAAATGTGAAGTGTGAAGAACACGCCATGCTCTAAAAATATGATTCAATGACACCACCATCTGTGACACTCGTGGATGCTAGAACTCATCTCTCTCGCGATATCAGAGGATGCTAACTGTACTAGCTATTGCGCATTGTGGACCCTGAGGGGCTCCCTCTAAATGCGATCTCCACAAGGACACATTAAGATTTTTACTTAATGCAATGGTTAATACTGACGAGTTTACTTGACGCAGACCCTTGACCCTTGGGCTGAGATCCACTCAGGATCGTTCTAAATCTGCCCTCTTGAATCTGAATGACTCTTTGATTTTCCGCACAGGGAATCCCTCACACACACAATGGTGTATCCACAGGTCCTTATGAGTATTCCCCATGTAATCAACCACAAAGCACCACCCAAGTCTCCTGATCTTAGTAAGATCATGCCATTTATCAAACCGAGACTTCGAGTTTCATGATTTCATGATCCCTGTTGTCAAGAGTTCCTGTCTCTACAACCTCCGACACTTGAAATGCCGAATTTCTGAAATCTTTGGCCACATCCTCCTCCACAACTATATCGTGTTTAGTGACTTCGGGAGTTCCAGTACAAAGAACCCTAACCTCTTGTCTTCAAAAATACCAAAATGTCAAACCCCGATGCGTTCAGTAAAAGACTGGCTTCCAACGGAACTTTTCGCCGATTTGGAGTTTCGGACTTCGCGACTTCACGAATCCTGATGCAAGGCTTCCGACTCTTCTACCTCCAAAACCATGAAATGGTCAACAAGGTTTGACTCCACCTATTGACGAGGACACACCACCTATCCACTCCACCATCTTCTATCTCTGACGCAGATTCTTGCCACCTGTCACTCTTCCTGACTTTCGAACTTGAAGAAGTCTTCGACTACCATTCCCCTACCACTTCAAAATCCTGAATTCCAAAATGGTGCCTTCTTTCTTTAGATCGACAACCCACGTTATTTCCGGCTTTCAGGTACTAGGAGTTTGAAACTCTCCATTCCAAACCACTATCTTCTTAGGTTCCTGAACCCTGAAACACCGAAATGCCAAAATGCCACTTCACAATATTTTGCGTTTCACAACTCCGGGGTTTTTCAATGCAAAGGCCTCTGGCTCCTTCTCCTCTAGATCTCCGGTATTCCAAATCCTAAATTACCAAAATCCTGAAATTCGTCACTTAACAATCCTTTTCGCGATTCGGGAGTTAGATTGACCAAGGATTTTGGCTTACACTCCAGACTTACGAACTCTGAATCCCCAAAATGATCTGATGCTCCACTATCACGATCAACGGTCCACGTTGAGTCTTACCTCCCAAAGGGTGGATTCATCCAACGCTTAACCTCCTTACAATTTCACTGAATCCCATGGTCCTCGCAACTTCGCGAGTTCTCCACAGAGAATTTCAACCGCTTGTTCCCTCCTTGATAACTTCTATGAAATGAACCAATGTTCCTCGTCTGATCTTGGCTTCTGCAAAACGACTTTGCTCCATCTCCCTTTGAGTACTTTCAAAGGTGTTGGCCCTCTTGAGCTTTGATTTACAAACTTGAGTCTCAAAAGGACTCTTGCATTCACTCCTTGCGGTGATCTTTCAAATACTTCTAAGTATTTGATTCTTCGACTCTGTGCACCTTCTGCAACAACAGTCCCTTACCTTTCAACCTTAGTTGATAATTTTAAGGCCTCGACTAGCCTGCGCACACCTTGCACGGCTTCTGTGCTTCACCTGTGATTCTGTGGGAATGAGAACAATGGTATCTCTCCTGATCTTTCTGAGATAAACTCAAAACCCTTGTCAACGCACACCTTGCGGGCGTTTCACTGCGCTCCTTGCAGGAGCTTCTCTCACTCGGGAAGAGAAACAATTGAAACTCATTCTCTTTCTTTCTCAGACTTCAAACATTCAACATGAAATCATACATACACACAGTATTAAATAAAATGCATAACAGAGAGAATAAGACAACCATAATCATACCATTCACCATGTATAAACAAAAAACATCATAACACCATGAAATCTGATTCAAAGCTTCATATATTAATTCAAAGCTCCTGTACATGGACTTTTCCTTTCAACTCCCTGCTACAATGCTCTTCTTCTGTGCTATGCTAATGATACAACCACTTCTATGATACAAAGGAGAGGGTGTCTATATCCATTTTCCCTCCTATGCTCTAGCTGTCTAATCTATGAATTTAAATCTACCTACTTTCATTAACTGAGCTTAAATTCCTTTTACAATGACAGATGAGAGAAAATCACTCACGATCTTTTTTCAATAGCCAGATATAAATGTAAGTACACTTCTAGCTACTACATTAATATCCACTTCTTAATTCTTCAAAATATTTCAAAATGTGTAAAATGTGTTGGCACTTTTCCCAGTTGGCTTCTACATCCATGCTCACTTGGCTGGCTTCTTACGATGCTCCTGCATCATACTCCCTTGCTTGAAAAATTTTGTGGACTCTTGTTCATGAGCTCTTGCACAGTCTATGCATGCTTCTGAATTTCTTCTTCATCTTCCCAACTGGCATCTTCAACTGGATGTCCTTTCCACTTGACCAAGTATTCAAAATACTCTTTTCTCTTGGTTTTCCTACTGACTCTCTTGTCAATTATACTTTCCATCTGTGGCTTTTCATCTATAGGCATTTTTTTTGCCCATTGAACTTCTTTTTGTTCCTCCTCTGCTCCTGCTTCTTCAGCTCTGTAAGGGTACAAATCGACAACATTGAATATTGGTGACATTTTGATCCCATCGGGTAATTCAATCTCATATGTGTTTGCCCCAAATTTCCTTATGACCTTGCATGGTCCAATCTTTTTCATCTTCAGTTTGTTATATGTTCCCCTTGGGAACCTTTCCTTCCTCAGATGCGCAAGAATCAAATCACCAACTTCAAATTGAAGTTCTCGCCTATGTTGATCTGCTCTCTGCTTATATTCTTGATTTGAATTCTGCAATCTCTCTTTAATTCGGCTATGAAGCTCCTTCATTCCTTCTGCAAAGTTCTCTGCACTAGCACTTCTGAATTCATTTTGTTCTAAATATTTAAATTCAGAAACTCCCCTTGGCTGCATTCCATATACAATCTGGAATGGACTCTGCCCTGTTCTTCTATTCAGTGAATCACTGTAACCAAATTCCGCCTATGGTAGAATGTGATCCCACTGATTGTGGTGTTCAATCACTAAGCTCCTCAACAAATATCACAAGCTCTTATTCACAACTTATGTCTGCCCATCCGTCTGAGGATGATATGTTGATCCAAAAGACAAACTTGTCCCCATATTTTTCCACAAAGTCCTCTAGAAATGTCCAACAAATTTGGTATCTCGATAAAAAACAATACTCCTTGGCAAGCCATGAACTCTGACGACTTCCTTGAAAAATAGGTTAACAATATGAGTTGTGTCACTGGTTCTCTGGCATGGTATCAAATGTGCCATATTTGAAAAAATTTCGACTACCACAAAGATTGAATCACATCCTCTTTGTGTCCTTAGCAGTCCCAATATGAAATTCATGCTCATTGTGTCCCATGTCCTTTCTGGTATAGGCAATGGTTGATATAACCCTATGTTCTGTATTTTCCCTTTTGTGTGCTGACAAATCCTACATCTATCCACAAATTTCTTAACATATGTCCTCATCCCTGGACAAAAATATGAGCCATTCAACTTTGAGAACGTTTTATCATGACCGAATTGTCCGGCCAATCCTCCACTGTGTTTTTCCTTCAGCAAGTTCTCCCTCATGGAGCATTTTGGAATACATAGTTGACTTCCCCTGAACAACAATCCATCTTGGATCATATATTCAGTCCACTGGCTTCTGTCCCTGAGAATTGGATTCTTAGACGCCTCATATGCTTCCTTAAAATCTGGGTCATCCCTATACATTTCTTTGAGGTTATCAAAACCAAAAGTCTTGACTCTGAATTCTTGCATAAGCAAACATTTCCTGCTCAAAGCATCAACAAATTTGTTAGCAGTTCCAGAAATATGCTTAATTACAAATGTAAAATTTTGCATGAATTCAACCCATTTAGCATGTTTTTGATTCAACTTCTCCTTTTGAGTCACGAATTGTAAAGAATGATTATCACTGTACAAAACAAACTTTTTAGGAACCAAATAATGTCTCCATTTTTTTAGTCCTTGTATGACTACATAAAATTCTTTATCATATGTGGAGTACTTAATCTTCACTTCATTCAATTTTTCACTGAAGCATGTGATCGGTCTTTTGTCCTAGCTCAAGACCGCTCCAATTGCAAATCCACTCGCATCACACTTGACCTAGAATGTTTTGCTAAAATCCGGCAAAACCAGAATTGGTTTCTCCGTGATCTTCTTCTTCAACAGATTGAAACTCTTCTCTGCTTCTTCTATCCAGTGAAAAGATTTGTGTCTTTTCTTCACTGTATCCATCATCGGTGCACTAATTCCACCGAAGTTTCGGATGAATTTCCTATAGAAACTTGCCAAACCATGGAAACTTCGAACTTCAAACACATTTTTCGGCGATAGCCAATTCTTAATCGCATTTACCTTTTCTGGATCCATCTTCAACTCATTTGCAGAGATAACAAAACCCAAATAAATGAGTTATGTCCTCATAAATGATGATTTCTTCATATTTATCAGCAATTTCTCTTGCTGCAATCTTCTCATCACTGTAGCTAAATGCTTCAAGTGTCCTACTTGTGTCTTTCTGAAAATTAATATATCGTCAAGATATACGATGACAAATTTCCCAATGAAATCCTTCAGGACTGCGTTCATCAATCTCATGAAAGTACTGGGTCCATTTTTTAAGCCAAATGGCATGACAAGCCATTCATACAGCCCCTCATTTGTCTTGAATGTTGTCTTCCATTCATCACCTTCTCTCATGCGAATTTGATGATATCCACTTTTCAAATCAATCCTTGAAACAAATCTTGCTCCACTCAAGCAATCCATCAAGTCATCCATCGTTGGTAATGGAAATCTGTATCTGATGGTAATATTATTGATTTCCCTTGAGTCTGTACACATTCTCCAGCCTCCGTCTTTCTTTGGGCTGGGCACTGTCGAAACAACACATGGGTTCAAGCTTTCTCGAATCAATCCTTTGTCCATTAAGTCCTGGACCTGTCTCTTAACTTGTTCATTTGTTGACGGGCGAAACAGTCCATCCGTCAACTGGGAGAGTAGAACCGGTCCGGGGTTGTCTAAATAACCCAAGCCGTTTGGTATGGACCACCCTGACGAGTTTAACGGCTCCGTTGGCCGCTCTAAGGTCTCGTAAGGAAACCAAAGAGAAAGTTGATTTAAGTTAAATGATCTAAACTAAGGAAACTAGAAACTAATAAAAACTAACTAAAACAAACTAACTAACTAACTACAAATTACTAACTACTTATATGTACACAATACTAACTATGGTCATAATAACTCAAATCAACTAC
>ML780267.1:77948-101147 GCA_009831015.1 Picea engelmannii | reverse complement strand
CACTTGCAGTTGTGAAAACTGAATCGAAATTGAATTGTAATGATCGCAAAAATGAGACGAATGTCCATTAGCACAATGCGACAATACTTTTGTCATAATACGACAAGGGGTGTAGGCAGCTTTTTGAGAGTAATAAAAAAAAATGGGTTGGCTGCCAACATCATTCTCCTGTGGCGTCAACCTATACGCTGATTTGTTTGGTAAACTGGCTCTACGTATACGATCAATGTGATGGCTTATACTCCTAATCGGTGACAATGAACAAGGTAGTTCGTCCACTACTATATCAACAAAATATTCCAACAACTTTTGGATTTCCTCTGGTAAATCATCCACTCTTGTACTGGTCAAAACAATTCTAGGCTTCCTGACCACAATAAATTGTGTGTATTCCTTCTTCTTAACCTCATTAAGAAGTTCCTTCCAACTCATGAGAAGTACAGTGTTGCTCACCTCTGTTTTCACTTCTTTATCCTTAATCGGCAACAACATGTGCATCCTACCATTATTCTCTAGGGTGTATGTGTTCTTTCTCCCATCATGAATCACATTCCCGTCATATTTATATGGTCTACCCAACAATAGATGACAAACATCCATGGGAATGACATCACATAATATTTCATCCTTATATCCTCCTATTTTAAATTCAACTAAACACTGTTTAATGACATTTACCTGATGTCCTTTTTGTAGCCACAAAACTCTGTATGGGATTGGATGTATGAAATTCTCCAACTCCATCTTTTCTACCATCTCTGTAGATACAAGATTGTCTGTGTTACCGCTGTCCACTATGACCTTACATACCATGTCTTTAGTTTTGCATGCAGTCCGAAACAAACTGTTTCTTTGGGATGGGTTCTCTGCCTCCTTCTCTGGCTTCAAGAGAACTTTCCTCATCATTAAGGATCTTCCGCACTCAGCATCGTCTGCCTCAATATTCCATCCTTGTGCTTAGGCAATGTGAGTTTCACCACCATCTTTCTTCTTATCTGGACACTCATAAGATTTATGTCCGATATTTCCGCAGACAAAGCATTTTACTTCACCACCTCTTCCTATTCCTCTTCCTCTGGCTCAAGGAAAAGTATTTCTATCCGCATACTGCCCTCTCTGTGAGCTTCCTCCTCTCTCAATTTGAGTTTCTGGTTTCTTTCCTTCTTCTTTAGATTTATGAGTTCTGTCTTGGGCAATTGTTTTTCCTCTGGCTTGACTGTTGCCTCTGCCTCTTTGACCTTTCTTTCGACTCAGCTTCTCTTAATCTTTCAGAGCCATTTGATAAGCATCTTCTATAGTCCAAAGGGTCATCATGATCATATGATCTTGAATGTCATATCACAGACCATTCATGTATCTGGCAACCTTTTCATCATCACTCTCCCAATGACCTACTCTGATATTTATCCTGTAGAACTCTTCAGGGTATTCTTTCACTGTCATCAGCTTCTGTCTCAAATTATGCATCCTCCGAAACAGAGTGATTTGATAATACTTGGGTATGAATTTGGCTTCCATCTTTGCAACCATTCTATCCCATCTCTTGATGTTTTGCTTGCCTTTGCAGCATCTATCATCCTGTAGTTCATCCCACCATAGTGTTGCATGCCCTTTAAGTATGGTAACGGCATGTTTGACCTTCTTATCTTCCTCAACATCCTCATAGTCGAAGTATTTATCTAGAGCTCTAATCCAGTCTAGAATATATTCAACATCCAGGTTTCCTTCATATACTGGAATGTCCATCTTTGCTCTGGCACCTATCCTTGTGACATCCCTGAATAGGCGTTCATCCGCAACATCCTTGACTACAAATTCTTCTCCTTCGTTTCCAGCTTCATTTTCACTTTCAACCTCACTGATATCCCTAGCGTCAACTGTGCATCTCTATGATGTCTCCATGGCATCAAGCCTAGCATGTAACTCACGCATTTCCCTTTCCATGACTAGATCAGGCATTGGCATTGGCCTGTCTCTTCCTCTCGGCGGCATGGCTGTAAACTGTTCCTCTATTCTCTCTACTGAAAGAAAATAATTTGTTCTATGCTCTGACACCACTTTGACGTGTATCAGAGTACTCTTCTTCCTCCTGCTTCCTTTGTCTACAATATACAAATAGATTCAAGATATGATACCAAAATTGACGCAGACCCCCGACCCTTGGGCCAAGATCCACTCAAGATCATTATAAATCTACCCTCTTGAATCTGATTGACTCTTTGATGTTCCCCACAGGGAATCCCTCACACACACGACAATGTATCCATAGGTTGTTATGAGTATGCCCCATGTGATCAACCACAAAGTAACACCCAAGTATATTTATCTCAGTAAGATCATGCCCTTCGTCGAACCGAGACTTCGGGTTTCATGATTTTGCGATCCCTGTTGTCGAGAGTTCCTGTCTCTACAACCTTCGAAACCCGAAATGTCAAATTTCTGAAATCTTTGGCCACGTCCTCCTCCATAGTTGTATCGCATTTTACGACTTTCAGAGTTCCGGTACAAATAACCCCAACCTCTTGTGTTTTAAAATACTGAAATGCCGAACCCCAACGCGTTCAGCAAAAGACTGGCTTCCAACGGAACTTTTCGTCGATTTAGAGTTTCGGACTTTGCGACTTTGTGAATCCTGATGCAAGGCTTCCGACTCTTCTACCTCCAAAACCATGAAATGGTAAACAAGGTTTGACTCCACCTATTGATGAGGACACACCACCTATCCACTCCAACGTCTTCTATCTCTGAAGTGGACTCTCGCCACCTGTCACTCTTCCCGGATTTCGAACTTGAACAAGCCTTTGACTACTGTTCCCCTACCACCTCGAAATCCCGAATTCCAAAATGGTGCCTTCTTCCTTTAGATCGAAAACCCACATTATTTTAGGCTTCCAGGTACTAGGAGTTTGAATCTCTCGATTCCAAACCACTATCTTCTCAGGTTACGAAACCCCGAAACACCAAAATGCCGAAACGCCACTTCATGATATTTCGCATTTCACAACTCTAGGGTTTTTCAATGCAAAGGCCCCTGGCTCCTTGTCCTTAGGATCTCTGGTATTCTGAATCCCGAATTACTGAAATTCTGAAATTATTCACTTAACAATCCTTTTCGTGATTCGGGAGTTAGAGTGACCAAGGATTTTGGCTTACACTCCAGAGTTACAAACTTCAAATCCCCGAAATGAGCTGATGCTCCACTATCATGATCAATGGTCCACATTGAGTCTTACCTCCAAAAGGGTGGATTCATCCAATGCTTAACCTCCTTACAATTTCACTGAATCCCACGGTCCTCACAACTTCGCGAGTTCTCCACAGATAATTTCAACTGCTTGTTCCCTCCTTGATAACTTCTACGAAATGAACCAGTGTTCCTCGTCTCAGCTTGGCTTCTACAAAGTGACTTCACTCCATCTCCCTTTGATTACTTTCAAAGGTGCTGGCCCTCTTGAGATTTCACTTGCAAACTTGAGTCTCAAAAGGACTCTTGCATACACTCCTTGCAACGATCTTTCAAATACTTCTAAGTATTTGATTCTTCAACTCTGTGCACCTTCTGCAACAACAGTCCCTTACCTTTCAACCTTAGTTTATAAATTTAAGGCCTCGACTAGCCTACGCACACCTTGCACGTCTTTTTTTCTTCACCTATGCTTCTGTGTGAATGAGAACAACTGTATCTCTCCTGATGTTTCTAATATAAACTCAGAACCCTTGTTAACGCACACCTTGCGGACGTTTCATTGCACTACTTGCAGGAACTTCTCTCACTCAGGAAGAGAAACAATTGAAACTCATTTTGTTTCTCTCTCAGACTTCAAACATTCAACATGAAATCATACATACACACATTATTAAATAAAATGCATAACAGAGAAAATAAAACAACCACAAGCATACCATTCACCATGTATAAATAGAAAACATCGTAACACCATGAAATCTGATTCAAAGATTCATATATTAATTCAAAGCTCCTGTACATGGACTTTTCCTTTCAACTCCCTGCTACAGATCTCTTCTTCTGTGCTATGCTAATGATACAACCACTACTATGATACAAAGGCGAGGGTGTCTATATCCGTTTTCCCTCCTATGCTCTAACTGTATAATCTATGAATTTAAATCTACCTACTTTCATTAACTGGGCTTAAATGCCTTTTACAATGACAGATGAGAGAAAATTGCTCACAATCTATTTTCAACAGCCAGATATAAATGCATGTACACTTCTAGCTACTACATTAATATCTGCTTCTTAATTCTTCAAAATATTTCAAAATGTGTAAAATGTGTTGGCCCTTTTCCCAGCTGGCTTCCACATCCATGCTCACTTGGTTGGCTGCTTACGATGCTCCTGCATAATTACTGCAGTGGAAATCCTGGCGATACACAATCGTAGGTTTGAACCCGTTATGATATCATATGTAACGACCCCTCTTCGTTACGACTACAAGCAAACAACAGTGCACAATTTTTTATTTTTTTTTTGGAAGAAAGGCGATGACAACAACAGTTAACCACACCACTAACGACGAACACAAGCACACATTCTAGCCAAATGAGAAACTATGACTCCACTCACTAACACAAGGGAAATTGGGTGAATCAAGCATAGAACAACAAGGAGGAACGATTACCCTTACGACGCAAACATGACCACGCCTACAAGATCAGGGACAACACCCCCATTCCGACATCATGGCCTAGATGAACAAATACTAGAACCTCAAGGCATGTGGACCTAAGGCCTGAAGGAATTTGACCCTTGTGCCAAGAGAAACTTGCATGCTCGTCAGAACTCACACAAAATAATCTACTCCTTCCAAGATCTCATTCGCCGCTATCCCCAGGGCATGCCATGATTCCCTCATCAAGAATCATGTCATTCCTCGGGTGATAGATGCGTCAATAACCTTGGGGCAAAACAAAAGGGACCAAGACTCAAGAAAACTACGATGAGCTAGGAACCAAATAATGACTATGAGACTATACCTACCCCACACAAAGGTTGACGAGACACAAGAGGATGAAGACAAGGGGTGACGCTAGCCCATACGACAACGTCCCCACCCCCACCAATCACCCACTCTAACCAGTCTATGATTACTTTCAATTTTAACAAGGGTTCCATTCTAATGGGGCACGTGAAGTTACAATTAGACAATAATGTGTCTACTAATTAAACATTAATACAATTAGTTTTGCAAATCTAATTGGTCAATACTAAAACCATAATTATAAATTCCCTCTATCCTTAATTAAAATTCAATCCAGTGAGTCTAAAATTTGCAATCCACTCCTTACTTACCAATCAAATTTTAATCTTTAACACAACCTAATTGGGCAATTCTACATTAATCTAAAATCTCCATCCAATTATCCATTAACTTGAATAACAATATTAACAAGCTTAATGTAGGATGCTACTATTATAACACCTATGAACAATTTAATCTAAATGTGTAGTCTAGCTATACTGACCGAACCAATAATACTAGCTATCTATTATCATTGAGAATGAAACTGCTAACTACTAAAATTGTTGTCGCAATATAAGAAGAAAATTAACATAGCAGTTACCTAACGATTAAATTAGCAATGACAAGGTCATTTACATGATTATTATCATAACAAGTAATAAAATAATAACAAGGCGATTAACATGTTAATTAACATAACAATTAATATAACTGTAAAAAGGAAATTACATGACTGTAAACATAACAATTAATAGCTCAATAACAAGGCGATTTCATACTGTGTAACCATTTAACTCGCTGCGAAAATTAATCAAAAAGAAGGAATCTACTGATGACTAATTCACGGTAGAAAATAACATGGCAATTAATAAGGCAATAATATAGCTTTTATCATTGCAATTAAGATGGTAATTAATAGTAAAACGCAGGCAACATTTGAGGCAAAATGGTGTCCAATCCAGCAACCGTAGTCAACCATTTAAAGGGGAAAAACGTGGTCACACCAGCAGCAAAACGCAGTCCCAATTAATGGCGAATCATTGTGCCATACCTCAGCAAGGACAGGCTACCAATTAATGGCAAATCATGGGTATTTAACAACAACTCAGTCCATCATTTGAAAGCAAAAATGTGGGCATTTAAAACAACAATATTAGTTTCATTTGAAAGAAAAAAAGTGAGCATTTTAAATGGCAAACTCAGTGTCATTTGAAAGAAAAAATGAGGGCATTTTAAACGACAAACTCAGTGTCATTTGAAAGAAAAAACGTGGGCATTTTAAACAACAAACTCAGACTCATTTGAAAGTAAAAACATGGGCATTTTAAAGAGTGAACTTAGACTCATTTGAAAGTAAAAACATGGGCATTTTAAACGGCAAACTCAGTCTCATTTGAAAGCAAAAACGTGGGCATTTTAAATAGCAAACTCAGACTCATTTGAAAGAAAAAATGTGGGTATTTTAAATGGCAATCTCTATCTCATTTGAAAGCAAAAATGTGGGCATTTTAAATGGCAAAATCAGTCTCATTTGAAAGAAAAAATGTGGGCATTTAGAACAACAAAATCAGTCTCATTTGAAAGAAAAAACGTGGGCATTTAGAACAACAAAATCAGTCTCATTTGAAAGAAAAAACGTGGGCATTTAAAACAGTAAACTCAGTCTCATTTGAAAACAAAAACATGGGCATTTAGAACAACAAACTCAGTCTCATTTGAAAGAAAAAATGTGGGCATTTAAAACGACAATCTCTGGCAACATTTAAAGGCAAAAACATTTTTCCATTTCCAGGATACCAATACCAAATGCAAACATGAATCAATTCATTTTTCCCTTGCTCGAATACCAATACAAAATGCAGACATGAATCAATTCATTTTTCCATTGCCAGAATACACATACAAAATTCAGACATGAATCAATTTGTTTTTCCATTGCCAGAATACCAATACAAAATGTAGACATGAATCAATTCGTTTTTCCATTTCCAGAATACAAATACAAATGCAGACATGAATAAATTCATTTTTCCATTGCCAAAATACCAATACAAATTGCAAACAACAGTAAGAGAACCGAAAGGATCCAATCATCCAAAGACAACAATGGAGGTAGATGACTGATAGGTTCATCCTTTACTCATCATCCTCACATAGAAAGGCAGGGCGTTGAGATCCATAGGTCTATTAACGTCGAAGTGATGACCGTAGATCAGGCTCTTGGCCGACTGCCCAGGCGAGGACCGATGAGCTAGGGACAAAGGGAAAACAACCACAATGGTCACAATTAATACACCACAGGGCGGTCAAGACATGCAGGGGAACGAAGTCCATGGGTGTCAATCAATCATCGAGCTAGGATATAAAAATTTCAGTCAATAATCTAGACAATCAATATACTTACCCAATTAAACAATTAGATCCCAAGCATAAACCCTACAACAATCTACCATACAAAATGAAGAAAGTGTATTGTCACCTGATCGCCCACTCTGAGTTGAAGTCCAGTGTGCTCCATGCAACTCCCGCTTGCCAATCGATGAGACTTAAACGGTACCTCCAAGACAATGCTAGGGGTACTCTTCTTCTGCCTTAGCCCCCCGAGCCGCAAAGGAGCCACATACACTAACCAAAGAATCAACTAGCTCCCAGCTCGCCTCACAAGGTCGAGCTACCACTCCTCACCGAGCTGGGTATCAGAACTCCCACAGGCTAAGTCAGTCAAGTAGAGATTTATGCAACGTAACGTTACTCAAACAAAAGAGATCCTTCATCCTTCTCCTCCCTTCATTATATAGAGTTTCGAAGTCCCTTACTTTCCTAAAATCTCATTTAATTAAGTTTTTAAAAATTAAATCCTAAAAATTCCTCCCCGTACAAGTGTCACCCATCCCCTTCATTCCTCCACAAATTAATTTCTTTAGTTAATTAAATTCCCTTATTTCCCTCACCCACCTAGAGTCACTCCTAGAATTGCTCCTAGGTGTCCCCAAATTCTCTTACAGGTTTTAATGACTTTCCCCATTATCAATTTGCTAGTTACATTTTAAATTAGAAAGTTTTTAATGGTAGGTACCTTACTAAGTTTGACTTTCTGCTTTTTCCCTTGGGTTTCTTTTTTCCTTTTATGTTTCCCTCTTTTCCTAGTTTCCTAAATATTTTAGATTTCCCTCTTTCCCCTTTTCATTTAGGACTTAAATTGGCAGGTGTAGAAATTAACCCGCTTTTTTCTTTTTCCCTTTTTAGTTAATAATTTTAAATTATCATAAATAATAAAACAATTATTTCTCTTTTTTTTAAATTTTACCCTAACAAAATTTTATGAATCATTTAAATTGCTTAGCCCCTTATTATTACAAGATTTAATGAAGAGTATAATTGTTATTTATGTTTTTTTTTATTTTATTTATTAAAATAGATAGATAAAATTTTACCACTAGCATAATTTAAAATTAGACCTTAAATTTTCGTACTAGGCGACATTTTATTAGGGAATTTGTTTTTAAAAATTCTTAACATGTTATTCGCCCTAACGCCATCTAGGTTCATTCATTTATCATCAACAACGCGATGTGCCCTTCATGATGCACTAGGTGCTCCAAGGGTTCCACTCGCCTTAATTTGTTTCCCTTGTGCGACGTGCCCTTTAGGATGCACTACATGCTCCAAGGGTGCCACTCACTTCTTTCCATCTTTCTTGTGCGACATGCCCTTTAGGATGCACCATGTGCTCCAAGGGTGCCACTCACCTCTTGATTGACTTGGTAGACATCAAAAACCCCTGGAGTCAATACTCCGCCAGGTGAACTTGTGGGAGACTAAGGGCCTCTAAGGAATAAGTCCCCCACCTTATTGCATGCCCCTTAGAATCATCATGAGTGACTATCGCAGTCCACCCTCATGGCATCGTGGGTCCTCTCGAACCAAGTAAAATTTAACCTACAGTTCGAGCCACAGTGGGAGTGCTGGTAGGTTGTGGCAGGGCTACTATCCACACCTCTCCCTCAACATCTCTGGTAGTCGTGCATGGCCCATTTACTCCACATGTGAGTCTGGTCGACAACCTATCGTCAACTTGCATCATCAATGAATCATGTCAGAATATATCCATATCATATCATCTAATCATATGCATTAATATCAAAGTAAAAAAATCAAACCCCAATGGTACACTCCCCGACTCAGTCCGAAATCCAAGGGGTTCCATCGATGCCTCTGCATCCTCAAGGTCCAAAATCCTGCACACTCAGTAAAATCGAGTCAATAGCCCCTGTCTATATCAATGCAGTAAAACAACATGTCATCAACCCATAACGCCTCATAATCAAAATCAAATTTTTTAATAGCATAAATAATCCAGATCACTTGCGAGCAAGTGTCCTCAAAGAATAAGTTCGCTCAGTGCGCAAGAGCGGGATGTTACAACATTGTTGGAGGAAAACATAACTCATTACGATTCCTTTCATTTTTAAGGAACATACTGTGAAACAATTGCCAAATTGACATATCAAATCTCAATAAAAATAATTTGAAAAATACACAGTAGAAAGCTATCAAAATTCTTCACAAGCTTTGTCTTTGCAGTAAAGTGAAATCCTAAATAAATAAATAAATACTTTTGTATACCGGAAGTTGAAGAACTTGTGAAAATATAGTTTTTTTCTCATAAAACAAGCAAGATAGACACCCATCTTCATGATTTCACCCATTTATCAAAACACAAAATAATTTGAAACCGGTGTCATCTTGGTATGCCAATATTCATGTTTTGTCTCAAGTTATTGGCCTGCATGGGCATCAATGCAGAGTCAACTTCCTGTTATAACTTATGAAGTCTCTTATTATGAATCTCTTTCACTTCAGTTATCAACAATAGATCTAGTTGCACTGATATAATCCTTTTTGGTTTAGTTAGAGGTACTATTGCCACTTGTAATAAATTGATACTTTTGATAAGAACAATGTTTTTGGTAAAAGTCAAAGTGATGGGGAGTTTTCCCCATGAACTGACACTTGAACTCGACTCCACTCAGTTTAAAGAAATGTTTACAAGTTGTAATTAGGAAGTAACAATGAAGTTTGTATCTATAGGATATAAATTTAATGTAAAGTTGAAATTCAGAACTTAGATCCTAGATAGGTAATCGAACCCGCTCCGAATTAGCATAAATACATGAATATATGAATGTAAAAGGGTTAAGTTTTGGGGGCGATGAAGCATCATGATTTGGTTGTTCTTTGAAGTATCAAACTGTCACGTGTTTTTAATCGGGTGAATATAATTCATGGTGACACGTTGTTTTCTTTTCAAATCTTGTTTGTCGTGTTATCTTATGGGAATGGAAATTGAAATGTATGTGAAGCATTGATTCTTTTCCTTTCAACTATTGTATCAATGAACTATTTATGTTTTCATACAACCTACTTGGAGGATTTGTGTCCAGGTACATGTTTTGGATTTGAATTATTATTTTAGGTCTGAAATTTCATACAACAAGTGGCAAAGTGTATGCTTGTAAATATTTTTTCTTTTTTATCTTTATGTATTTTTATTTTTTTTTCCAGAATGCATGCCACCATATAAGGAAAACATTCTAGTTGATGTTGATGAACAACCTAACTAGATCCCTATCCTTGAAAACCCATCTATTAACTGACCATAAAAAAAAAACTTAAATCATAGAAAACCAAGCTTTCCAACAATTGAGGTGGCCTAGCTCTTCTCTTAGTAGTCAGGTCCAGACCTTAGGACCAACATGTTCTAGCTTCATTGCCGAGGAATGGAGTAACAAAGAATATTTCGCTAAGAGAATGACAATGATTATATTTTATCTTTGAATGGTGAACAAATATCGAGCACAAAATTGACTCCCATCTTTCACAATTCAACTCCACTGAATTCTAATATATTAAGAAATTATGGATACCAATAAGGGAATTAGGAAATCAAATCATGAGAATTCTAAAGCCTCAAAAGTAAATATTGACCTGAATGGTGACACAACAAATTTTGATCTAGAGAGGAAACTAAGGAAGTCCACACTTGCTCAAAGACATCCCTTTCCATCCAAATGAAAGTATACATATGGAAATTCTTCCCATGTCCTCAACAAGAAGTAGCATGATATTTTTATTTTTGAAAACATGCTTGTAATTATCCCTTAGATATCTCATGTTTTATGCCTCATCATGTTCTCAAGCAACCACAACAACATCAACTCCTCAGCCTCAAAGCCTAGTTCTCCCAAAAATGGTTGTCAACAAGATGGAATCCATCATTACAACCAGGTATGCACCTTTAGTGTTGCCTAAAAACCTAAATTCATTTCAACATTAGACTACATGAAATATCTTCCCAGATACAATGGTGGGGGAGATGTTACTGTTGAAGAACATCTGGTAGCATTTTACATGTTTGAAGGTAATTTTAACATTGAACATGTAGATGTATGGATGAGGTTATTTTTGTAGAGCCTGGATGGAGAGGTAAGGAAGTGGTTTCGTCGTTTAAATCCAAACTCTATCACATGTATTGAGGCATTGGATGAGGGATTTCTAAAACAATATTGGGGAAATAAGAGATATTACATGTAGTGAATTGCTGAGTTTGGGGATTTAAGAAGGACTATCGGTGATTCTCTGTCAAAATTCACTAAGAGGTTCAATAATATGTATAACAACATCCCTGATTAGATCAATCCAAATGAAGCCTTAGCTAAGATCACATTTGCAAATGCATTTGATGCTAAATTTTCTCTCATGTTAAGAGAGAGGAGGTCCACCACTTAGTTTTATATGAAGGATGAAGCTATTCAAGTTAAGTATAACATCCTATAATCATAAAAAATGAAGAATGAATCATATAGGGATAAAAGAAAGCAGAGGGAGGAGCTTCCTTCTTCTTCCAACCTAGCAGAATCTTACCCAAAACTAGATGCGGTGACCCGAATATTGAAATCCACGGATTCTGAAATAGTAAACCAAAATGGGAATCCAAGCAACCAAATGGACCATATCAAGATGATGCAAACATGAATAATAATCAGTTTAGAAGACCTAATAATACCCCTCAAATCATGTAGAGGGAAAGGAGGAATGTTGAAGATTAGAGGGTGGTTCCCCCTTTTCATAAAAATGAAGTTGAGGAGATGGACGAGAGTAATGACATTGGAGATGATTATTCAATACTGTTTAATGAAATTGACCTCAATCCTAGTCATCTGACCGAGTAAGACTATGAAATCTCTCAATTGTCAAGTTAGTTTGATGATGATGGAAAGGGATGTTAGAAGAACAAGATTGTGGAGCTATAAAATAAAACAAATGAGAAAATAAAACAAAGAAGATACACAGATATGTGTGGTTCAATCAATGTGGGCTACGACCACCAGAGAAATTTCCAAGTACCTCCTTTATTATTATCTAGCAAATGAAGGGATACAACCTACAACACATGTGTTGTAACTTTTTGTAACTTCCTCTTCTTTCTCTCATAGTCTCCTCACTCAAAATACAATATTCACAATGATATATAGGCGCAATGCATTTCCTTCATAAAAGAGGCTTTCCTTCTAGGGAAAAAACCCTAACATAACCTCTATCATCAGATCTGTGACCTTATAATGAACGGTATGGATTTACAATGAAATTACAATATACATTTACAATGTAATTTTTTGTTCGGGGGCTTCTCCCCTGAAGCCCCACTTTCCCCCAAACCCCATAGAGGGGGTAACACCCCTATGAACTCCCTTGCGTGGAGGATTGTACATTATTCCAGGGTGTAAAGTCTTCATGGGGTATAAACACGGTTGAAAAAAAAGACCTTTGAATCAAGAAGATAATCAGGCTCCATAACCAACAAGGGAGAAGATATTTTTCAAAGAGAGCCCCAAAAGAAGTACAATTTAAGGCCTAGGCCATGGGGTACGAAAAAAAATGTTCCCCTAAAGAATAACAAATTATATCCTCCTCCCTATAAAGTTCCAAACAAAGACACAACAAACAAAACTACTCTTCCATAGGTAAAAGAAGCATACATACAACTAGATTCTTTTAACATAGAGCATGAGTTAAGAAAAATCAAGATCTGTATACCTTTGATAGAGTTACTAAAAAATTATCCTTGCAAGAGGTCTATCATGAAGCTTTTGAAGCCATATTCTTATGCTATATCATTTGATGTGATAATCGTAAAAGATGAGAACTTTGTTATCACTGTTGACCCACACATTGAAGATGGCTTTGATGCTTCCCCACCTTTTTACATATCCTCAAATGTCCATGAGAAAATCCCACAAAAATTCCTTATGGACCATGGGGCCTCTCATAATTCCATACCTAAGGTTTTCATGGAATATCTAGGCATATAAATTACCAAGACATACCAAGACCTTTACTCTTTTGATTCCAAAACGGTAAAATATTTGGGATTAATTAAGGATCTGGTTGTTTCTCTATCTTAGTTTCCCATGAAAAGAGTGGTTATGGATATTTTTGTAGCTAATATACCCCCCAAGTTTGGAATTATTTTATCCAGTTCTTGGGCCAAGAAATTAGGAGGATCACTGTAGATGGATCTCACATATGCGACCATCCATATTTTTGGAGGAGAAAATAGAATATTCTATAAAGAATTCAAATTGGATTACATTTTGAGTGATCATTAGAATCCAGGTAATCATCCAATTTATGCTATAGAGGATGAAATTGGGTAATCTATTTTTCATATATATGATGATTCTCTAGAAATATCAGTCATCAAATGCAAAAATCAACCAGAGTTGGGCCAAGTAAATGAAATATGGAAGATGTATTTTGATGGATCATCTTCAAAGGGGAGGTATGGTGTTGGCATAGTCCTCATTTCCCCTTCAAGGGAGCTGGTTTCACTCTCATACAAATCATAATTTGAAAAAACCAACAAAATAGCAGAGTATGAAGCCTTGGTGTTGGGGTTGATAACTACTAAATACATGGCCATTGACGAATTGGATTTATTCGGTGATTCTGAACTCGTTTTCAATCATGTGAAGGGAATTTATCAAACAAATAAATTGAGGCTAATACAATAAAAAAATGAGTTATGGGACGTAGTTGACAATTTATTTCTAGCTTTCAACATTTCCTTTATCCCGAGAGATGCCAATCAAAGGGAATGCTCTTTAGATTTGGCTAATAAACCTTCAAGCCTCCCATGGGTTCAAATGTTAAACATGAGGTGGAGGTTAGGCACATAACAATTATACGAGACAATGTTAAGCACTTGAAGATTTTTAGTGATGATTTGGAGCTCAAGTGATTTCTACCAACCATTGAGGAATTCCCAAATAACTCAAGTGATCAAGGGAATGAGGAACATGAAACAAAAAATTAGTAGGCACCTTCTTTTCTGAACAAGGTGGTTGGTCACAACATTGTGGAGCTCAAAACAAATAATATTCCAAGGGGCTTAGTACCACTGGAGAGGATTTTTCATAGAAATGATGTCTCCTGGAAATATACCATTAAAATTCAGGAACATGACGTTGTAGAATGCAAGATTGGGACAGCTACAGATCCCAAAATTGTCAAGATATCCAGAGCACTACTAGATGAGAAGAGAGAGAGGAATTTTAGCCTTATGAAAAAATTTGTTGATATTTTTTGATGGTTTTATGAGGACCTAATGACCTTTGATACTGACATCATTCAACACAAGATTCCTTTGAAGGTGGGATGAAACCCATTTAGGAAGAAAATTAGACAATTTAATCCTTTGTTGATGTCTATTATTGAAAAAGAATTGAAAAGGATTATTGATGCCAAAATTATTTTTCCCTTGAGATATTTAGATTAGGTGACCAACTTGGTTCCTGTCAGAAGAAAGAGTGGTGAAATACGCTTATGTGTGGACTTCGGGAACCTGAATAGGTGTTTTTTGGAAGACAACTATCATAGAATTTCCATGCTTGATGGTTATTTTGGATACAACCAAATAACAATACTTGAAGAAGACAAAGAAAAAACTCCCTTCACTACGCCATGGGGCACATTCATGTATGAAAAAATGCCCTTTGGTCTGATGAATGTAGTGGCCACCTTTCATAGGGCCATGGAAATTTCATTTGTGGGTGAAAAGGACAATTTCATGGTTATATATCTTGATGAAATCACCATGTTCTCAAAGTCTGATGATGAACATCTGCAACACCTGGAGAAAGTCTTTCAAAAGTGCAGAAGGTATGGAATCTCTTTGAATCCCCAAAAATCCCATTTTTCTATGTTAGAAGGAAACATCCTAGGCCACATTATATCTTTAAGAGGGATAAAGATAGACCCAAAAAGACTAGATGTTATTCAAAAAATTGACATCCCTAGAAATAAGAATTCCATGAAATATTTTATAGGAAAAATAAATTGCTTAAGGGGATTTGTACCAAAATTTGTTGAGATCAGCAGGCCTATTAATAACATGTTTAAAAAGGTTGTTTAACTTAAATGTACAAATGAAACAAGATAATCCTTCCATAGATTGAGCGCCTATATTCTGGTTAGTCTAGATTATTCCAAAGAATTCTTGATTTTCTCTTTTTCCTCTTAGGAGCCTATTGCAAGTGTACTGCTACAAAAGAATGAATATGGGAATGAACATCCCATTTCCCTCTTCAACAAAGCACTCAGGGATGTTGAATTGAAATATGAAATATTGGAGAAGCAGGCCTATGCCTTAGTGAAGGCCTTGAAGTCCTTCAGGGTTTATGTTCTGCAGTCCAACATAACATCTTATGTTCCTAGTAGCAGTGTAAAGGAGATTCTTGTCTAGTCAGATAGTGAGGGGAAGAGGGGAAAATGGATAGTGAAAATTCTGTAATATTATCTGCACATAAATCCAACCAAGATCTTGATCAAGCGACATGGCCTTGCAAAACTATTATCTGATTCCAATTGCAAAGGGATGTAATTGCACCATACCTTCAACTAGTGAGATTCTCCACTAATACAAGCTGAGAAGAATGCCATGTATATAAATGATAAGTATTTTATTTCACCCTAGTATAGAGATATCATTTATTTTTCACAACACCTAGAATTACCACCAGAGTTGGAAAAAACCAAAACTAGGTCTCTTAAATTAAAGGTTGTAAAATATTGCATTTTAAACCAAAAATTATATTGGAAAGACCCTGGTGGTATTTTGCTAAAGTGTATTGATGAAGATGATTCAAAACAGGTTTTAAATGATATGCATAAAGGATTTTGTTGAGGGAACCATCATCGGAAATATACAACCCTCAAAATTCTAATGGTTGGATACTACTAGCCCACTATATTTTATGATGTGTTTTCCATGTTCAAAACTTGTGAAGAATGTCAGAAATTTGCTAGAAAGCATAAATTTCTCTCACTTCCCCTGAAACCCATTGTTGCAAACATACCATTTCAACAATGGGGCCTAGATTTTATAGGTGAGATAAACCCACCCTCTATTGGACAACACAGGTGGATTCTTACTGCCATTGACTACTTCACAAAGGGCATTGAATTTGTTCCTACTGAGAATGCCACTGACAAGGTGATCATGAAAATTTTGGAGACAAACATCTTTTCCAGATTTGGATTCCCTAGGAAACTAGTAACAAACAACGATCATGAATTCAAGTCCAAGGCCATGATTGATTTATGTGGGAATTAACAAATTATCTTGACACACTCTACAACATATTACCCACAAGGGAATGGGTTGGCAGAGTCATCAAATAAAAACCTCAACAAGATCATCAAAAAACTGTTGACTGAAAATAAAAAATAATGGGATTCCAAACTGAATTATTCCTTATGGGTTGATAGGATAAACACCAAGAATTCACTGGGTACCTTTCCATTTCATCTAGTCTATGGGGTGGATGTTGTTTTTCCAACACAAATTGGTCTACAAGTGTTGAAATTTTTGCAGAAGGAAGTGGAGGAGCCTAATGACATCCAAAGGAGGATTTTTCATATTATTAAAGTACAACAAAGGAGAAAAGCATCAAATCAGAGGACTGAGGATTATCAAATTAAGGTCAATGAAACCTTTGAAGGAAAACCAAAAAAGATAATTTTCGAGCAGATGACCTCATTTTGAGGTGGGAGGCAAGGAGGGAGGACAAGACCAAGCATGGTAAGTTTGATAACCTTGGGTTTTGTCCCTTCAAGGTAGAAAAATTTATGGATAACAATACCTTTATAATGCAAAATATGGATGGCACTCATATCTTTGGAAGCCCAGTCAATGAGTGTTTCCCGAAGCATTACTTTACTCATGAACCAGAGGTGGTTCATTCTGTACATAGACATTTTGATTTTCAGTATGATTCATTAGTTTAGTTTGAATAAAGGACTCCATATCCCAATACAGGCACTGGGGTATAGTTAGATATTTTCTTTTCAGTTGAAATAAGACAGGTAACAGGGTTGGTAGAGGAAATTAAGTGGTCAGTGACAGGGTGGCAGAAATAAGGAATTTAGGAACACAGGTCTATCATTCTTACCAACTTTCAAGGAAGTGCTACCCCCAGTTAGATCCAATGGTATATCCTAGGCCTACACCTCTGCCTTTTGTTCATCAAACCAACCCATTCATTTGTTAACCTAACCTCTAGTTAGTTTTTCTTCATGGTGTGTTGAGTCATTTCAATTTGTTTTTGTCATCCCTTATTTTCCTTTTATTAGTCCTTAGCTCTTTATAAGGTCAAGTCAAGTTTTGATTTGATTTGAATAAGTCACATCACCATGGTTATGTCACTGCTAGATTGCAAAAGGATAACTTAGGACTATTGATGCAAAAAGTATTGATTGCAAGAATGCCCCCATTCTTGCAAACAATAGACATGCATTATTTTATGAGTTTTAATGTTTTAAAAAATATTTAAAAGTTTAAATAAAAGAACATTTTCACCCATCATGTGATCACATCTTCCTGTACACTCGAGATCATGCCAATTTCTTGCCTTCTACATCTATCATTGTAAGTTTTATGTTAATATCATGCATGTTTTGTCCTCGAGCAATTATCATTGCAGGGTTTGGTGAAATTATGATTGTAGGTTGTTCATGAACTCGAAATAACACATACCTTTGACCACTATTCTAACTAGAAGCAACTAGAGCATGATGGTGTCACCCGTAGAACATTGATAGTTAAACAAAGAAGAGACAATAGGGTTGGTTTTTTTCAAGTCTATACCAGAAATTAGGGGTATTTTTATGAGGGGAGAATGCTTCGACTTCATATGCACCTTCAATGGTCATCACACAATAATTTCCCTAATCTTCGTGCAGAACTTTGATGGATTCCAGAGTAATATCGGGGACATAAGAATTCACATTACAAAGCACTTCATTGCTATAACATGATCTCTCCCCATTAGTGACAAGAGGTGGTTAAAAAATGGTAAATTTCCAGCTGAAGTATGCAATAAGTTTATGGTGGAAAAACATCAAAAACCTGATTGGAGCCAAGGCATCCCAATCATTTGCGTTAAAGAAGAGTGGAGGGGCATTTTGTCGGCAAATCAAATATATATCACAAGAGAAGGTAGGTTCTCAATTTTTCACTTTTATCACATTAGATTCTTCATGCATTTAAACGATGATGAAGATTTGAACCTCCCCTTATATTTTCTTAAATTCCTAACCAGGATGTCTAAGAGAATCCAGAATTACCCATAATCTACTCATAGAAGCCTCCACCACCAGGGGTTCATTAAACCATTGGTTTTATTTTCTCTAAGCGAATTGGATATGCCTTGGAAATATTTTCTAGTGTCTTTAGGGTTACCAGAAGAATAGGAAATTAACCAGGAACTAGAAGAACATCATGACAAGATTTCCTAGGCACTAGGGTTTCTCCTGAACCTAGGAATTAATCCAATGACACCCAATGAGCCAAGGAGAATACCTTACCTAAAAATGGAAAGATTTGATCAAAGAAATAAAAATGCATTACTCCACAAAGGGAGGAAGTTCCTCAGAGGAAATTGATGTCCTCTACATCAAACCAAAGATAAAAGGGAGTTATCCCTATCAACTAACACTTGAACTCAACTCCACTAAGTTTAAAGAAATGTTTACAAGTTGTAATTAGGAAGTAACAATGATGTTTCTATCTACAAGATCTAAATGTAATGTAGAGTTGAACTTCAAAACTTAGATCCTAGATAGGTAATCAAAACCTCCCTGGATGATCATAAATACATGAATCTATGAATGTAAAATGCTTCATTTTTGCGGGGGATCAAGAATCAAGATTTGGTTGTGCTTTGAGGTATCAATTTGTTAAGTTTTTTCCATCTGGTGAATACAATTTCTCATGATAGACTGTTTCCTTTTCAAATCTTGTTTGTCTTGTTATATTATTTGAATGAAAATTGTAATGTATGCAAATCATTGCTTCTTTTCCTTTCAACTATTGTCTCAATGAACTATTTATTTTCATACAACTTGATTTAAACTATTGTTCAGTAAATTGTTTATTGTCATACAACTTTTGTGGAGGACTTGTGTCCAGGTACATGTTTTGGATCTGAATTATTATTTCAAGTTTGAAATTTCATGCAACAAGTGACAAAGTGTATTCTTGTTAGTATTTCCTCTGTTTTATATTTATGTCTTTATCTGCTTACTAGAATGGATGCCGCCAACTAAGTAAAACCTTGTAGTTGATGTTTTTGAATATCCCAACTAGATCCCTGTCTTTGAAAACCCATCTATCAGTTGACCATCAAAACAAACAAAATTAAATCATAAAAAACCAAGCTTTCCAACAATTGAGGTGGCCTAGATCCTCCCTTAGTAGTCAGGTACAAACCATAGAAACAACATAGACAATTCTTGCACAGAGTACGGGTTGGTTTTGAAATTCTAGGAATTTCTCTTATTGCTTCCTTTCTGCTAATCTTGACCAGATTGTCAAAGTTCATGTGTCTCATTTTTTTGTGCTTGTGAGTTCATGTGTCTCATTATTCTGTGCTTGTGTTTCTTAGATTGATATCAGATGTTACAAGTGGTATCCACGTGCCCAAGTTTTCTCCGCTACCTCAAGGTGCCCCCATGGCTCCAGGTTAGGCCCTCACGAGAATTGAACCTTGCCCAATAGTGAAAAACTCCTCGCTTTCCACCATTAGATCCAAACCCTTTGGATGTTTTCTAATGATTACTTATATAATAAAAGAATTGTATTTATCATGATCAACACCCACTATAAAAGTCGTTTCTTCTTTGATTTTATTCTCTATATAAGACAACCAATGCATCAATGCACCAGTTGAAGTTATTTAAAAGTTTTTTCTATTTCATCAAAATATTCAACGCATCCCTTCATATACATTCAAAAAAATTCACAAATAGATAATTCAAATAGTATTTGTTAATTATAGTATTTGTTAATTCTAAGAGAACAACATTTCAATTATGAGATGCAAAATTTAAAATAAAGTTGCTTTTCACGTGGGTGTCTTTTAAAACATGGAAAAAATCTCAAACATAAATTATAAATTACATTTTAAGATTAAAAATATTTAAAGATCACTTAATTGATGATAAAGGGATATTAATTATATAATATCAATTAATTGTGAAAAAAAAAATACAAATAAATCTGTTTAATTTTCCCTCATTTTGAACATTAAAAATGCTTTTTTTTAATAAATATTGGTCCACAAAGATAGGACTGATGGTCACTCCTAGGAACTACTAGTTCTTTCAATGAGCAATGGGGTTTGGGAAAAGGTTAAAAAGAGGGAAGTGGTTGCTTTCTTACCAATCTTTAGCGAATCTACGCAATGGGGTTTTCTATGACAACAAAGAGAAGTAATAATGATGAAATTCCCTAGCCACTAATACTCTCCAACCCTATTGTGAAAAGAAAATTTATTTATCACACAAAAGATAATGCTCTAACTTAGATAAAGATACTTTTTAATTTAGTTGATATTAATCATTTTATAATTCTTTTAAAGAGCTACTTGATTAGTTTGTATATCTTTTCCATACTTATTGTATAATCTTTAATCTTTTACATTAATTAACACATCATGTAACAATTCGATAAAGATGGTTCTATTTATGGGATACTTGGACCTTTAATATATACTAACTACTTTGAACATTAATTCCTATTTTATTTAAAAATAAATAATTATTTATAAAAATTAAAGCATCATTCAATGTACGTTTAAAATTTAAATTATTTTAATTAGTGCAGATTTCAACTTCTACATTGAGGAGAATTAAATTTTAATTAGTGCAGATTTCAACTTCTACATTGAGGAGAATTAAAGTGTACACTCCTTGGTGGTGAGTCTAAATACGTTTTAAATGTTTTTCTTTTGTTTATGTTTATAGTTGCTTTTTTACTGTTTATGTTTAAACTTTAAATTATTTTAGTTAGTGCATATTTCAACTTTTATATTGAAGAGAATCAAAGTGTACACTCCTCCAGTGCTGGTGTGACTATAAATACTTCTAAATTTATTTATTTTTATGTCTTTCCTATTAAGATATTTTATATATTTATTTATTTATTTATTTATTTTTAAAATTTTAATGATAATGAGGAAGGTGTTTTTATATTTGTTCTAAATTCATCTAGGTGGTTTTAGCTTCAAATTATTGATGTTGAAGTTCGAAGAAGTTAGAATTTAATTTGATGGAAATTATGTAAATCTTTTATTTTTTGAAAAATTTCATTGAATTTAGTGAAATAGATCTTGATGAAATATTTTATATTATTGAAATTGTATTTTTGAATGTATGAATAGAGTTAATATTCTGAAAACCCTGGAAATATTTGAATTATACAAATCCAATCACTTAAATATGAAATTCCAACAACTTTAATTTGAAATAAAAATCCAAACTATAAATAAGCTCTATTCTGAATGCATTAAATAATTAATAATTAATGAAATGGAGAGCAAATGAAGTCAGAACAATCAATATGAATCTTTAAACAACGAAATAACAGTAACATTGTTGTATCCATGTCTTTCGTAGTTGTATGTGGAAGCTGCATGACTACTACTCTGCTGAAAATGATAATGAGAAACATATGAATGGCAGTGGCTGTTATAAGAATACTGCCAGAATTGCGCCTTCTTTCCCGTACTTCTCACAGCATTCAAGGCAGTCATCTGATCGGCATAGCCAGTCACTGCCACTTTCTGTTTCTGGATGTCTATGTCTATCGTTTCCACTGCTGAATATCAAATCGGATAACCATTTGAATACAAAATATTATTAAAACAATAAAAAACAACAATTTCAACCAAATCTATTGAACCAAATTCCAATAAAAAAATTTAAATGTTTAGAAATCGCCTACATCCACCCCACCCACTGTTTACTTTAATGCTTCTGTGTTTATCCCTGACCACATACAAATCCCCATACGTTTCTCTCTCTTTAATACTCCATGTTAAATATACTCTTACGTGAAAAAGTAAGTCAAAGTGATGTGCAACGCTGCCATTTGCAATATTCTAAAGCATAGACAGTAACGTGAATGTTATGTCATTGTGTGGCCCTCGTTATCCTTACCTTTGGATTATTTATTTTATCCGATTCTTTTTTGGTGCTTTTGGTCCTCCCTATCTTCACGCCACTCCCAACATATTCCCCTTTTCAAGGAAAGTTCAGGTTGGTTGAATTCTTCTTTCTTTACTCAATCTTTAAGTTATATTTGACTGTTATGAATACCCTGAAGTAACTTTTATTTTTAATTGAGATATATTTTAGAATGTTATTTAGTTTTATATTTGTCTATTATGAATACCTTGAAGCAACTTTTCTTTTTAATTGAGATATATTTTAGAATGTTTTTTAGTTTTATGTTTTATTGGGTAAGAATCCATTTATTTTATAAGTTACATAAATTTATGTTAAAATTGGAAGTCTTTCAAATTCACTATAATTTGGAGGTCTTAGACTGTTTATTGTAACAAATATTTTGAAATTGTTATTTAATTTGATTATAAAAAAAATTTAAAAAATATATATTTTTCATGATCATTCCTCTTAGTGTTACAGTTTTTTGGAATTGCCATGATCTTCTTCCTCATCCTAGTTAAAATAAAGTGATACTTTGGATATTCTAGATTAAGGTTGATCTGAGCAGTTTCCTACATCGGGGTACTAGGGAGATGTGCAATTCCTTTCATGCTCAACATGGAGTTGTCAAATGATATTTAAAAAA
>ML780267.1:52041-63956 GCA_009831015.1 Picea engelmannii | reverse complement strand
TTTCCTTTCTTAAGTCAACTTAAAAATATAACTTTTAACTTCTTGACTTTTCCCCCCCTTCAGTGTGAGACTATGACCTAGTGGGGGTGCCCAGGCCACTGAGTCTCCTCATTACCTCTCTAAGAGGTGGGGGACATTACACTGGTTGTGTTTCTCTGCTTGTATATTTATTGTATATTTATTTATACTGAGTATTAAATAGTATCTATGTGATGCATTTATGCTATGCTAGTTTGTTGGTTATCATTGCACATCTTTATCTAAATTAAAGTATGTCAATTATACATTAAAGATATACATTGAACTAGCAATTAATTAAAGATATACATTAAATTATACATTGAACTAGAAATTAATTAAAGATATACATTAAATTAAGTATGCTAGTTTGTTTGCATATCTTTTCCATACTTATTTTATAATCTTTTACATTAATTAACACATCATGTGACAATTCGATAAAGATGGTTCTATTTATGGGATACTTGGACCTTTAATATATACTAACTACTTTGAACATTAATTCCTATTTTATTTAAAAATAAATAATTATTTATAAAAATTAAAGCATCATTCAATATACGTTTAAAATTTAAATTATTTTAATTAGTGCAGATTTCAACTTTTATATTGAGGAGAATTAAAGTGTACACTCCTTCCTTGGTGGTCAGTCTAAATACGTTTTAAATGTTTTTCTTTTGTTAATATTTATAGTTGCTTTTTTACTGTTTATGTTTAAACTTTAAATTATTTTAGTTGGTGCAGATTTCAACTTTTAAATTGAAGAGAATTAAAGTGTACACTCCTCCAGTGCTGGTGTGACTATAAATACGTTATAATTTTTTATTTATTTTTATGTCTTTCCTATTAAGATATTTTATATATTTATTTATTTTTTCTTAAAATTTTAATGATAATGAGGAAGGTGTTTTTATATCTGTTCTAAATTCATTTAGGTGGTTTTAGCTTCAAATTATTGATGTTGAAGTTCGAAGAAGTTAGAATTTAATTTGATTTGAAAGTATGTAAATTTTTTATTTTTTGAAAAATTTCATTGAATTTAGTAAAATAGATCTTAGTGAAATATTATATATTGTTGAAATTGTATTTCTGAATATATGAATAAAGTCAATATTCTGAAAACCCTTGAAATATTTGAATTATACAAATCCTATCACTTAAATATGAAATTCCAACAACTTTAATTTGAAATAAAAATACAAACTATAAATAAGCTCTATTCTAATGCATTAAATAATTACGCTGAAAGGTGTACACCTATTGACAATGGGCAGATTTAATAGGGGTTTAGTGCTTAATAAGTTTTCTATGAACATGATTAAATATGGCTGGAATATTCTTAGTAGTCACACAAAATAAATGGCTGTGATTTCAATCATTAACTTCCTCGCTATTATAAAGATATCAGTTTATGTGTTTACTTTTTTACATTTACCTAATCATATTTAAAAATTACTTTGATAGCTAACTTATTGCCACGTAAGTGATTAACAGAAATTAAAATATTAACACCAGATAAATGAAGCCCAACAATTTATTTGTTAATAGATAATAAAATTTAATATATTCTTTTAAAGATTCATTTCATCTTCTCAGCCTTTCTACGTTCACCAGCAGCTATTTTGCTGCTGTGCTAGTTAATAATTAATGAAATGAAAAGCAAATGAAGTCAGAACAATCAATATGAATCTTTAAACAACGAAATGACAGTAGCCATAGACAGGAGCATTGTTGTATCCATGTCTTTCGTAGTTGTATGTGGAAGCTGCATGACTACTACTCTGCTGAAAATGATAATGAGAAGCATATGAATGGCAGTGGCTGTTATAAGAATACTGCCAGAATTGCGCCTTCTTTCCCGTACTTCTCATAGCATTCAAGGCAGTCATCTGATCGGCATAGCCAGTCACTGCCACTTTCTGTTTCTGGATGTCTATGTCTATCGTTTCCACTCCTGAATATGAAATCGGATAACCATTTGAATACAAAATATAATCAGGCCAATATGGTCAGTCCAATCTAGCCTAACCTAGCAGCAGCTTATATATATATCACAGACCCACCTAAATAGCTTCTAATACGGACCTGAGGTTTGGAAACTCTATAGAGATTACATAAATTAGCAGACCCAAGATGCAAATTAGCGCTTTAAGTATCTGTTTTTTGAAGTATATACATTTTATGTAAAAAACATATTCCAACTGGATTCTAAATCCTAGTTGATTGTACAGTGAGATGTTAAGTGTAAGTTTTGTTGTTATACTTTTTCGTTAAGAAACAATAATTAGATTTCTAAACATTTCAAGTTTTTTTTTTTTTTTTTTTTTTAGGAATAGCCCAATATGAATCTGGACAAAATCCTAATTGTTTGTTGTTTAAATTGCATTTTTAAATGTATAAACGAGTTCAACCTGCTGAAAAAATGGTAGAGTACAAAGATTAGATAAATTCAACCATTAAAATTTACAAATCCAACCATTTATCACCAAATTTAAAACAAAAGTAAACAAAAAAATCTCATCCTAAAATCACCAAAACCTAAAACGTTGAGAGTATGCTTAATAAACTTATCTTTCCTCTATAAATGCTAAATAAACATAAATGCTAAATAAACATGAGTTAATTTCTAATAGTGTTATATAATCTCTAAACTAAATATCCTCTGCAAAACACACACTTTAAAACTGGGAATGCAATGAAGGGGTCACCGGCATGGTTTCTTTATCAGGTCCCTTGCTTACAAAATCCCAATTGATGGCAGCAGGAAATAGAGCAAGAACAAGCTGTTTCTTATAAGCCCAGGTGTATGGAATAGTTGGCACTACTCTGTCTGTAAAGGTTGGTTGATGAGATGATGAGAAAGGATTTGGAATCCTTTTATAGAAAACATGAAGACAAAGGCGTGGAGGATAGATTTAACCCACTTGCGCATGAGAGGATAAGAAGAAGGAATGACACCTGGGTGATACCTATGTCTTTTAGGTCGGTATTGTACAGTGCTTTACAACCCCGAGTTTTCCTGATTAAGGCCGAAACGACGTCCATGCTTTTGTTGCTTTTTATACACTGTATAATTTTAAATATAACTCAATTCCCAAGCTTACTTCAGGTTTTCTGTGTTTTGTTGTAGGGCGTAGTCAATTTTTTTTTATTTTTTTTTATTTATATAGATATATTTTTTTTTATCAATTTTAGTAATTTTAGTAATGTAGATTTGAGTGATTGAGTATGTACTAGCATAGCCATTCAAAATCGTGACTTATGAACGCCTTCGGCGAAAACAGAAAATGAAACGTACAACTAATAAGTATACTCTTTTCGGCATAATAATTAAAATATCTTATAATTTTTTCAGAAAACTAAATCTATTTATACATTAAAAATGTTATTTAAACAATAAAAAAACAACAATTTCAACCAAATCTATTAAACCAAATTCCAATAAAAAAAATTAAATGTTTAAAAATGGCCTACATCCACCCCACCCACTGTTTACTTTAATGCTTCTGTGTTTATCCCTGACCACATACAAATCCCCATACGTTTCTCTCTCTTTAATACTCCATGTTAAATATACTCTTACGTGAAAAAGTAAGTCAAAGTGATGTGCAACGCTGCCATTTGCAATATTCTAAAGCATAGACAGTAACGTGAATGTTATGTCATTGTGTGGCCCTCGTTATCCTTACCTTTGGATTATTTATTTTATCCGATTCTTTTTTGGTGCTTTTGGTCCTCCCTATCTTCACGCCACTCCCAACATATTCCCCTTTTCAAGGAAAGTTCAGGTTGGTTGAATTCTTCTTTCTTTACTCAATCTTTAAGTTATATTTGACTGTTATGAATACCCTGAAGTAACTTTTATTTTTAATTGAGATATATTTTAGAATGTTATTTAGTTTTATATTTGTCTATTATGAATACCTTGAAGCAACTTTTCTTTTTAATTGAGATATATTTTAGAATGTTTTTTAGTTTTATGTTTTATTGGGTAAGAATCCATTTATTTTATAAGTTACATAAATTTATGTTAAAATTGGAAGTCTTTCAAATTCACTATAATTTGGAGGTCTTAGACTGTTTATTGTAACAAATATTTTGAAATTGTTATTTAATTTGATTATAAAAAAAATTTAAAAAATATATATTTTTCATGATCATTCCTCTTAGTGTTACAGTTTTTTGGAATTGCCATGATCTTCTTCCTCATCCTAGTTAAAATAAAGTGATACTTTGGATATTCTAGATTAAGGTTGATCTGAGCAGTTTCCTACATCGGGGTACTAGGGAGATGTGCAATTCCTTTCATGCTCAACATGGAGTTGTCAAATGATATTTAAAAAATATATTAATAACAAAAAAAAAAATTAATATTAACCATAAACAAAACATTTCAATATCCATTTAAGTAAAATAATTCTATATCAACTCTATATAGAGAGCCGGGGAATAGATAAAGTAATTGAAGTAAAATTATGATTTGTTAATAGGTCTTTTCGACTTCCCAAAATGAGGGAGATGCCTAATTCCTTCAATGCTTAATATTATGAAGTTGACATATTGCATTTAAAAAATTATTAATAAGGAAAACTTAATTTTAATGTGGACCATAGGTTTTCTATATATAACAATTGAAGGCTTACAAATTACATTTAAAAAAAAAAATTAATATCCAGCTTTAGTGAAATAATTTGATATGAATATCCACCTTAATAATTTGATATGAAATAATTATTAATAAGGAAAAATTAATTTTAATGTGGACCATAGGTTTTCTATATATAACAATTGAAGGCTTACAAATTACATTTAAAAAAAAAAAATTAATATCCAGCTTTAGTGAAATAATTTGATATGAATATCCACCTTTAAGTAAAATAATTTTATATAGACTTTATGTATAGAAAGAGTAATTAAAACTAAAAAAAAATATTATTTCACATATAGGTGCTTTCTACTCCATACAAAGGAGATGTGTAATTATTTCAATGCTTAGTCAAGAGTTAACCCATATCATTTAAAAAAATATTAATAACAAAAACATAATTTAATATCATATATATATATATATATATGATCCACCAATTTGATGTATTTAGATACTTTTGTAGTTAATATGGATTTGTATTGATAATATTTTAATTTTCTTTTATCATCTAATTATTCATCTATCCACATACATATACACTATATTCACTATAATATAATTTTTTTATAACGAGTTTTTAAAAAATATATTATAAATYTGAAACTGAATTGAATTAAGCTTTTTTTTAAATCAATAATTGTCTTTAATTKCTTTTTAAATTTATTATCATTATATTTAATATTTTAAATATGAAATTCAAATAAACGTTTAATTACTTTAAACTACTTAAAAAGCATGAACTCCATGTTTTTGTGAAGCASCTTTTTTTTTTTTTCTATYCTTGATCYAGATATAATAGTCTTCTTACGCTCAACCAGCACAAGGCGAAAATGGTAAGGAAGGAAATTAAAAAAARAGAGGGRACATATCAAAATCAATGATAAAATTAGGGATAAGAATTAAGGCATTTTACATTAAATAGATATGAAAATCAAATATTATTTTTAAGGAGTTGGGAATAATTGAACTTCATGTTAGGAATGTCTTCACTCTTTTTAATAACCAATCAATGCCAAAAAGAAGAAATAGAATTAGGGAGGAACTTAGAATCAAAGTTTTCTTGGAAGGAATTGTTTGTGTAGCAGTTGGTATGCATGGATATCTAGTTGATCACTAGAATGAAATTTTCCTTGTCTCGCTAGAACAAATAATTCATAAAAATCAAGAATGAAGACTACCTCAAGTTGACACCACATAGTGACCATGCTATCAAAGAGATGGATGATAGGTTTTTCCAACATTAGTCATTTTTGGTTGCATATAGTGGTAGTGAGCGTCGTAGTGTTTCCTTGTATAGAAGCACTAGAATGTATTATAAACCATGCTAATATTGTGTTTAATCAATGATGAGCGACTACAATGTACAAGGACATTTATTCCTCTTGGGGTCAATAAATACTAGAAGTTATTAGAACCATACATGTTACTCAATACTAATTTAGTAGCAATGTTTCATAAAGAACATGATGTAGGAAAAAGCATAGTCATCTAAAGGAAAGAGGACAAAAAATAATTCAACTTATCCTTAGGGTAGTATGGTGTGATAGGTTTACGATAACCTTACATGTACATTATGAATATGATATGCCAATTATATGGAGAAAATGATGTATCATGGTTTATCGAGGCATGGGTGTGAGTGGCTCATATGGTGTCCACTACTAGAAATATGTTTAATTGGGGATCTATTATCACCAAGAAATTCAATTGTAGAATTGAACAAGCTCAAAACCTTAATATTAGAGAGGTTTTTTCATTATAAATGGAATCTTATTTATTGGATTTCATATGTGCCTAATTTTTTTGGCTAAGATAAACCTAATGTGGCACATTTTGGAGGCCCTTGTTCACATTTTCTTTCCCATGTTATGGGAAAACATATACAAGAAATATTAGTCCATGATCTATGACTTGTTCTTGGCATGACTATATACCATTATTTTCCACCAAGAATGTCCAAGGTTAAATAAGAAAGAAAATAAAATTCTCTCACATTCTGGTAACTGGTACATCAAAGAAAAATATACATAAATCCTCATTATTTTTAAGGAAACTAGTCCCCCTAATGTTTTTCTCGCAGATGTCCTCGATAATCTTGTTATTGGGGGAATGTGATATTAGACTAGTCCTCAAGGATTTAATGCCTATTTGATTAAGCATAAGAAGAGGGCCTTCTTTCCTTGTGGTTTCCATCTTGGGTAATATTTTGTTAAATACACCCCACAAGAGAAGAAAGAGGGTTTGAGTCATATGGAATATAGATTTGACCCTAGCAGGTTCAAAAGACGTGACCCCAAATTTTTGGTTCCAAAACTTGTTGAAAATTTCTCTTAGAGCTGGCCAAATAATCATGAAAATGGAAAGAATAAGTGTTTACAGAGGATGCACAAAATTGGACCCAAGTTTTGGAGAGGAGAGCTACCTATGGTATTACGATTTTTAAAACCATATCTCTAGATTAACAGATGGAGGGATAACCCAAGGCGTCATCATGGAAAGAGAGGTAGGATAAGTTAGAAGAGATGAAGAGATGGAGATAGAATAATATAGAAGAGCTAAAGAGACAGGGTTGAAGGAATAAGCATAATGTTGGGCTATCCAATAATAATAGAACAAAGAACTATGTGAACAAGAAATTTAGTGCAATACCAAAGACGCATTGCAAATAAAGAATGAATAAGAGACTTCTCAAGAAGAGCTTGACCAAAAAAGAAGAGAAGTAGAAGTGGAGAAGAGAAAAAATGCCTTGGAAGAGAAACGAAGAAAAGAAAGGGAATCCAAGAGTAAGAAAGATCTAGAAGAACAAAACAGAGAGTCACGAGAATGGATAAAGAAGTGAGAGGAAGAAAAGAAAGCAAGGGAACAAGAGAAATAATAACATCATATTGAGTGGCCTACTAAGCAACCAATATTTTCTCATCCTACTAATATACCTCCTCAAGAAATAATAGATTTCACATAAGAAGAAGAGGAGGAAGTAGTAAAGAAAAAGACTCCCATTGAGAATGAAGTTGATCTAGGAATTTGAGAAGTGGCCCAAGAGTTGATAGGAGAAGCATCCCAATAATTGACAAGAGAAACAACCCAACATTTGAGGGGAATACTATCCCAATATCCCCTTCAAAAACAAAACCATTGAGAAGTTTGAAGGGGATGGTACAACTCCAAAATATTATAATAAACAGGAAATTACATCAAAAAAAATTGGTGAAGCACAAATAACTATTTAGACCCCATTAGAGGAAACTATTGTACCATTAACAACTCATGAAGTAGGTGAGGATCAACATCTGGTAGGTCCATTAGCATTAGATAAAGATGACGCATCTGACAAAGAATAGGTGATAGATCAAAGGAAAAGTACATTTGAGGAGCAATCCAAAGTAGCAGACAAGGGAAAATCACTTGTTGCAAAATAATTTTATACCCTAGGCATCTTATAGAACATTTTTCTTGGGGTGATCAACCAATTCCATAAAAAATAAACGGGGTGGAAAATGTATATTATACAACCTATGATAAAAATAGGAAATCCATTATAATGACACAAAGGATGAAAAAAATGAGTGTAGACAATGTTGTGTTGTGTATATCTGAGGAAACCCTAAAAATGTCAAGTTGAGTGAATTGTTGGGTGTAAGGGTAGCCATATCATATGCTACGATTGATAGGGATATAATAGAGGAAATGGAAGTTGATGTTATGCAAAAACAATTATAATCCATGAGGTAAAAGGTACATTATTACAAGGAAGCTAGAGAAGTTGTATGCAATTTGAAGGGGGTTATTTTAGAGGATCATGTCAAGTATAAGATGGTAAGTGATACATTTTTGAAAAAAGTTGCAGACTATCAAGAAGAGACAATATTTTTTTCTGTAGAACATAAATAAATTCTCAAATAGAGTGATAAAGGTGTCAAAGTTGTAGATCATATCAAATTTATCAAAGAGATTCATAGATCCTGAGGTGAGGAGGATCGTGCCATCCAAGTTATGATCGATGATAGTATATCAAGGATGCATGGAGCTACTAAGTACTAGGAAAAGATACTCATTGAGACAAATATTTGAATGGAGGAGCAATGGTCAAGTTGTTATAAATCTTGGTAAAATATTAATAGAACAATGGTTGATATCCAATTGTCAAGTTTGGTCACTAGAGGATTTTTAGGGGTTTGAAGAAATGATGTTTGAATTTTAGGAAATTTCCTAGAAACATGAAGAGGACATCAAAGAAATATCTTCGATAGAATGTGGTCACTTGCAAATTTTTTTTGTCACGAAAGTCAAGACAACCAATAGACTAGAGTAGGTGATTTTGAGAATAGAGAAGTATATGTGGAAATTTAAGGAAATGAAAGAAACCCTTGGTTTTATAATGGATCAACACATGTTTTCTTACATGCATTTATGTGAATACTTATTCACACAATGGACCACATATGATGGAAATCATGCAACTGTTGAGTGACACAGTCCACATGACTCACCTTGACATAAAATTTTTGTTTAAGATATACTTCAATTTTGTCCATGTCCAATTTGTTATTTTTGTTATTAAAGTTCAATAAATAAACACATCAACCAAGAAGAGACACAGGTTAGTGGATTTTAGAAATAATTTTGGATTATTGTAGATAAGAACTATTTTGAAGCTTAATTTAGAATCTTTATACAAGCCAACACAATTTCATGGATTATTCTACAATAGATTAAATGTTACATGCATATAATAAGAATTTCAATATTGTTAATTTATCTTATTTGGTTGAACATTTTGGTGGATACTTTTTGTTTTATAAGTTAATATTACTTTTTGGTTATCTCATATATTGTGGAATTATTTCTAGCTCTCACATTGTTATAATTTTTATTCGTTTCTATTGTTAAATAGTTTATTTTTTCCCTCGATATTATCTAATGATTAATATTTTCTTAGTGTAATTGTTTCTCCAAGAATCTAAAGCTTCAAATAGGTTCCATTGATTGTTTCCATATTTTATCCTCAACATAGATTTATCCAAAATCCATGGTTTACTTCTTTTCTACAATATATAACTGTACAATTACAAAAAACAATAAAAAGAAGGGAAATAACAAAATAAAACAACTTTTAAATCACATCAAATGGTTATTGGACTACTAATGCAGAGTATTATTCCATACCAAATAGGGAGGATTATATTTGGGTCTTTCCCTTGGGTTTAATCCTTATTGTTGAGCATTTGGAATCCAACCCCGCAATGGAATTAATTATGATATGCCAATCCATACAAATAGTTCATATTTATTAATTCCTAATCTTAAAAGTTAGACTTCTAAAAACAAAATACCTTAGGGCAGGGTTAGTACTAGAATTTATACTGAGTCAATCCCATATGAATTATAAAGAAAGAAAGTTAATTCTTTTAAACATATTACCTGAGCTTATGTCGAGAAGATTGGTGCACTTCTTATAACTCCATGACTATCAAGAAAACACCACTAGAACCATAGTCTCAACTTTTGAACATAGATTGGTTCATATGGTAGAAAATTTAGTAGATTTAGCTTTGCAATAAATGGAACAACCCTTTAGTTAGATTTTCGTGACTCCTAAAAATCTTTTTGTGACTCCACCTGAGATCATACATTCTAGATATTCAAAAAACTCAGACTCAACCATTACGAACTTATAGTCATAAGGATCAGACTCAAAACCTAAAAACATGGAAAATAATTGGAATGCTCATCAACCTTGGTTAGATAGAGATGCATTGGCTCTGCCTGAACAACTTCCTAACAAATTTCAAAAAAGGTCTTCCCTTTCTTTAGAATTGCAAATTGAAGTCTATGCTAATGTTCTACTAGCCTCAATGTTTGTAAAAGGAACACGTAAAAATGCTTTAGCCTTGAATTTCAAAGAACATAAGAAGATTGAGTTTGAAATGAAAGGGTGTAAGGTAGATAAAACAATTCCCCATATAAAAAGAAATATTAGAAAGACATCAAGCCATATTCCCCACTAAGGGTAAAGAAAAATATTTTATAAATATAGAAATTTTACAAAGAATTATAAAAAAAATCTCGAACAAAATAGTTGACAGGATGATTAAAAAAATATCTAACAAAATAGTTGACATGAAGAGAAGTACAGGGAAGGGTACCTCAAATCAAAGACGTGATACACCTTTCTTTAAAAGACCATTTTGAACTACTTTCAACCAATAGAAACATAGGCTTGGAAGATGTAGCCATGGATAATTAATGTAATTACCATTAGGAAAATCACAATGAAAAAACATTCCACCCATGAATCAATTATAAATTTGGTGGCTAATAGAATTGTTGACAGTTATGCTCAAATTGAAGAGCCAAAGGAAATTTAGAAGAAGCAGCATATGTGTATCCTAATGAAACAACAATGATTCTATGGGATGTATTACCACGTCAATGTTGTATCATTGTGTGGCCCTCGCTATCGTTGGCTTTGGATTATTTCTTTTATCAGATTCTTTTGTCGCTGCTTTTGCTCCTCCGTATCTTCACGCCACTCCCCACATATTCCCCTTTTCGGGGAAGTTCAGTTTGAATTATTCTTTGTTTTGTTTACTCGAGCAATAAGTTATTTTAGAGTGTTATGAATACCATGAAGTAACTTTTATGTTTAGTTGAGAATCACATTAAAATGTTATTCGGTTTATGTTTTATTGTGCAAGAATATGCTTATTTTATATATCGTATGTGAAAATTGAAATCCTTCCTAGATAATTGTAATTTAATGTGTTAAAAGGTTTGTTGTGATAAATATTTTTAAATTGTTTAATTTGAGTATAAGAAAATATTTTAGAAAAAAATATTTTTTCATTCTCAATCTTTTTAGTGTTTTAAATCATGATAATTTTGAGAATTATCTAACACTCAGTTTTATTATGGAGTTTGTGAGAGTTTGTGAGAGTTTGTTTTTACTTTTGTTATTTTGATTTTCTTTCTCATGTTTATTAAAATAACGTCATATTTTCAATATTCTAGATTAAGTTGACCACCTCCTTATAATATCTTAATTTTCTTTTATCCTCTAATTGTAACAACCCTAGTTGAATAAATGTTTAAGGTTTATTAAATAAAAATTAATTAGGAGATTAATTGTCTTAACATGGTATTAATTAAACAAGATTGGTATAAAGATACTAATTAAATATTTATTAATTAATTAAAGGTTATAATTTTGATTAATTAATTAATTAACTACCTATTATATTCAATA
>ML780267.1:0-23058 GCA_009831015.1 Picea engelmannii | reverse complement strand
GACACTTGTTTATTTAATAAGTGATCCATATCTTGAGTTTGTTAGGACTTTTAGCTTATATATATCTCATTGCAAGAGTATTGAGTTGTTGGGATGTAAACTCTTGCAATGTTTCTTATGTAATTTCCTATTAATAAAATTGTGTGTCTGAGGACACTTCGGCCATTAAATTCATCCTCCACTCAGTTCATTGTTCCCTTTATGTAAGTAATCTCAAATTCGTACTCGCTAAGCAATTCTAACCAATGTCGTTGTCGCACATTCAGGTCGCTTTGCATAAATATGTGTTGTAGTCCACAATGGTCAGTCTTTAGTTCAAATTTCCGTCCAACAAGGTAGTGTCTCCAAACCTTCAAGGCATATACAATGGCTAACAACTCCAAATAGTGAGTTGTGTAGTTCTCCTCATGCCTTCTCAATTTCCTTGAGATGTAAGCGATCACTCATCCCTCTTGCATCAAGACCCCGCCTAAGCCTTCCTTGGATGCGTCAGTGCATACCAAGAAGTCTGTGTCCATGTTAGGAACCTTTAGTATCGATGTTATTGTGAACAACTCCTTGAGCCTCTGAAATGCTTCCGCGCATTTCTCGGTCCAAACAAACTTCTTATTTTTCTTCTGCAATTCCATGATCGGATTTGTTATCTTCAAAAATCCCTCGACGAACCATTGATAGTATCCTGCTAAACCCATGAAGCTACGCACTTCCAGGACATTCATCGGCACAAGCCATTCCATGATAACATAGACCTTGGCTGGATCCAAGGTGATGCCTTTGCCAGAGATGACATGCCCTAATTAGTGAATCTTCGATTGATAGAAAGAGCATTTGGACAACTTCCCATACAATTTTTTCTCTCTCAAACACTGTAGTACCGAGCGCAAGTGCTCTTCATGATCCTCTGTCATCCAAGAGTAAATCAAAATATCGTCAATGAATAATTGGATGAACTTGTCCAAGTACTCGTGGAACACCCCATTCATCAAACTCATAAATATCCCTGGGGCATTTGTCAGTCCAAATGGTAAAATAGTAAACTCATAATGTCCAAACCTCATTTTAAAGGTGGTCTTAGAGATTTCATCCTCCTTGATTCGTAACTGGTGATACCCTGATCACAAATCGATCTTGGAGAACACCGACGTTCCATTCATTTGATCGAACAGATCATCAATTCTCGACAACAGATACTGATTCTTGATTGTGGCCTTTTTCAGTTGATGGTAGTCAATGCAGATCCTCCACGACCCATCCTTATTTCGTATGAAAATAACAGGCGTGCCCCACAGTGAAACACTTGGACGTATCATTCCCAGGTCCAACAACTCCTTAAGTTGCATTTTCAACTATTGTAACTACGAGGTCGACATCCGATAAGACATTCTTGTGATCGGTTCAGATCTTGGTCTTAGGTCTATGGTAAACTCCAAATCCCTCTCCAGGGGCATCCCAGGTAACTCCTCTGGAAATATGTCTGCAAACTCTCTCACCATCGGAAGGTGTTCTAAACCTTTTTCTACTCCCTTCTTGTTTAACGCAAGGATCGCATAAAGCTTTCACCCGTTGCACATGCTCTTCTAAAGTCGCAAGGAAGAGATGAACCTCAAGGAAACTCCCTAGGTTCGGCCTACAATCACCCGTCTCTGTCCCTCATCATCGACCAAGCTCAATCATTTCATCTTACAGTTGAGTATCGCCTCATGCAATTCCAACTAGTCCATACCAATCACGATGTCATAAGATCCTAAGATCGTGATGTACAGGTTGGCCCTTGTGGAAAACTCCTCCAGGTTAAGGATATAGTCTGTAACCTTTCCTCCAACCTTCTATTTGGCTCCCGAAGCCATCTCTATGAAGTTAAACTCATGTTGTTCGACTGCCTTTACCCTAATCCTTTTTAGCACTGCACTAGAAATGAATCTCTCAATCGTATCGGGATCTATCAAAATACTAAGGGTTTGGTCAACGACGGTACCTGTCATCTCAAGCTTAGTCAACTGGTTCTCTACCTAGTGGTTATTCACTACTGCATGTATTCGATGGGCCTTGCCCATATCTCCCACAGTAGTGGGTCCAGTTGATCCGAACACTCTAGTCCTCTCCACAGGGCAGTTGCGCTGGTAGTTTGGCTCCCCACATGTCCAACACCCCTTCTTTGGCCAAGTAGCCCTGGTACCTGAAGTAGAAGACGACAACCCACTGGCCTAGAATCCTGGTCTGTTCTGCTAAACAGGGCTAAACAGCTGCTACTGTGGTCGACGTTGTTGCTGATGTTGTGGTCCCCGATAAGGTGTTTAGTGTTGAGGCGTCAGTCACTGAGGTGTAGTGAAAATGGATCCCCTCTGGAAGCCATGATATCCTGGTGTATGTCTGGCTGGTGTCTGATGTTTCTATGCTCCAGATGACACCTACCTTGCTAGTCTCACTAGAACCCTGGTCTGACCCCTACTGATAAGCTCCTCCTCTGCTATGAGGGCCTTTTGGACAACATCATGCAAGGTTTAAGGCATCAGAATCCTAACCTTTGCACGTATGTTTCCATTAAGGCCGAACACAAACCTGTTGACCTTAAGTTTCTAAGTGTTAAGTTGTGGAGCATACCAGAGAAGCTCCATAAAATGGGCCTCATACTCGGGTACCGTACGACCTCCTTGTCATAAGGCATTGAACTCATTGAGATGACGCTCAATGAATTCCTATGAAAGGTATCTCTCTTGGAGCCATTCCTAGAACAGTTCCCATGACACGTCTTCGACGGCCATGTTCAACTGCGGTAGGAGCTTCTTCCACCATAGAAGAGCGCTCCCCTTTAGTTTAAAGACTTCCATGTGGACCTTCATGTTGGAGATATAATCATGAAGTGCGAAGCACATTACCATGTCCTCCAACCATGCCTCAACAGATGTGCCATCCGGGGCACCAAAGAACTCAATAAATTTGACCTTCTCGAGTTCATGGTGAATGCTACTAGTAGCGACGAGAGCACGCAGAGAAACCTCAATAGGTGTCGGTGCCATGGCCTCATCGTTGTCCAAACAATTGATCAGTGCCTTAGACATGCACTGAAAAGATCTCATCATTCTGACTACATCACCAACTGCTATCTTCTCTTGTCTGAGAACCTGCTCGTCTCCCTGGTGGTTAGACTCTTCGGGCATGGATGCTACTGGAGGCATCATGCCTCCTATCCTAGCACCCCATCATCTGCCTCCACAACGTCGTCTAACCATGATTACTTGCATGCACACACAAGTCAACTCAATTAGCAACAGTATGATCAAATCATATCTACGAAATCTGTAGCGATCCCAAGTCGTGGGTTGAACCGACTGTAATACCAGATGTAACATCCCTCCCATTCAGATACGACAACAAGCCTCACATAACAAGTGCAATTTTTTTTGTGTGTGTGCATGTGTAGAAGGGTAATAAAGACATTATACTCAATGTCGCAACACGACTACGAACATGACGCATGCAACTCACACGACAACAGCATAACGACCTAAGAAGAACATCAAGCATCTGGAAGCACTGGATGACAATCAATCGACGAAAAATAAGAATGACTACCCACCCATCCTACCCTGCAATGGTTAGCACCTACAAGACACATAAGAAACGCTCAAGCCAAGGTTCCCATCTATTTTGACCATTTAAGGTCTCAAGCCTCGCAACTGTTCTGAGGAAGAAGGAAGTGTCTACATCCCACCCGACACAAGCAGACCAAGCCTACTGAGCTAAGGACAATCATCCTAACAACCTAACGCACCCAAATTTAATTACACAAACAACTATAACCCTTCAGTGAGCCAACCATGTGCATCAAAAGTTTACAACCAAGTACAACATTAAAGTAATGAACAACAACACCCTCAACGGGAAGTGCAAGCCAAAAATGACTTCGCCGATATCCTGATCAATCGTCGAGTCAAGCTAGTCAACAACTATAGTCTATTTTAATCATCCATTACAAGCCCAACTTAGCATGTCTAAAATGAAAAATGACATTAAGATACAACCTAAATCAAGTGAAGCATTTGTTGTGACATAAAGTGTTAATACCTAAAACTTATTATATAACTCATTGAAAATAACTAAGGTGACTTCCTTAATCCATCAATTAAATTTGTTACATCATGACATCATGCTACCTTCCCTTCCTATAACAAAACTCCTTTAAAATAAAAAGGGCTTTTATCCCTATTAACTATTAGGATTTTATGTTGTGTGCGATGTAGGCTTCTTACGACAATTACGACAACAAGCCTCACATAACAAGTGCAATTTTTTTTTTTTTGTGTGTGTGTGTAGAAGGGTAATAAAGACATTATACTCAATGTTGCAACACGATGACAAACATGACACATGAAACTCATGCGACAAAAACATAATGACCTAAGAAAGACATCAAGCATCTGGAAGCACTGAACGACAATCAACAGATGAAAAATAAGAATGACTACCCACCTGTCCTACCCTGCAATGGTTAGGACCTCCACGACACATAAGAAATTCTCAAGCTCAGGTTCCCATCGATTTTGACCATTTAAGGTCTCAAGGCTAGCGACTATTATGAGGAACAAGGAGGTGTCTACATCCCACCCAACATAAGCAGGCCAAGCCTACTGAGCCAAGGAAAATCATCCTAACAACCAAACACACCCAAATTTAGTTACACAAATAACTAGAACCCTTCAGTGAGCCAACCAAGGGCATCAAAAGTTTACAACCAAGTACAACATTAAAGTAATGACCAACAACACCATCAATGGGAAGTGCAAGCCAAAAACAACTTCACCGATATCCCGATTAGTCGTCGAGTCAAGCTAGTCAATAATTACAGTCTATTTTAATCATGCATTACGAGCCCAACTTAGCATGTCTAAAATGCAAAATGACATTAAGATACAACCTAATTTAATTGAAGCATTTGTTGTGACATAAATTGTTAATACCTAAAACTTATTATAGAACACATTGAAAATAACTAAGGTGAATTCCTTAATCCATCAATTAAATCCATTACATCATTAGATAATGCTACCTTCCCTTCCTATAAAAAAATTCCTTTAAAATAAAAAGGGCTTTTATCCCTATTAACTATTAGGATTTTATGTTGTGTGCGATGTAGGCTTCTTAAATTATCAATATCATCTTCATTTATCAATATCCTCTTCCATCACCCCAACTTTTACAATTACACACAAGTATCAATTTAATATTAAATAAAGATATGATTGTAGATAAATTTTAAATAGGATCATAACTATGTTGCATATTTGAGGTTTGAAATGACAATCCAATTTCTGTAAATTAATCTTGATGTAAACTCAACCCTGCATAACATCATTCAATAAATTATATACAATGCATGAATTATGGATGTGTCAGTTAACTGTTAAGTTTAGTTCTGATATTGATTAAATAATTCATATTTACCCTTTACGTCGAGCCTTTATTTATTTACAATTCAAGGATACTAATCGACCTTTGGTTTCTTTACACTTTTAAAAAGATATCGATCGATTGCATACCAATCGTGTCAATCTAAATAAAGGATGACAATGAATCTCCTATTCTACAACCATTATTTATCTTCAACAATATTCCAATTACAATGATTTAAACAGGTGTAATCATTACCTCGTGCTCATTAAGGATTCAGGAGTCATTACATGGATACCATTAAAAATTTGAATTAACAATGCCTAGAGCTACTACATTCAAAACAAAATCGCCATTATATGATTATTGGGCCAACTGTCTCCTTGAATTAGTATTTGTTGTGATAACGGTGAGAAATAGATGGCATGCCTATAATCTCAAAATTAGTTTAAAGCTTTCATTCATTATAGAGATATCCAAGTTAGGGTCCTTGCTTACCACGCAGCCATAAAATTGTTACGGAACAAGCTAGCACACAAACAACAGGGTGAACGCACACAGGCACACACTCAGCCAGTAAGACGCACGTAGGCATGTGTCATTGGAAATGCAGGCAGTAAACTCGTAATGACTCAGGCATGTACAAGGTAATCAAGTGCAAGTCTACACTACCAATCGTTGTCGTTTATATTTTAAATCACAGTCACAATCATAAAGGTGAAACGTTGACAATCAGGTTACATCCTTTGGCCAAGGAGTGGCCATCCAAAAGATAAATCATTTTCACAAGTGAACCAGGTTGTCGTGGAATGCAAGCATACACAAAGTGAAGAATTCACCATAAAAAAAAAATTGAAAACACCAAAGGATTTGGAAGAACAAAAAAAAAGGTTCGCAGTGTGATGTTATCGCTAGCTAAAAGGGATAATCAATAAAAAGGGCTAATATGCAGAGTGAATTTGCTTTTAAATGTGATGAAATAGCTAAGTGAGATCATCATTAGAAGGGATAACTATGCAGAGTGAAATTGCTTTTCTGAAGTTGAGCTTTTACCCCCAATGCAATCCCAATAGTTGGAACAAACGCCCCCGGAATGCATTCCATAGGGTAAGTTATCAAATAAAAAATGCAGAGATTCCAAGGTAATATCTCCAGTCCAACACACCAGAAAATGTAGTCTAGAATAATTCGCAGGCAGCCAGTCGAATGGGAAAAATCTCAAACAAAAATTCATTAATATTAATGTGTAGGGATAAAATCCGCAGAGAAAAAAAAAAGGGGGAAACATTAAAAAAACATGGATTTAAGTTGCGAAGGAGGTAATGCAACGAAGTGCCAAATCTTCCAGCAATATATTAAAAAAATAGAGATAAACTTATCCGGCGATTAAGAAACGTAGAGTTAAGAAACTTTTCCATCAATTAAAATTTCAAGGTTATTTAAATTCATCAAGGAGCAAGTCAAACCTTCAGCGAAGGACAACATCAAGGTATATCATTAACAGGTTCATCCTTTGCTCATCATCCTCACACAGAAAAGCAAGGCATTGAGATCCATAGGTCTTTTAATGCTAAGTCTATGACCGTAGATCAGGCTCCTGGCTGACTGCTCAGACGAGGATTGCTGAGCTAGGGACAAAGGCTAAACAACCTCAAGGTCACAATCAACACCACATGGAGGTCATGACACGAAGGAAAATGAAGGCCATGGTGGTCAACAACCATCTAGCTATGCTAAGGAAGGTTTCAGTCACCAATTAAAAAAAACATCATTTTACTTTTCCATTAATAAAGCAGATCCAAGCATAAGTCCTAATACATTCTAACATACAAAAATGAAGAGAGTGTACCATTGCCTGATCACCCACTCCAAATTAAGTCCCGTGCGCTCCATGCAACTCCCTCTTTCCGACCATCCAAACTTCACCGGTACCTCCCAGTCAATGCTAGGGGTACTCTTCTTCCCCCTTATCCCCCTTAGCCACAAAGGGGCCACACACACTATCCAGAGATTTTGACTAGCTCCCAGCTCACCTCTCAAGGCCAAGCTACCACTCCTCTCCGATCTAGATATCCTCAACTCCCACATGTAAATCAGTCAAGTAGATACTTCTACAGTGTAACGTTACACAAACAGAAGATGGTCCAACCTCCATTACCTCCCTTCATTATATAGAGTTTTGTGGTTCCTTACTTTCCAAAAATTCTCTTTTAGTTAAGTTTTTATAATTAATTTCCTAAAAATTCCTCCCCGTACAAGTGTCACCCATCCCCTTATTTCCTCATAAATTAACTTCTTTAATTAATTGATTATGTTTATTTCCCTCACCCCCCTAGAGTAACTCCTAGAATCACTCCTAGGTGTCCCCAAAATCTCTTACAGGTTTTAATAACTTTCCTTTTTATTAAATTGCTTGTTTAGTATAAATTAGAAAGCTCTTAAATGGTAGATACTTTTTCTAAGTTTGACTTTCCACTTTTTCTCTTATGTTTCCCCTTCTTCCCTTTTTATGTTTACCACTTTTCCTAGTTTCCTAAATTTTTAGATTTTCCCTCTTTCCCCTTTTTAATTAGAACTCAAAAGGGCAAGTGTGGAAATTAACCCTTTTTCCCTTTTCTCATTTAATTAATATTTTAAAATTATCAAAATAATAAAACCATTAATTCCCCTTTTTCTTTTAAATTTTATTCCAACTAGTTTTTTTTTTATGAATAAATTAAATTTGTTATTCCCTTTGTGTTACAAGATTTAAATAAGGTCATGATTATTATTTATGTGGTTTTTATTTTTATTATTATTATTGTTAATTTTTTTTTTTATAGAGAGATAAAATTTTACCACTAGCGTAGTTTAGACTTAAACCTTAAATTATTGTACAGAGCAACATTTAATTAGGGAAATTGTTTTAAAAATTTCTTAACACATTATTTGTCCTAAGGCCATCTAGGTTCATTCCTCTATCATCAACAACACAACGTGCCCTTCAGGACGCACTAGGTGCTCCAAGGGTGCCACTCACCTCTCTCCATTTTTCTTGCGAGAAGTGCCCTTCAGGATGAACCACGTGCTCCAAGGGAGCCACTCGCCTCTTATCTGACTTGGTAGACATCTTTAACCCCTGGAGTTAACACTCCGCTAGGTGAACTTGTGGGATACTAAGGGATTCTAAGGAATAAGGGCCCCGCCTTATTGTGCACCCCTTAGAATCATCGTGAGCGACTATCGCAGTCTGCCCTCACGACATCATGGGTCCTCTCGAATGATGCAGGAGCATCGCTAATGTCAAGCAAGTGTGGGTCAACACACCAATGCATTTTGGGCACATGTTGAATTGTTTAAAATCTTTTGAAGTTGGATGCATCAAACTTAAATGTAATAATTAAGGAAAGGCATACTGGTAGATTGTAAATAGACCTCGAGCATCCCTCTCTCGTCTGTATTAGGTTAAGACATTTATGTTAATGAATGTAAGTAGGTAGACTTGAATCCTTCGATTAGAAAATTTTAGGAGCAAAGAGGGAAATGGGATATAGACACCCTCCCTTGTATCATTGTAAGATAAGCAACTTTATGAGAAGAGAGCATAGGAGAGTTGAACCAGAGAGTTGTTTAGAGTAAACCCCATGTACAAAAATTCTGGATTAATACAAAGATCTTTAGTTCAAACTCATGGTGTTCAAATTGCTTTTTGTGTTGTGCCTGCTGATTGATATATGCTTGCTTACTCTCTGTTGTGAATTTTCTTTGATGTGTGAATGTATAATTTCACATTTGATGTCTGAAATCTGAAGAGAGGGAGAGTAAGGAATGGGTTTCAATTGTTTCTCTGTGTAAGCAAGATTTTTCCTGTAAGGAGTGCAGCGAAATCGTTCGCAAGGTGTGCATTGATGGGTTCAAAATATCAGTCTTTGAATGCTCAGGAGGGATATCACTGTTCTCATTCTCACAGAAGTGCTAGTTAAGCATAGGAGTCATGCAAGGAGTGCACAAGCTGAGTGAAGCCTCATTGTTTACAACCTGAGCGAAACTGTTGAAAGATTGATGTCGCAGAGAGTGCACAGAGTTGAAGAATTCAATTCTTGGAAGTATTGAGGAGTTGCCGCAAGGAGTGCATTCAAGAGTCTTCTCAAAGACTCCAGTTTTTGAAGAAAAGATCAGGAAGTTTAGTGCCTTGAAGCATTGGGAGAAGGTGCAGTGATATCATTTCGTGGGTGGACAAGTTTTGTGAAAGATCATTTTGTTCATTTCATAGAAATCACCAAGGAGTAAATTGACGATCAAAATTCTCGGTGGAGAATTCACGAGGTTCCAAGAGTCGTCGGATCGTGTAGAGGAGTAGGGAAGTTATGGTCGGGAGAAATTGGACCGTTGGATCACTCACATAATTCATTTCGGGGTTTTGGGAGTTGAAAGGTCGAAAACTTTGTATCAAGACTCGTAATATCGCGAAAGGTGAAGTCGTGAAATCCTGAAGGAATCTGAGCCATTAGTTAAAAGGACAATACATGTTGCGAAATCACCCATATCGGGGTTTCGGGCATTAGAGGTGAAAGAGAGAAGTCATTCAACTTTGTGAGTGACGAAGTTGCGAAGCGGATCAGGACCGTCTGTTTGGGAGTGGACAGGTGGCGCACTTGCCAAATAAGAGGTCAGACCTTCATTGATCATTTCGGGGTTTTGTGAATTGGAGAACCAAGAGCACATCATCTGGATTCGCGAAGTCGTGAAGTCTGAGAACTCCAAAGAAGGAAGGAAGTTCCTTGTGGGACCTGCATTGATGACATGTCAAAATTTCGCATTTCGGCATATCATAGGGTAAGAGGTCAAGACTCTTGTACCGAAAGTTCTGAAGTCGTGAAACTGTGAGAAAATCACAGCGGTCCACTAGGAGGAGGACAAGTTGCAGAGATCTAGGGATCTCGTGAACTCAGAGGTTCACAGGGTGAGAGACCAAAGATTGAGTGCTCCAAGTTGCGAGAGGTGAAATTGTGAGGAGCATGGATATTCATCAGCTCCAAGTCACGGGAGGACCGTTGGATTAGGAACCCCATCGCATTTCATGTCTTGGGGGTTCAGAGGTCGAAGGGAGTTATTTTCGACATCAAAAGTCACAAATTCGTGAAGTGCTGAGAGCCAGCACGAGGGACACATGGAAAAACTACAAAGTGGGCTCGGGAAGTAGACCGACAGACACACGTCACACATTTGGAGGATTCAAATCCCCTTCGACCTCTCGCATCTCAGGTTCTAGGGAGAAAAGGGAACGAAGGTTTGAGCCTTCGACTTGCAAAGTCACGAGTAGCAAGAACGAGAGGAGAATGGTCAAATCTCGCCTCTCGGGGGTTCAGGAAAGAAGGTGCCAAGGTTGGACCTTTGCACTCGCAAAGGCGCGAGAGGCGAAAGGTGATAGTTCTTAGCCTAGATGGTGGTCGTGCAAGGAGGGCACTGACAAAGAGAGAGTTGTACCCATTTTGTGATCTCGGGTATCGCGAGATCATAGAGGAGTGGGAAGTCACCACTCGTGAACTCGTGAAATCGCAAACTGCGAAAAAGGACGTATTGATCGATTTGAAAGGGGATTTTAGAAGAGAATTTGAAAGAGCCGATCCGGCTAAAAGGGCATATAGAATGATCCTGTGAGAGGATATCGACTTGAGGGCCGATAGGGTCGGTGTCAGTTGTGGTATCAGAGAACAGAAAGATTTCTTTGCTTTCTGTAGCAGGGAAAAGGAAGATTCATTATGCCACAGAGAAGAGGAGACAAATAAACACCCGATCCACCAGAGGATAGGGAAATTCCAAGAAGAAGGGGTAGGAAGATGCCTGATCTAGCCATGGAGAGAGAGATGCATGACCTATGCGTCAGACTCGAGGACATGGAGACATCACAGAGGCACACAGCTAGTGTTGGGGATCTTAGTGATTCTAAAAGTGAAAATGAGGTCGAACATGAAGGAGAAGAGGTCACAGTAGAAGATGCAGTAAATGAATGCCTAATTAGGGTTGTTGCAAGAATGGGTGCTAAGGCAAAAATGGACATTCCAATATATGAAGGAAATCTGGATGTCGAAGAGATTATAGACTAGATTAGAGCTCTGGACACATATTTTGACTATGAGGATGTTGAGGAGGACAAGAAGGTCAAACATGATATCACAAGATTGAAAGGACATGCAACATTGTGGTGGGATGAGCTACAAGCTGACAAATGATGCAAAGGAAAGAAAAAGATCAAGAGTTGGGATAGGATAATCATGAAGATGAAGGAGAAATTCATTCGCAGGGATTACCAGATTACTTTGTTTTGGAGAATGAAAAATTTGAGACAAAATCTAATGACAGTGAAGGAATACACTGAAGAATTCTACAAGTTGAACATCAGGGCAGGTCATCATGAAAGTGATGATGAAAAAGTTGCAAGGTACATGAATGGTATGAGATATGACATCCAGGATGAGATGAGCATGATGACCATTTGAACGGTGGAAGATGCTTATCAGATGGCTCTAAATGCTGAAGAGAAGATGAGCCAAAAGAAACGTCAAAGAGGCTGAGGCAGAAGTTAGCCCAAAGGAAAATCAGTTGCCCAGGATAGAAATCAGAAACCCAAGGAGGACTGGAAGAAACCTCAGACTCAAACAGAGAGAGGTGGAAGTTCACAGAGAGGGTAGCATACCGAACAGAGAGGTCAGTATGTTGATGGAAATTTTTTTCCTCGTACCAGAGGTAAAGGAAGAGGAAGAGGTGGAGTACTTAAATGCTTCACATGTGGAAAGAATGGACATAAGTCTTATGAGTGTCCAGAAAAAAAGAAAGAAGGTGGTGAAACTCACATCACCGAAGGAAAGAGGTGGAATGTTGAGGCATAAGATGCTAAAGGCGGAAGATCGTTGATGATGCAAAAAGTTCTTTTAACGCTAGAGAAGGAGGTGGAGAATCCAGTGCAAAGAAACAATCTTTTTCAGACTGCTTGCAAAACCAAGGACAGGGTATGCAAGGTCATTGTGGACAGTGATATCATAGATAATCTCGTTTCTACAGAGATGGTAGAAAAGCTGGAGCTAGAGACTATTGAACATCCAAACCCATACAGAGTTTCATGGCTACAGAAAGGACATCGGGTAAATGCCACTAAACGATGTTTAGTTGAGTTTAAAATAGGAGGGTATAAAGATGAAATACTTTGTGATGTTATTCCCATAGATGTTTGTCATCTATTGTTGGGTAGACCGTGGAAATATGACAGAAATGTGATTCATGATGGGAGATAGAAAAAATACACCCTAGAGAAGAATGGGAGAACTCACATGTTGCTTTCAATCAAAGATAAAGAGGTGAAACCTAAAGTAAGTAACATTGTACTTCTCATGAGTGGGAAGGAACTTCTTACAAAGGTTAAGAGGAAGGAGGAACCACAATTCATTGTGGTCAGGAAGCCTAATTTGTTTTTAACTAGTACAAGGGTAAATGATTTACCGGAAGAGGTTCAGAAACTGTTGGAAGAGTTTGGTGACATAGTAGTGGACGAACTACCTCGTTCATTAACACCGATCAAAAGTATGAGTCATCATATTGATTTCATACCTAGAGCTAGTTTACCAAACAAATCAGCATACATATTGATGCCACGGGAGAATGAAGAGGTCAAAAGTTAGGTCCAGGATTTAATGGACAAAGGGTTGGTTACAAAAAGCTTGAGTCTGTGTGTTGTTCCGAAAATGCTCAGTCCAAAGAAATATGGAGGCTGGAAGATGTGTACAGACTCAAGGGAAATCAACAAGATAACCATCAGGTACAGATTTCCATTACCAAGGATGGATGATTTGATGGATTGCTTGAGTGGAGAATTTTTTTTTTCGAAGATTGATTTGAAAAGTGGATATCACCAGATTCGTATGAGAGAAGGTGATGAATGGAAGACAACCTTCAAGACTAACGAAGGGTTGTATGAATGGCTTGTTATGTCGTTTGGATCAACAAATGCACCAAGTACTTTCATGAGTTTGATGAATGAAGTCCTGAAGGATTTCATCGAAAAATTTGTCATTGTGTATCTTGATGACATACTGATTTTCAGTGAAACAGAGGCAGAGCATATGAAACATTTGGCTACAGTGATGAAGAGGCTACAACAAGAGAAGCTGCTGATAAATATGAAGAAATATTCATTCATGAAGACAGAGCTCATTTATTTGGGGTTTGTTATTTCTACAGATAAATTGAGGATTGACCCAGATAAGGTGGAGGTAACTAAGAATTAGCCATCACCGAAGAGTATATTTGAGGTGAGAAGTTTTCATGGATTGGCTAGTTTCTACCGGAAGTTCATCAGGAATTTCAGTGGAATTAGTGCATCGATGATGGACACAGTGAAGAAGAAACACAAGTATTTTCACTGGACAGAAGAGGCTGATAAAAGCTTCAATTTGTTGAAGAAGAAAATCACGGAACAACCAATTTTGGTGTTGCCTGATTTTACAAAGTCATTTCAAGTAAAATGTGATGCAAGTGGATTTGCAATAGAGGCAATCTTGAGCTAAGAAGACAGGCCAATAGCATACTTCAACAAGAAGCTGAATGAAGCGAAAGTGAAATACTCCACGTATGACAAGGAGTTCTATGCTATTATCCAGGCATTGAAGAAATGAAGGCATTACTTAATCCCAAAAGAGTTTTCTTTATACAGTGACAATCATGCTTTGCAATTTCTGACTCAACAGGAGAAGCTGAATCAAAGACATGTTAAATGGATTGAATACATGCATAAATTTTCTTTTGTAACTAAGCATATTTCTGGAACTGCTAACAAAGTTGTTGATGCTTTGAGCAGGAAATGTTTGTTGTTGCAGGAGATCAGAGTAAAAAAACTGGGTTTTGATGACCTCAGGGACATGTACAGAGATGATCCAGATTTTAAGGAGGTGTATGAAGCAGCTGAGAATCAAATTCTTAGGGACATAGGTCAATGGATAGAATACATGATCCAGGATGAATTGTTATTTAGGGGCAATCAGTTATGTATTCCAAAATGCTCCATTAGGGAGAATCTGTTGAAGGAGAAACATAGTGGAGGATTGGTTGGACATTTCAGTCATGACAAGATGTTCTCAAAGTTAAATGAGTCATATTATTGGCTAGGAATGAGAGAAGACATCAAAATATTCGTGGACAGATGCAAAATTTGTCAGCATTCAAAAGGCAAGAGAGGCAGAATGCAGGATTTTATCAACCGTTACCCATACCTGACAGGCCATGGGATGCAGTCAGCATGGACTTCATATTAGGGCTGCCAAGAAAAAAAAGAGGGTTTGACTTGATCTTTGTGGTAGTGGATAGATTTTCTAAGATGGCACACTTCATACAGAGTCATAAAACCAGTGACACAACTCACATTGCGAATCTATTTTTCAAAGAAGTCATTCGACTTCACGGCTTACCAAGGAGAATAGTTTCGGATCAAGACACCAAGTTCGTGGGACACTTCTGGAGAACCTTATGGAAAAATCTAGGAACAAACTTGACATTCAGTTCAACTTATCATCCTCAGACAGATGGATAGACAGAAGTTGTGAATAGAAGTTTGGGAGACTTACTGAGGAGCTTGGTGACAGAACACCACAGTGAATGGGATAATATTTTGCCATAGGAGGAATTTTCTTATAATGATTCAATCAACAGAAGCACAGGGTAGAGTCCATTCCAAATTTTTTATGGGATGCATCCAAGAGGAGTTTTAGAATTGAGAGATTCAGAACAGAATGCAACTAGGAGTTCTAGTGCAGAGGATTTCGTAGAAGCGATGAAGGAAATTCACAGCTAGGTGAAGGAGCGATTGAAAAACTCAAGCCAAGAGTATAAGCACAGAGCAGATCAACATAGGAGACAACTTCAATTTGAGGTTGGTGATTCGATTCTGGTTTATCTGAGAAAGGAAAGGTTCTTGTAGGGGACATATAACAAACTGAAGATGAAGAAGATCGAACCATGTAAGGTCTTGAAGAAATTTGGGGCAAATGCTTATGAGATTGAATTACCCGATGGGATCATAATTTCTATGATATTCAATGTCTCATATTTGTACCCTTACAAAGCTGATGAAGTAGGAACAGGTGATCAACAACTAGAGGTTCAGTAGACAAAACAGATGCCAGTTGCAGAGAAGCCACATATGGAAAGCATACTGGAAAAAAAGGGTTAGCAAGAGGACCAGGCGAAAAGAATACTTTGAATACTTGGTCAAGTGGAGGGGACATCTAGTTGAGGATGCGAGCTGGGAGAATGAAAAATATACTCAAAAACATGGACAGACCATGCGAGAGCTCATGGATAGGATCCCATGAAAATTTTCAAGCGAGGGAGTATGATGTAGGGGCATCGCCAACGTCAAGCGAGTGTGGGGCACACACCAATGCATTTTGGGCACATGTTGAATTGTTTAAAATCTTATGAAGTTGGATGTGCCAAACTTAAATGTAATAATTAAGGAAAGGCATACTGGTAGATTCTAAACATACCTTGAGCATCCCGCTCTCGTCTGTATTAGGTGAAGGCATTTATGTTAATGAATGTAAGTAGGTAGACTTGAATCCTTAGATTAGACAGTTTTTGGAGAAAAGAGGGAAACGGGATGTAGACACCCTCCCTTGTATCATTGTAAGATAAGAAACATTATGAGAAGAGAGTGTAGGAGAGATGAAGCAGAGAGCTATGTAGAGTAAACCCCATGTACAGAAATTCTGGATTAATACAAGGATCTTTAGTTCAGACTCATGGTGTTCAAATTGATTTCTTTGTTGTGCATGTTGATTGATATATGCTTGATTACTCTCTGTTATGCATTTTATTTGATGTTTGAATGTATAATTTCACATTTGATGTCTGAAATCTAAAGAGAGGGAGAGTAAGGAATGAGTTTCAATTGTTTCTATGTCTGAGCAAGAGTTTTCCTGCAAGGAGTGCAGTGAAATCGTCCGCAAGGTGTGCATTGACGGGTTAAGAATATTAGTCTTTGAATGCTCAGGAGGGATAACACTGTTCTCATTCTCGCAGAATTGCAAGTTAAGAATAGGAGCCATGCAAGGAGTGCACAGGCTGAGTGAAGTGCACAGGCTGAGTGAAGCCTCAGTGTTTGCAACCTGAGCGAAACTGTTGAAAGACTGATGTCGCAGAGAGTGCACAAAGTCGAAGAATTCAATACTTGGAAGTGTTGAAGAGTTGTCGCAAGCATTTTGTGTAGGATTCTTCTTGAAGACTCGAGTTGTCAAAGAAAATCTCAGGAAGTTTAGTGCCTTGAAGCATTGGGAGAAGGCGCAATGATATCGTTTCGTGGGTGGACAAGTTTTGCGAAATATCATTTTTTTCATTTCACAGAAATCACCAAGGAGGAAATTGACGGTCAAAGTTCTCCATGGAGAATTCACAAGGTTTTGAGAGCCGTCGGATCATGTAAAGGAGCAGGGAAGTTACGGTTAGGAGAAATCGGGCCGTTGGATCACTTGCGGAATTCATTTCTGGGTTTTAGGAGATGAAAGGTCGAAAAATTTGTATCAAGACTCGCGAGATTGCGAAAGGAGAAGTCACAAAATCTTGAAGGAATCTAAGCCATTAGTTAGAAGGAGGATATGTGTCATGAAATCATCTGTATCGAGGTTTCGGGCATTGGAGGTCGGAGAGATAAGTCATTCAACTTCGAGAGTGGAGAAGTTGCGAAGTGGATCAGGACCATCTGTCTGGGAGTGGACAGGTAGCGCACTCACTGACTCAGAGGTCAGACCTTCCTTTATCATTTCGAGGTTTTGTGAATTGGAGAACTGAGATCACAACATATGGATTCATGAAGTCGCGAAGTCCGAGAACTACAAAGAAGGTGAGAAGTTCCTTGTGGGACCTACATTGATGATGTGTCAAAATTTCACATTTCAGCATATCGGAGGGTAAGAGGTCGAGACTCTTGTCCCAAAAGTTATGAAGTCGTGAAACCATGAGAAAATCACAGCCATCTGTTAGGAGGAGGATAGGTGGCAGATATCTACAGATCTCATGAACTTGGAGGTTCGCAAGATGAGAGACCAAAGATTGAGTGCTCCAAGTCATGAGAAGTGAAATTGCGAGGAGCGTGGATAGCTGTCGGATCCAGGTCATGGGAGGATCGTTGGATCAGGAATCCCATCGCATTTTGTGTCTGAGGGGTTCAGAGGTTCAAGAGAGTTATTTTCGACATCAAAAGTCACAAAGTTGCAAAGTGCCGAGAGATAGAACGAGGGACACATGGCAGAAGCACGAAGTGGGCCCGAAAAGTAGACCGGCAGACACACATCACACATTTGGAGGAGTCAAAGCCCTGTTGACCTCTCACATCTTAGGGAATTTGGAGAAAAGTGAACGAAGGTTAGAGCCTTCGACTCGTGAAGTCATGAGTAGCGAGAATGAGAGGAGAAAGGTCAAATCTCTCCTCTCAGGGGTTCGGTAAAGAAGGTTCCAATGTTGGACCTTTGAACTTGCAAAGGTGCAAGAGGTGAAAGGTGCTAGTGCTTAGCCCAGGCGGTGATCATGCAAGGAGGACACTGACAAAGAGAGATTTGTACCCATTTCACGATCTTGCGTATTGCGAGATCACAGAGGAAGAGTTGGAAGTCACGACTCGTGAACTCGCGAAATTGCAAACCGCGAAAAAGGACCTGTGGATCGATTTGAAAGGGGATTCTAGCAGAGAATCTGAAAGAGTCGATGTGGCCCAAAGGGCATATAGAACGATCCTGTGAGTGGATATTGGCCCGAGGGCCGATAGGGTCTATGTCATCAAACTAGGTAATCGCTAACCTACAGTTCGAGCCATGGGGGGAGTGCTAGTAGGTTGTGGCAGGGATGTTTTCCACACCTCTCCCTCAACATCTCTGGTAGTCATGCATGACCCCTTTACTCCATATGTGAGTCTGGTCGGCAAGCTATCGCCAACCTGTATCATCAACAAATCATGTCAGAACATATCCATATCATATCATCCAGTCAAATGCACTAATATCACAGTAAAACAATCAAATCCCAATGGCACACTCCCTGACTCGATCCGAAGTCCAAGGGGTTTCGTCGATGCCTCTACCTCCTCGAGGTCCAAAACCCTACACACTCAGTATAACCGAGTCAATAGCACCTGTCTACGTCAATGTATTAAAACAACATGTCATCAACCCATCACGCCTCATAATCAAAATCAAAATTTTTAATACCATAATAATCTGGATCACTTGCAAGCAAGTGTCCTCAAAGAATAAGTTCGCTCAGTGCACCAAAGCAGGATGTTACACCAAGGGGTTTCTCACGATCATCCTTTACAATATATAAGACAAGGACACAATTTTTGATAATGGTCCATACTTTTAAAACTCAATAGGGTTAGTTCCTCGATTCTAGATGGACCACTTCAGCCCAGAGAAAGAATATTTCAGAATGGCTCAAGTTTGGATAAGGCTATACTCCCTGCCGCAAGAATTCTTGTTGGAGGAAATCCTAATGGGTATAGGAAATATTGTGGGACGATATGTTAAATACTCAGAAGACACAAATAAAAGTAAATACACCTCCTATGCTCAGATCTATGTCTACATGGACATTTCAAAATATTACCAGGCTTAGTAAACCTAGAATATTAGGACAAAGACTGGAATAAAACAATGGACTATAAGCATATTCCCTTCCCTTGCAAGAAGTGTCACGAGCATGGCCACCTCTTTTGGGACTGTCCCTTGAATTTCCATATCCCCAAATATGTAGAGGGGAAGAAAAAGGATGGCTTCACTATGGTCATTGAAAGAAAATGACACCCAACTAGAAACCAGAATCAAGAAAATACTCTTAAAATACCCACTAAGAATTCATATGACATTCTTAATCAAGTTCCTATGGAAGAGGAGGTAGGACATCCACACCAAAAAGACATCTAGGAAAAATAAAAAGGCAAAGCCATGCACCAAACCAAAATAGGAAAATACGACCACCAAGGGGATAAGCCAGAAGAAAGTGGGGACACTCTCATGTAGCTTGATGAGCAAGATCTGGTGGACATAGATCTCGAAAAACTAGAGGAACCCTTGAACCAAAATGATATGCACACCATCCCAGTGGAATAATTAATAAAGGTTCACAATGTTTTCATCCACTCCACCCAGGCTCCACCTCGCGACTAGGGATATTATTAGACCCAGCCACTGAGCCAAAATGAACCTCCTGGGAAAGTAAAATAAGGGGACACAAATAATCCCAACGGCTCATCAAGAAAGTAGGAAACTTAATGCTCAACTCAGTCCAGATTCAAAGTCTCATAGAGGGATACCTCCATTCACCTCCCAACTCATCATGATGAAGATCATAACATGGAATATCATAGGCCTTAATGGAAGATCCAAGTAGAGGACTCTTCGAGACTGCATACGTGTTGAGAATCTGTACATTCTCCTTTTTCAGGAGACAAAATGTGTTGGTGAATAAGCGATGGATATATTTCGGCGTTGTTGGAGAGGATGTGAGTCCCTTCACATGAACTCGAATGGAGCGGTAGCAAGTCTGGTGATCTTATGGTATCCAACAATAGTCATCATAGATAGACCCTTTTTTCACAGTGAATATGATTATAGCTCACTTCAAAGACATAGGATCTACCAAAGAAGGCGAGATCACAAATGCATATGGGCCTCAAAGCACCTAAGACAAAGAGGTTTTCTTAAAGATAATAACCACTATCAAATCACTATTGACCTCACCCAACTGGTTTCTAGGAGGCGATTTCAACATCATCCTAACTTTGGAGGAAAAATCAAAAGGCACCAGGAGGCTTGACCAAGACAACGGTAAGTTTCGAGCCCTCATAGACCAACTAGATTTAGTAGATATACAAACTAGGAATGGAATTTTCACCTGGTCTAATCGTAGATCTAGACATCATCATGTATCTTTCCAGCTAGACCACTTCCTCATTTCAGAAGCCATGTTGTTGGAAGTTCCCGCAATTGAGGCAAACATCCATCCGAAAACAGGCTCAAACCACTAGCCCGTTTCAATCTATCTTGATGTTAGGGAAACGCCCAAACTCAATCCCTTCAGATTTGAGAAATTTTGGCTCTCTAACCTAGACATCCAACATCTCTCAAATTATTGCTGGAAGAAAGTAGAAATAGAACATGGTAGCTGAATGTAAAAATTCTAGTAGGAGTTCAAAAAATTTAAGTCACAACTAAAGTGTTGGAATATGAATGTTTTTGGGAACATCCTGCAAAGAATGCAAGAAATTGAGCAGTGTCTGGAAACCTTGAAAAATACCTTCATAATGGGTGACATAATGACAACCTTAATGAAGAAAGAGGAGGAGCTAGAGATGGAACTGGAAGAGAGAAAGAAGTAGGAGGAAATACTCTAGAGACAGAAATCCAGGGTATAATGGCTAAAAGAAGGTGAAAAGAATACCAAATTCTTTCAGCGATCCATGGTGCACTGAATATACATCAATAGAATAAGCCAGCTGGAGGATGCTCAGGATAATCCCATAAGGGACCATAACTGAATAACAGAGGAACTGATCAACTACTACAAATACCTCCTAACAGAGCTTATCAATGATAGAATGTCAACCATCTATAAAATCACCAGGAACATACCCTCTCTAATCACTCAGGAAGAGAATGAAGCCCTAACGAGACCCATCACTCAAGAGGAGGTGGATCAAGAAATCAAGGAAATTCCCCTAGGTAAAGCTCCCAGTCCAGATGACTTCAGGACGAACCTCTTCCACTACTGTTGGCCAATGATAAGAGAAGAAGTCTAGCAAGTGGTGGAGGAATCTAGAACCTCAGAACAAGTCCTCTCAGCCTTCAATGCCACCTTCCTCACGATCCTCTCGAAGGAGGAAAGGGTCACCCATCCCAAACAATACAGACCAATATCCCTCTGTAATTCCATATACAAAATTATCACTAAGGTTATTTCCATGCGTCTCAAGCCAATTCTTCCTTTCATTATATCCAAAGAGAAGGCGAGCTATGTGGAAGGCAGGAAAATCATGGAAAACATTATCCTATCTCATGAGGTCATCCACTCGCTGAAAAAAACCAAGACTCTCAGTATTCTCATCAAAATCGACCTCTCTAAATATTTTGACATAATTAGTTGACAATATAGTCACTCCCTCCTCGAAGCCTTTGGATTAGACAATATCTAGATATCTTGTATCATGAGACTCACGTCCTCAACCTTTTTCTCTAACCTTGTTAATGGAGTGCCTTCGCAACCCTTCTCTCCCACCAGAGGAATCCGACAAGGGGACCCCTCTCCCCCTTCCTCTTTTTCATAACGATGGAGGGACTGGGATGCTACCTCAAGGCCTTGGTGATGGAAGGATCCCTTAAAGGTATATGCCTGCACAATATTCAACCAGCCCCCTCTCACAACCAATTTTTCAGTGAGACTCTTCTACTGAACACTCTGAATTCCCAAGAAAACAATAAGATTAATTCCATCCTCATAAAGTTTTCTAATGCTTTAGGAATGGCTTTGAACCTTGAAAAATCACAACTCTACTTCTTCAATACCCCTGTGGATATACAAAATCATATCTCTCGTCTCTTGGGCATCCCCAAGAGCTCCCTTCCATCCAATTATCTAGGCATTCCACTCACAGGGGTGGATTCTCATAATATATCCTGGGAAATCCTACTTCTCTCCATATCCAATAGACTTAACAACTGAACCTTTAGATATCCTAATCTTTCATCTAGGATGGTTCTTTTAAAATATGTTCTTCAAGCCTTGCCAGCTTACCTCTTTACCGCCTTAGCAGATCCTCAATCCATCATCAGATCCGTTAGGAACATCCAACAATTCTTATTGTGGCATGGGAATCACCCAAACAAGAAGTGGGCTATAGTATGTTGGCACAAGATATGCAAACCTAAGGCCTTAGGGGTTCTAGGGCTTAGGGACCCAGGAAAATTAAATCAGGTCATGGGGGAAAAACTGTGGTGGTGTTGGATCAAGCACCCCACATAACTCTAGGAAAAAATCTAGAAAAGGAATTATTCTCCCATCACCAGAGAAGAGAAGCTCATTAGATTCAATGATCATATTGAGGTGTCCAATATATGGAACACAACTTGGAACAAATGAATGCTCATTCAAGAGCATGCTTTCTGGGAGATCTGAAATAGTGAACACTCCCTGTTCTAGAAAGACTCTTGGAAACAACAATGACCTTTAACCACTCTTGAGGAACTCATCCCCCTACGCCAACAAATGTAGTCTGGGGACTCTCGGTTGGTGAAGGATATATGGAGAGTGAATGATGGGCACCAACCTTGGCATAATTGGAAAACTGAACCAAATGAAATCTACCTTCAAACGGAGTTAGATATATGGGCCTAGAAAGCTTGTGCAAATCAACGGAAAATTTACATCAAGGAAGGTTCGGATATAGTCATATGGGGGCACTCCACAACATGAAACTTCTTAGTCAAAGAATCCTACTACTTACATCAGAATTAATAGGAGAAAACAAAGGAACGCATCTGTGGAAATATCTCGAACCCAAAAATCTGGCCAATGGTGTCCATCTTCTTATGGCTTATTGTCAAAAATCGCATTCTCACATGGGACAATCTTCGGAAACAAGGTTTCATAGGCCCCTCA
>ML780266.1:1165328-1179798 GCA_009831015.1 Picea engelmannii | reverse complement strand
TGAGTGAAGGAGACCTGGAAGAAAAACAAGCACTCACTCTTGAGGACAAGGCTCCAGGTTTGATTAATCAAGATTCAAAGGTACACATGACAAGCTAATGACTTTAGTTGAGATAGCAATCGTCGTAAAGTATTATACTTGATCACATGTGAGAATACTTTGTCTAACACCTCCTCTAGGGGAAACCTCGTGTGTTAGTTTCAGATTACCATGGAAGAATGCTTGGTTACAACATTAAGAGAGTGTTGACCCCATTTCGTATTGTATTCCTTACCTTTAATCTTTTCTAAATTATAAGTAATAAGCTCTAAAGGAGCTACTGTGATGATTGTTCGTGCTATTGCTTTATATTTTCAAGAAGGATATTATTCTTGCTTGTTGTTTTGTTGACCTTGCTCCAGGTTACATGAGGACGCTATAGCGAAGGTTGCAGAAGACAACGTGCTAAAGGAGAAACTGTAAATGAAGCAATCATCAGTGGAAAAGAAGAAGGTGGGTCACTCAGAAGCTGCCATGACCCACGCTATTGAAGAATCCATGTGAACTCTAGAAGATTAGCTCACATCAACTACAAGGCACTACCATACATATGCAAAGCTGTCACAAGTTTACCAGAACTCAAAGGTGATCATAAAGGTGTATGCGATGGATGTGCACAAGGGAAGAACGTCAAGAACCCGTTTCCAAAGAGGGACAACAAGACAAAAGGAGTCCCAGAACTCATCCATTCAGATGTGTGTGGCCCAATGCCATCATCCTCCATTAATGGGTATGTATACTATGTATCATTCATTAATGATTATTCTCGTAAAAGACTTGGATATATTTGAAGTGTTCAACAAGATCAAGGAATTGAAAGCCTTGATAAGAGAACCCTTCTGTAAGGAAGATTAAGATACGCAGGTCAGATAATGGAGGAGAATATACCTCAAAAGAATTCATGAATATCTGCAAAGATGTTGGGATCAAGATCTCCAACAAAACGGTGTAGCTGAACAGAAGAACCGAGCCATGCTGGAAGCTGTGAAGATCAAGATCTTCCTATGTGCTTATGGGCAGAAGTAGCTATGGCAGTGGTTTATGTGCAGAACAGACTATCCCATAGTGCACTTGGGTTCAAGACCCCAGAAGAAATGTTCACTGGAAAGAAGCTAGAGGTAAGCCATCTCAAAATATTTGGCTGTCCAGTGTTTATCCATATACCGAAAGAGAAAAGAAACAAGCTGGAACCCTCCAGAAAGAAGGGAATATTTGTGGGATATTGTGAGGTATCCAAGGCCTTCAGAATCTACATACCTGGTCACTGCCATATTGAGATCAACAGGGACATGACCTTTGATAAAGAAGCTGCACTTAAGAAATCGAGAAGATGTCAGCTTGAAGAGGTACATAAAGAGGAACCTGTAAATCCCAGGACGACATAATCCGTGAGGGAAGTTCCCAGAACTGCAGAACTTGTAAGGGAAGTCATATCTTCCCCTGACGAGGAGACTCCTAAAGATCATGATATAACAGAAGTCCAAGAATCTCCTCAAATGACCTTCTCCCATAAAAGAAAGCCTGCTTGGGCAAGAGAGCTTATTCAATATGGAGAGAAGTATGGTGTTTCAGAAGGAACCACAAGACAGGTGAAGAGACCAAAGCCATTCTCCAGTTACATGGCTTTGATGTGCAATCTACTTGATGAGGAACCCACATGTTTTGAAGAAGCCATCCAGAAAAAGGAATGGGCAGATGCCATGACAGAGGAATACCAATCCATAATAAATAATGATGTATGGGAAATTGTTCCCAGGCCAAAAAGTAAGGATGTGGTATCATCAAAATGGATCTTCAAGATAAAACATGCTGCTGATGGAAGTATTGAGAAATATAAAGCAAGATTTGTCGCTCATGGCTTTTCCCAGAAAGAAGGAATTGACTATGAAGAGACATTAGCCCCTGTGACCAGATACACTTCGATTAGAACCATTATAGCTCTTGCTGCCAAGATGAAATGGAAGCTGCACTAGATGGATGTGAAGACAACTTTCCTGAATGGTGTTATCGAAGAGGAAGTGTATATAGAGCAACCCCAAGGATTTGAGGTTGAAGACAGGAAGTCTCATGTCAGCCGATTGAAGAAAGCCTTATACGGATTGAAGCAAGCTCCCAGAGCTTGGTATGGCCATATAGACAGTTTCTTGACGAGCTTAGGATTTACCAAGAGTAAAGCAGACTCAAATATCTACTTCAAAATTATGGATAATGAACCAGTAATATTACTACTCTATGTGGATGACTTATTTTTAACTGGAGAAGAAAAACTCATCGCTGAATGTAAACAGAGACTTGCCATAGAATTTGAAATGAAAGACCTTGGCCTAATGCTTTATTTCTTAGGTCTTGAGGTATGGCAGAGTCTAGAAATGATCTTCCTTAATCAAGGGAAGTACACGGTCGAAATCTTAAAGAGATTCGACATGCTAGAATGCAAGTCCATGAATACTCCCATGGAAGCGAAGCTGAAGCTGCTGGTCGATACTTCGTCAGATTTGATAGATGCCACTCTATACAGACATATTATTGGATCGCTGATGTACCTGATGAACACCAGACCAGACATTTGTTTTGCAGTGAACACCTTGAGTCAGTTTCTGGTAGAGCCTAGACATGTTCACCTAGTGGCTACAAAACATGCGATGAGGTACCTTAAAGGTACAGTGGATTATGGTCTCAGTTATGATGGAGATCATGACTTCACATTGAGTGGATATACTGATGCAGATTGGGCAGGAAGCGTTGCTGACAGAAAAGCACTTCCGGACGCTGTTTCAGTTTGGGATCATCTATGATCTCATGGCAGAGTAGGAAGCAATCCAGTATCGCTCTCAGCACAACGGAAGCAGAGTACATTGCCGTATGTTCTGCTAGCTGCGAAGCTATATGGCTTCGAAAGTTGCTGACATATCTATTTGATTTGGATATGAAAACAACCGCAATTCTATGTGACAATCAAAGCTGCATTAAAATGACAGAGAATCCGGTATTCCACGATAGGTCGAAGCACATAGAGATCCGCTATCATTTCCTCTGCAACATGGTACAGAGAGGAGCCTTGAAGCTCCAGTACATTAGCACAGATGAACAGGTTGCTAATGTGTTGACTAAGCCTCTATCTCGTGTAAAGTTTGAACACTTTCGAGATAAGCTTGGTATTGTTTGAAAGGACCCTCCCTGAAAGGGGGAGTAGATGTATTCCTTGCTTCTGACCTTCTTGTTAGACGTAAAGCAAGATGAGTTATGCTTATGACCTAGTTGTTAGACGTAAAGCATAACGCCGTTGATTCCTTGCTTCTGACCTAGTTGTTAGACGTAAAGCAAGATGATTCCTTGCTTCTGACCTCGTTGTTAGACGTAAAGCGATATGTTGATGTGTTCCTTGCTTCTGACCTCATTGTTAGACGTAAAGCAAGATGAGTCATGCTTCTGACCTAGTTGTTAGATGTAAAGCATGACGTGATTCCTCGCTTCTGACCTAGTTGTTAGACGTAAAGCAAGATGATGATATTACTTTCTTCTGACCTAATTGTTAGACGTAAAGCAAGATGTGACTAACACTGAGCTACCAACTTAACTGCTGTGACATTGAGCTAGTGTAGTACTGTGATGTGCTAGCCTAGTGCTGTGATGATGTATCATTTTTACTGATACATATTTGATGCAGATGATGATAGCATTCTTTCGAGAATGATGATGCTGTTGATGAAGAAAACTTCCGATGACTCGTAAATGTGCTAGACAATGTTTCAAGATGATATTGACGATACTGTCCTCCAGATGCCACTGATGATGCAGACCTCTCTCGCCTGACGCTGATGAAGAATACTCTTCTTGTTAAGGGGGAGTGTTGAAATAATGTAACTACGAAGAACATTCTTATTATTATTGGATTAAATCCACATTGCGGATTAATCATGTCATTATTATTATTATTGTTATTGGATTAATCCCCATTGTGGATTAATCATGTCAGTAGTTGTATAGGGACCAAATCCCCTTTTGCGGATTGGTCATCGGACAATTACAAAGGGCAGAATAAGAAGTTGGCCCCAACAATTATTATGGAAGACCCATAATTAATTAAACGTGGGTTTATCCACCCAGAGTGAGAGGTCAACCCTGCCAGTTGTGACCTTTCACACATGCCAGTCTTGTATAAATAAGAGGCTAGCGCCTCACTTCAAACACACACCTCACTTGCTCATTCTCTTATGAGGCAAGCTGCAATTACCAATTGGAGAGAGGAGAAGAAGAGTGGCACATCTCTTGGGGAGGACTATCTGTATTGGTTTGAGTTATCTCTTGAACATTCTATAAGCTATTTATGATAAAGAAGTTTTTGCTGGGTTTTCTTCCCCTATAGGGTTTCCCAGGATAAAGGCTGTGTCTCTTGTGAATGTGTATTTCTCAGTGATCTTGTTCTTATTATGCTCTTATATATTGAAATGCAAATAACTATAATAATGGCATAAACATTAACACACATCAATTCACTTTCATACCAAGGAGACTTGGATTTGATATTCAATAATACTTGCTATATACATCACATTCTAGCTTAAAGAAAGGGTACTCTTAAACGAAGACTGGATTTGATATTCTATATTTTCAATCTACATCATTCCAGCTTAAAGAAAGGACACTCTTCAAATACGACTTGTTTCCAAATATTTGGGAACTCCTATAATTGCAAGTATGTATGTTGTTAGTTTTTAAAGTAAGAAATTGTTACATACAAAGAAGAGTTTCACCTTGCCTAGGGTGTGGATTGAAAAGTAAATGAACCAATAGTTTTTGAAAAGTATGTTGTTAGTTTCTAAAGTAAGAAATTGTTACATACAAAGAAGAGTTTCACCTTGATCAGCGTGTGAAAAGTATGTTGTTAGTTTCTAAAGTGAGAAATTGTTACATACAAAGAAGAGTTTCACCTTGATCAACATGTGGATTGAAAGTAGATGAACCAATAGTTTCATGATTTATTGTGAACCTTGACGTATGCCAATAAGATTTAGAAATGGAAATGTACTTTAATTTTGAAATAAGATTTAGAAATGGCTCTTCAAATACGACTTGTTTCTAAATATTTGGGAACTCCTGCAACTGAAAGTATGTATGTTGTTAGTTTTTAAAGTAAGAAATTGTTACATACAAAGAAGAGTTTCACCTTGCCCAGGGTGTGGATTGAAAAGTAGATGAACCAATAGTTTTTGAAAAGTGTGTTGTTAGTTTTTAAAGTAAGAAATTGTTACATTGTTTCCAAATATTTGGGAACTCCTGCAACTGAAAGTATGTATGTTGTTAGTTTTTAAAGTAAGAAATTGTTACATACAAAGAAGAGTTTCACCTTGCCCAGGGTGTGGATTGAAAAGTAGATGAACCAATAGTTTTTGAAAAGTATGTTGTTAGTTTTTAAAGTAAGAAATTGTTACATACAAAGAAGAGTTTCACCTTGCCCAGCGTGTGGATTGAAAAGTAGATGAACTAACAGCTTCATGATTTATTGTGAACCCTGATGTATGCCAATAAGATTTAGAAATGGCAATGTACCTTAATTTTGAAATAAGATTTAGAAATGGCAATGTACCTTAATTTTGAAAAGTAGATGAACCAATAGTTTCATGATTTATTGTGAACCCTGATGTATGCTAATGAGATTTAGAAATGGCAATGTACCTTGATTGAAAATTTCTGTGATTGAAAAGTAAATGAACCAATAGTTTCAATATTTATTGAGAACCCTGTTGTATGCCAATGAGATTTAGAAATAACAATGTACCTTAATTTTTGTGTGATGTATGATAATTAATAAAATTAACAACATAAAATAAAATAAAATAAAATATAAAGAAATGTTAATCAATTAAAAAGAAATGTAGATTGTTTTTGGTCGTAATTACTATGTTCTTAAAAAGAATAAATATATTATTTTATTATTTATCTTATTATATTTGAATAATTAATTAAGAATACTATATTATCTATTTTATTATATTTAAATAACTAAACAATTAGTATAAATTATTTTCAATTTTGAATATATTAGAGATGGAAATGAAAAAAAGTAAGTGCAAATCTCAAAATTTATCACATTGAGGGTGAAAAAAAAAGTAGGTACAAACCTCAATATTTATCTATGTTAAATATTTATCTATTAACATAGAAGGTGCAAAAAAAGTAAGATTAAATTAAAATTAATGTTAACATCTAGAGTTAAACTAGTGTAAGCTTTTGGTGGTTAATATATATAAGGTTTAACTAATTATATGTTAGTTAAGGATAATTGTAGAATTTGTGGTTACTTGGTTGAAGTATTAACTTTTTTTTTTGGTCTCATTAAAAAGATTTTGAATTGGAGTCTTTTCATGTGATTTTCAAAATTTGGTTATGTGCTTGTTTGCATTCTTACATCTAGCTATTTTGCTTTTCACATTGTGAAGTTTTTGGTTAGATTTAATGATGCAAATTTCAATTTTGATTGTTAAAATGCAATGACATTTGACATCATTGGAAGGTACATTGCTTATAGGCTTTGTCTTTTGTTGTGTTATATTATTGTGACTTATGCAAGTTCTGATCTGTGAATTTCAATCTTGTTCGAGGTAGAATAATGTAATTATATTAAGTGACTATATAAGTGTTGGCATGCTTGTTTGTTGTTTTCATTTACATGTGGAATTTGGAGGTCTTCATAATCAAGATAATGATTACTTGCTCTTTTGTTTGATTGTGTTTTTTAATAAATGAAAATGCATTATTTTTAGCGCTTAAATTTACAAGGTTTACAACATTATGATTTGGAGATTAATGTCACCTTTTGGGTTACTTTGAAAGTGTTTACACCATGTTTGGAGTTACTTCATGTGATTTGGGGTACATAGTGTATGTTTAGTCCTTGGATGGTCTGAGATGGAACGACACATTGGAAATGGTTTTTGATGGACTTGCACATGGTTTAGTCATTAGTGGTTGCTTGACTTTAGTTGGGTGTTTGTTGGACATTTTTCCATAGGGTGTTGGAGATCTTTTGATAGCTTGAGTGACATCTTTCATGATGGCTGCATGGAGATGGTTGCTCACTTGGAGAACCCCCCACTTACGAGGAGCATCATGTGTTTTGGAGGTTTAAGTCCTAAACAATATGGGGTAGCTTGGATTCTTGTACAAAGCCTTGGAGTTGGCTTAGGGATGCTTGGGTTGTGATAGTTTTCATGCAAGGGGAGTGGAACCAATGGAGTACATGGTTTAGGAGGAGTGATTGAGTTTATGTGGGCTTGTGGCAAAAGAATGAGGACACACCTTGTGTAGCTACATCTCTTGGAGCTTAGCATGTGTACCTTTGGATTGTAGTGCTCCACATGTGATTATTGTAGTTTCTTGTAAGGGAATTGGTCTACATATTTATTGTTGGCCTCCTTTATCTCTCATATATATAGAAAAATGAAAGAGTCATTTCATCATCATCATCATTGTACTTTTCCTTTTGTACTTGTCTTCTTGGAGGAAGTTGCTAGGGTTTATGAGGAAATCCTAGGAGAGCCATGAAAGGGAAAGAAGATGTCTTTGTTGGGAGCTTGCTCTTGTGAAATACTATGGTTTAGTCTTGTGAAGAAGACATTGAAGATGATAGTCTTTTATATTCATTCCTATTCATCTTGTGTTATAAATGTGACTAAAGGAGTGCACTAGTCACCCTCTCCCTCTCCCTCTCCCTCTCTCTCTTATATCTTCATTTGTACATGATCTTTCTCTTTTTTGGAGTCGCTTGGGTTTATTGAGCTTTTTGGAGTATCTTCAAGTCTAGGGTTAGGGTTTCATCCCTTGGAGATTTGAAGATGAGGGTTTTGTTATGAAACCCTTGGTTGTGCTTGGTGAAGAAGAAAAAGAGGAAGAAATGTCTTCCCTTGGAGGAATTGCTTGAGTGATTCATTCTTTTTGGAGTTTCTTGGTTGAGCTAGATTTTGTCTTGGTTTTCCCTCGTGAGGGTCTTGGAGTGATAGTGGATTGTACTAGCCTTGTGATAAGGCAATGACATGTACATGAAATTCACCTTATGCATACTAATGAAGTTTTAAATTGTCCAATACTCGTGTAAATTGTAGATTTGATTTTCACCCATCTATGTTCTACATGGTTTGTAATTTCAGCTATATATGTCTCGTTGATTTGACATAAGTTTATGGTGATTATTCTAAGTGATTTAGCTTTGTAATTGAAGAAGATAATGATTTTTTTGTTGCTGTGAATAAATGTTTTCAAATTTTGGGTTATGCATGATAAGATTTCCCTAGAGGATTGAAATTTATCAGATCACTTTGGTATCTTTTCTTTTGGATTGCTTCAAATATTGGGGTTGTTAAGGATTTAAATATTGTTTATTGTCATTGATGTTTTGTTTATATTTCACAACAATGCTAAGGTTGAAAATTCAAAGGGTTAAAATCCAGGAAACCTGTAGTTAATAGGTGAAATTTATGAACTCCAAATTGAACGAAATTTCCACATGGAATTAGAGCTTTCATGGTTGAGATCACTTTAGATGTAAGAGTGAGTGTGTATACCAGTTAAAGATTACATGAGAGAGGTGCTTGACCTTGTTTGAGGTTGTTGGATGTGAAATCTCAATGTGCTTTAAATAAACACTTGCACATGTGAGAGGTTTTGATGGGTTTCTCTTGTTATAAGAGACAATGGATCTAATACATTGATCACTGTTATGGATGTATTTTCAACAAGTGATGCTTAGGAGCTCTATGATAGGTGGCTGATTTGTTCGAAGGGTTATCAGTGATAGGTGGTAGATCTATGTGATTATTAACTAGTATGGTTTTATTCTCAGTGGGTGAGATGTTGTGAAGGACATGTGATAGGTGGTTGATTTGTTTCGGTAGATGCCAATGTTTTTCACTTGTGATAGGTGGAGGATATTCTTCATACTGCATATATTCCAGGATAGATATGACGTTGGTCGCTTCCTTGTCCTCTAACACTATGTCCAATGTTAGATGATATGCGGATAGTGGAGTTTTGAAACATATGACATCATAAGTCATTGTTCAACAGGCTTTAGGAGTAAGAGGGAGGCACAGGTTTGGAACTTGGTGATGATGGTAGTTATCCTATGAGAGGAGTTGGTTCCATTTCCTTTCATATTCTTTCAGGGGATTTTTGTTATGTATATAAAAATAAATAGGATTCATATATATATATATATATATATATATATATATATATATATATCACATAAAGACATAGATTTATGTGAAAAGTCACCTTGAGGCCTATAAATACCAATGTCATTCATCATTGTAAAACATATCATATTATTTAATCATATCTTATTTATTATATTTATATATTTTGTCCTTTATGGATTTTTGTTTGTTACCCTTCTTATGTTGGATATTTCTTTAGTAAATGAACCTTGTTCATTTCATTGTTATAAGAGCTACATTTTCATTTCATTGTTATCAAAGCTACATTTTGATCCAACCCTTGGCCATTTACAATTCATAACTTCCATTGAATAATAGTTACTTTGTTGCAAAGAAAATATGAAGGAAAATTATGTTTGGAACTTTGACCATTAAAAACAAATTCAAGAAAATCGCGACTGTTATCCCCGATTTCTAGGGATAACTAGGAGATCATGTCTCAAGGCCCACATGTCCTAGACATGGAGTACCGAGAGCAGGATTGATCTGAGCATGGCCCTGGAGGGCCCATCTTTCTTCTCTTTCATCAGACTTGTCTTGTTAGCAGCAACAACATCCATCACCTTCATCTTGGACTTGTATCGGAGAAGACTCTTGCTCCATGAGGTAATTGGTCCAGGTATCATGGTATGTGTCATTTTTGATCATTACGACCTTTATATATATGCATCAAATTCCTTTTATTTCTGACGACTGCTTGGATCTTACATTAGCCCACTTGACCATGGTTGGGGGGATTGATAGGGTATCCTAGCAAGCTTGTACCCATAGGTTTTGGTTTGCCACTGGGGGGATTTATGAAGGGCCATCGTCTGCTCTCATCATATCATCACTTTTACATCTTATCTCCCACTCATCTGCCCCATTCCCCTAGTCCGGGCATTAGGATGATCTGTTTGTGGGGTTACACCTTATCTCGTGGGAAGAAGGGGCTAAAAGCCCAGAAGGTAAAAGAAGCTGGTAAAAGTTAAAAGCCATAAAAATGAAACCTAGAGATGCCTCACCCAGGGATCCCCGAGAAGGCAATAAAAAGCCTCTCAACAAGAAATAAGAGGGACCCGAAGAAAACAAAACAAGACCTAGCTAAGAGGATAGGGGGTCTCATCACGAGCCAGCCTATTATGCTCATGAATACCTAGCAGTATGACATTGCCATCATCTGGTTACCACACTAGGGCAGTGACCTTTGGTTGCATGGCCAAGGGAAAGGGGGTCTCATCACAAGCCAACCTTATCATCTCTGTGAAAGTATTTGTGGGTAACACTGTCAGCTCTGGTTACCATGCCAAGGCAGTGTCCTCTAGTTAGACCTTGAAATAAAATAAATAAGAAAAAACAATAAAGAAAAGAAAGAATAAAGGAAATAAAGGGCTTGGAAAGAATTGCATCCATGACAGGTACAACTCGCCTTCTACAAAGGCACCCACAGATAATATCGTACACCCCTGTCTTTCACTCTACCTATATGTCTGGACATCCCTTGACCACATCACCTCGTGTTACATGGATTGGATGATATCCTCTAGAGACTTTCCTTTTCGTATGGATGTTGGCCCAATAGGGTGTTTTGTCTTTTTCTTCGGCTTTTTATTGTAGGTCATTGTAATATCTTTGAACTATTGAATGATATATCAGGGGTTTTATGCATGTATTTGATAAAATTAATAATGAAACATGATTGACATTGCTATGATCCCTGTGACTAATGAGCCCATTGTCACACACCCACTACCATAATAATTTCTTTTTGTTGCTTCCTGTCGAATCAGAGCCCCCGAAATATCTACGGAGGCCTAGCGTAAACTAGTTCTCTCTCTCTCTCTGCTCCCATGTGATCGTGGATCATGATCATAGGTCAAATAACCATGGCGCCCCTCAATAATTCGTGACTCGGCGCTATAGAGATGTCGAATCGTTCGACTCTGCAACCGTTGAACTTCGACAAGGCTAGCGATTGGCCAATAGGGACAAATCCCAACAGGGTTAGTGAATGGCCAATAGGAACGGGCCCTGTTGCGCGATTGAGTGGAGTACATGTGGCAATAGGGAAGCACAACACGATGTGCGACGTGACAGGAGACGGGTCCCACTTCACACGCCATACCATTCCGGACCCCCCCCCCTCCCCCCATTAAAGGCAGAATGGCAAGGGGGGTCTGGAATTCGCTTGAGCACCGTTGATCAAGGCGAATTAATCCAGACCGTTCAAGGGTTGCACGTTCGATTCCAGACCCCCCCCTAAAGGCATAATGGCAGGGGGGCTCCGGAATGAAGCCTCAGCCGTCGATCTGGGCGGGTGGACTCTGGCCGTCCAGATCTACTCGCTACTTACTCTAATGCGTATTCGTGCCCCGGCTTAATCCAACATCTCTTCCTCACATCTGACGGTCGTATAGACCTTGAGATCCTCCGAAAGAATCTCGTCTGTTCATCGGGACTTATCATCACGAGAGTCCGAACTCTCGACCACGGGGCTCCCGAATTTCTTGATCCCCGGTTTCCCGATGTGGTTAATCTCTTAACACGTAGCCTCCTTAAATCGAACGGTCCATGACTGCTTCGGGGTTTCCACCATGGAAAGTCCCTATCTCTCGTCACCAGGACTTCCGAATTCGCGATTCCCGTTTTCCTGAAACGGGTAATCTCGCGACACGTGGCCTCCTTAAATCGGACGGTCCACGACTGTTTCGGGGTTTCCACCATGGAAAGTCCCGATCTCTTGTCACTAAGACTTCCGAATTCACGATTCCCATTTTCCTGAAATGGGTAATCTTGCGACACATGGACTCCTTAAATCGGATGGTCCACGACTGCTTCGGGGTTTCCACCATGGAAAGTCCCGATCTCTCGTCATCAGGACTTTCGAATTCACGATTCCCATTTTCCCGAAACGGGTAATTTCGCGACACGTGGCCTCCTTAAATCGGATGGTTCACGAATGCTTTGGGGTGTTCGCCCCTATTCACTGGGGTTTGACTCTCGGGTATTTCCTAACAGATCCAACGACTATCAGGTTTTCCAGCCGAGATCTGACGGCTCAGACAGGTTCCTAACTTGTGCATTCTCCCACGAATCCCTGGACGTGGAAAAATCAACGGTCCAGATGTTCTTCTGGACCTTGGGGATCTACGATCCCGATCTCTTCACTACCCATGAAGACACAAAAAGACAAATTCGTAAGGCCTTAACATCCCACTTTCTCCTACCAATCTAACGGTCATGGGTGACCACAGATTTCTCGAGGGGATCTTGTCCGTCGATCAACACCTATTCCAGGTTAAGGTGCTTAACACTCCAATTTCTCCTTCCGATTTGACGATCGTGAGTGACCACCGATCTCTTGATGGGATTTCGTCCGTCAATTCGATACTTATCAGGGATTTCTTAAGGCCTTGCGCCTTCACGTCCTTTCTCCAAGTTCTTGATGGGCGTTTGAGAAGGGTATTTCTATGGGAAATTTACCCAGGGTAATATCTGAGGCAGATAAGGGTATCGCTCTCCCGAGAACCCGACGTGAAGTCTGAATTAGATCAGTACGCATATAAATAAAAACTTATGAAATAAGAAGCCATACATAGTTCTTCCATTATAAACATACAACTACCAATGCTGATCAAAATATCATACAAACATTCTTATAATGAAGTCATTCACCATTTCACAAATTATGATCATAGATATCAACATACATATATTTCAAGATGTCAAAGGCAAAAAACTTATTAGAAAGTAACACCATGGGCTTATGCAATTGCTGAGAGGGGTGCTCGTTTCCACCCAACCGTAGGCTCAGCGACTCCCAGCAGATTTACCACTAGCCACCCCCGAGCTGAGACCACGATGCTGTGAGACTGCGTCTTTGTTTGCCAGTGACCAGGAGCGAAGGTTACTCTCCTCCCTCTCTGCTATCACCCACTCTGCATATCGCCCGAGTTCTCCCCTCGCGTCTGCCTCTTCAAATCGTTTCTTCCCCACACCTTATCCTCTTGCGAGGTTGCGTGTGGCACGATTTCCCTCGTGCTGGTAAGGTTTGACGGCTCTATGGATGGGCGGTTCACCTCCCCATCCCTCATTAATTTATGAGGAGCCATATACCTACCAGCCCGCGAGGCATTTAATTTGGGGCCAACGAGCCGCTTTTGGTTCTCTGGGCCAGTGGAGTCCAAATACGTTATTGATTGTCGGTGGAAGTTAACGCCACCTTTCCAGGTGCTCTCCACCACCTTTCTGCAACCATCATGGTCTCTTTTTCATCATATCCCCTCTCATCAGTCCTGCAATATAAATTCATAATATTATTCACATTCATTGACCTTTTCCACAAGGTCCATTCACATCACATATTCACATTTCTGAGTTTGCCACAGTTCTTGGCCAGTCCAGTTATTTTTACAAACTGGGGGAAATAGGGTGTTACAATTCCCTCCCCCTTAAAAAGGAACATCGTCCTCGATGTTCTGATCTATTAACATGAATTGCATGTACATAAGTAAACAAAATCGGATATGCCTGTTTCACGGCATCCTCCATTTCCCATGTAGCCTCATCTGGGCCAAAATGTTTCCACTGCACATTGACCTGCGCAATGGTTCGGTTCCGGAGCGGGGTTTCCTTCCTGTCCAATATACATTGGGGTTCTGGTAGAAATTCTCCCTCCGGTTCCACCTGGATCACAGACCAGTCAATTATATGATTAGCATCATTTACATATTTCTTCAATAATGAAACATGGAAAACATTATGTGCTTTTACTGTAGGAGGAAGTGCTAGCCGATAGGCTACAGGCCCCACTCTATCTAGAACCTCAAAGGGTCCATAATACCGGGGTGCCAACTTGGCACAAGCTCCCATTTTTAGGGAGCTCTTTCTGGGCTTAATTCTAAGATATACATGATCTCCTGTTTTGAACTCTCTTGGAGTTCTCTTTTGATCAGCATAACTTTTCTATCGATTCTGAGCGACCTTCAGATTTTGTTTTATCTGAGTCACTTGCTGTTCCATTTCTTTCAACATGTCGGGTCCAAAAGAAATCCTATTTACATGATTACTCCAGCTGACTAGAGTATTACACAACCTACCATAGAGGACCTCGAAGGGACTCATCTTTAAAGATGTTTGGTAGCCGTTGTTGTAGGCGAATTCTACCAATGGCAGGTAGTCTTCCCATTTCCTGGGTTGATGCATTACATGCATCCTTAACATATCCTCTAATATTT
>ML780266.1:1132717-1163989 GCA_009831015.1 Picea engelmannii | reverse complement strand
GGGGTACTTGTTCTTTATGGTTACTTTATTGAGTTGTCTATAATCTATGCACAGTCTAAGGGTGCCATCCTTCTTTTTCACAAACAGGACTGGTGCTCCCCATGGGGACACGCTGGGTCGAATATAACCCTTATCCATCATTTTTTTCAATTGCAATTTGAATTCCACTAACTCAGGTGTGCTCATCCGGTAGGGCGTCCTAGACACCGACACCGCTCCTGGTGCAAGTTCTATCGAGAAGTCAATGTCTCTTCTCTGGGGTAGACCCGATACCTCTTCCAAAAACACATCTCTGTATTCTCTCAGGATAGGGTGATCATCAGGGCTTGGTTTATCACCTTCGATTGTTTTCAACACCTGTATTGCATATAGGGGACATCCTTTTCAGCAATACTTTCTCATTTGCAGGGCTGATATTTGCCTCATCGAGACAGGTTTTCAGATCCCTTGAAGGGTTATCCTTTTTCCTTCTTTGCTCACACATTCTAAGTTTTTATGGTAACAGTCCAGTTTGGCTTTATGGGCGGCTATCCAGTCCATACCAATCAACATATCATATGATCCCAGGGGTAATATGTTAAGGGTTGCTTGGGTGGGGAATTCACCCAACATTAATTGGTAGGCTGGTATGGCCTCTGCTACTCTTCTTTTAGTGCCAGTAGCTAACTGTACTAACCATGGCTTGGTGTGTTTTTTTGGCTGTAGTTTACACTTATCAACAACTCTAGGGGATATATAACTCAAATTTGAACCAAGGTCAATCAAAACAGACAATAGATGGTTGAAAATCATACCTTCTATTTCCACCACTGAAGCTTGGTGGTCAGCTTGGTTATTATCCAATGCTGCATAAATCTGCAGCACACTCCTTGCCACATCATTGACTGTGGTAGCTTCCTGAATGTTATAAAATTTTCGACTGTTCTGTTGTCGGTGTGGACAGTCTCTTAGGAGATTCTCTTCTTCGTAACCCCAACATTTCAGAGGTTCTCTCTTTGGGTTATTAGTCTTTACTGGTATATGTCCAGAAGTTTTATTTCCGTCCGATGAGGGAAAGTTCTGCTGGAGTACACTCCGGGCTGGAAAGTTCATTCTGGGGTTCTTCTTGTAGTTCTTAAATCTCGAGGATTTGATCCCCTTTTTCTGAAATCTCGAACCACTCTTCTGTTTCCAGTCTCCACGAGACTCTGCCCGATATCCATATTGTTCATGAAAATATGTTGCCTTTCGAATAGTGTCTTCTAAGGTCTTTGGCTCGTCAAATTTAATTCGGTTTCGGTATTCCTTGGGTAGCCCACTGATGAAGCGTTGCGCCTTCGCCGTCTCTGCCTTGATGTAGGGTACATATCTCAATAAGTCAAGGAATTTGTTGACATATTCCTCTATAGTGAGTTGCCCCAGTTTGAGTTCATAAAACTCTTTAGCCTTCTCGTCGAAATATTTTTCCGACAAATACTTCTTCCGAAAGTACTTCTCAAACTGTTTCCAGGACAGGTCCTCCTCGCGGACCCTTTTCATATTATTAAGATCTTCCCACCAGATGGAATCTTTTCCGTTTAGATTGAAAGTGGCCACTCGGGCCTTCAAATTCTCTGAAAAATCATGGACTCTAAAATATTTCTTCAATCCAAGTAGCCATGCCTCGACTTCCTCTCCCTTCTTTATCTCACCGTCGAAGGAGGGAGGTTTGGCCTTTCTGAATTCCTCAAATTTATGACCCTTGGAAGTATTTTGCTTCTTCTGTTTTCTTAGAGAATAGGAACTGGTCCTGCTGTTGGAAGAGCCTTCTGAATCGCCATCTTCCTTCTCAGAGGAATTGTCTGGCACTGATCCTTTACCTCTGGGGTGGACCTTCCTTGAGGTTCTCCTCTTAGTATGGCCAATGATATGACCATGTTTCTTCATCTCGGGTTCATGCTACATTTGTCGATGTAGGTCGGATAAGCTCTGCAGTAAAACTGCATTAATTTCAGTTTGCTTTTCTCGTTCTTTCATCATGCTTTCATTTTCGGCCTTGCAGCTTTGCAATCCAACCATGAGACTCCTCACAATCTCGACTAGATATGGAGGGGTTCCTATTGCTCTTCTTTCGTTAGACTCTTCGTCTCTATTGTGGGAGACTTCTTCCACCTCTCGGTGAGTCACCATTTTCTGCATCTGTAAATTCCCGCGGTTGATCGTCCGCTTGGCAGAAAAGACAAACGCTGGTTGTTAATCAAGAGTTAGATACATTTTTATAACTGATGCATAAATTCATATTTTCACATGTATACCCATATAACAGGGTTTTTTTTTTTTTTTTNCATTTGGGTCTTAATCCTTATCTATCAATCCATCTTAATTGCAAGAGACTCTACCTACTTTAGTAGGTAGCCATCGTAACACTAAAACAGGACAATGTAGTTCATGTCCCAGATTATAGTTTCATTCTGCAATCCTTCTTCTTAAGGAGAAAATGCAGATGACAATATCTTCTTACGTGGCTCGTGCCTGGGCCCAAGTAGGCCAAGTGTTGTAACCATGCTCTGATACCAATTTGTCACACACCCACTACCATAATAATTTTTTTTTTTTGCTTCCTGCTGAATCAGAGCCCCTGAAATATCTACGGAGGCCTAGCGTAAACTAGTTCTCTCTCTCTCTGTGCTTCCATGTGATCGTGGATCATGATCACAGGTCAAATAACCATGGCACCCCTCAATAATTCGCGACTCGGCGCTACAGAGACATCGAATCGTTCGACTCTGCAACCTTCGAACTCCGACAAGGCTAGTGACTGGCCAATAGGGACAAATCCCAATAGGGTTAGCGAATGGCCAATAGGAACGGGCCCTGTCGCGCGATTGAGTGGAGTACAAGTGGCAATAGGGAAGCACGACACGGTGGGCGACGTGACAGGAGATGGGTCCCACTTCACATGCCACACCATTCCGGACCCCCCCCCCCCATTAAAGGAAGAATGGAAAGGGGGGTCCGGAATTTGCCTGAGCACCGTTGATCAAGGCGAATTAATCCCGACCGTTCAAGAGTTGCGCGTTCGATTCCGGACCCCCCCCCTTAAAGGCAGAATGGCAGTGGGGATCCGAAATGAAGCCTCAGCCGTCGATCTGGGCGGGTGGAATCTGGCCATCCAGATCTACTCGCTACTTACTCTAATGCGCATTCGTGCCCCAACTTAAGCCGACATCTCTTCCTCACATCTGACGGTCGTATAGACCCTGAGATCCTCCAAAAGAATCTCGTCCGTTCATCAGGACTTGTCATCATGAGAGTTCGAACTCTCGACCACGGGGCTCCCAAATTTCTTGATCCCCGGTTTCCCGATGTGGTTAATCTCTTGACATGTAGCCTCCTTAAATCAGACGGTCCATGACTGCTTCGGGGTTTCCACCATGGAAAGTCCCGATCTCTCGTCACTAGGACTTTCGAATTCGCGATTCCCGTTTTCCCAAAACGAGTAATCTCGCGACACGTGGACTCCTTAAATCAGACGGTCCACGACTGCTTCGGGGTTTCCACCATGGAAAGTCCCGATTTCTCATCACCAGGACTTTCGAATTCGCGATTCCCGTTTTCCTGAAACGGGTAATCTTGTGACACGTGGCCTCCTTAAATCGAACGGTCCAAGACTGCTTCGGGGTTTCCACCATGGAAAGTCCCGATCTCTCGTCATCAGGACTTTCGAATTCGCGATTCCTGTTTTCCCGAAACGGGTAATCTCGCGACACATGGCCTCCTTAAATCGGACGGTCCACGACTGCTTTGGGGTGTTCACCCCTATTCATTGGGGTTTGACCCTCGGGTATTTCCTGACAGATCCAATGGCTGTCGGGTTTTCCAGCCGAGATCTAACGGCTCAGACAGGTTCCTAACTTGTGCATTCTCCCACGACTCCCTAGACGTGGAAAAATCAACGATCTAGATGTTCTCCTGGACCTTGGGGATCTACGATCCCAATCTCTTCACTACCCATGAAGACACAGAGAGACAAAGTGGTAAGGCCTTAACATCCCACTTTCTCCTACCAATCTAATGGTCATGGGTGACCACAGATTTCCCGACGGGATCTTGTCCGTCGATCAACACCTATTTCGGGTTAAGGCGCTTAACACTCCAATTTCTCCTTCCGATTTGACGGTCGTGAGTGACCACTGATCTCCCGATGGGATTTATTCCATCGATTCGATACTTATCAGGTATTTCTTAAGGCCTTGCGCCTTCACGTCCTTTCTCTAGGTTCTTGATGGGCCTTTGAGAAGGGTATCTCTATGGGGAAATTTACCCAGGGTACTATCTGAGGCAGATAAGGGTATCGCTCTCCCGAGAACCCGACGTGAAGTCTGAATTAGATCAGTACACATATAAATAAAAACTTATGAAATAAGAAGCCATACATAGTTCTTCCATTATAAACATACAACTACCAGTGCTAATCAAAATATCATACATACATTCTTATAATGAAGTCATTCACCATTTCACAACTTATGATCATAGATATCAACATACATATATTTCAATATGTCAAAGGCAAATAACTTATCATAAAGTAACACCAGGGGCTTATGCAACTGCTGAGAGGGGTGCTCGTTTCCACCCAAACGTAGGCTCAGCGACTCCTAGCGGATTTACCACTAGCCACCCCCGAGATGAGACCACGATGCTGTGAGACTGCGTCTTTGTTTGCCAGTGACCAGGAGCAAAGGTTACTCTCCTCCCTCTCTGCTATCACCCACTTTGCATATCGCCCGAGTTCTCCCCTCGCATCTGCCCCTTCAAATCACTTCTTCCCCACGCCTTATCCTCTTGCGAGGTTGCGTGTGGCGTGATTTCCCTCGCGCTGGTCAGGTCCAATGGCTCTACGGATGGGCGGTTCACCTCCCCATCCCTCATTAATTTTTGAGGATCCATCTACCTACCAGCCCGCGAGGCATTTAATTCGGGGCCAACGAGCCACTTTTGGTTCTCTAGGCCAGTGGAGTCCAAATACAGTATTGATTGTCGGTGGAATTTAACGCCACCTTTACAGGTGCCCTCCACCGCCTTTCTGCAGTGATCGTGGTCTCTTTTTCAGCATATCCCCTCTCAACAGTCCTGCAATATAAATTCATAATATTATTCGCATTCATCGACCTTTTCCAGTTATTTTTACAAACTGGGGGAAACAGGGTGTTACACCCATGGAGGGTGAAGTTTTTGATGTGCAGGACCATGCCCGATGGATAGGTACCAGTTGGACCGGTACACATGGGGAGATGATTAGCTTGGACCTCCATGGGGCTGAAGAGCCCATCAGATGGTTGTTGGGACCCCATCAGGAGCAGAGACAGGACAATGATTGGTCAAGCCTTTGCACATGAGAAGAAGAAGGACGTTCCACCTAGAACACTTTGGCTGAGCCTAGCCCAGGGGGGTTGACCCACTTTAGATGGAACATTTTCCTTTTGATGGCCAGGATGTCACCCAGGAGGCCTTGACGTCACCTTGAGTGTGTGGCAGTTTGACAGGATGGTTGGCACGTGTGGCATCTTGGAGGAGCCCAGGAAGGGATAACATTTGACTTCTGTATGCTAGACTAGCCCCAAAAGGGCCTAACGCCTCCCTCAAAGGGGCTTGACGTCTCACTTTGCTCATTTAGATATTTTTACTTAGAAGTTTATGTAAAAACAATATGATTTTGGTTTGTAGCCTTGTCGGCTATTTTTAATGACCTAATTTTAATTATAGGTCATGATACACTATATATTGAGGATGTTTTTTCCCTCATTTGAACATAACACACAACTCACTCTCTTGTGAGGTCTGATTTTTGCACCATAGTTTGGGTATTTGGTCTTTTATATGAGGCGCACTTGTTGGAGGAAGGATTTTCTTTGCATATTTGGCATTTCTCTTGAAGGAAGGTTTACAACTAGGGTTTGCATTGCTATTTCTTCATGATATGTAAGTGTATTTTCTACAAAACTTCTTAATTGAATGGTTGTAGGCTTGTATTCTTGCATTTATTATAAATTTGCTGATTTAAAACCCTAGGTGACAAGCACACAAGTAGGTCCTTATTTCATGTCCCCTAAAAGAGAAATATTCAGCCATTGAAGAAGGAAGGAAGAGCCTAGCCTTTGCTACACTCTTCTCACTTTTTCCTTTATTCTAGCTGTGATTTTAAAGGTTAAAAAGGAGGGGACGTCCCAAGCCTAGGTTATCTACACCTAGGGCCATCCATCTTCTAGGGTTTGGTGATAGAGCCTTGCCATTGCAACACTCTCCCTCACCTCACTCTCTTGTTTTAACTTATCTTTTATGCTCGCTGTTTTTCCAAGTTTGACCTAAGGAAGGAGGAAAGAGCACGAGGCCTTGCTTAAGAAACACCGGAGTGAGCCTCTTTCCCCTAGGGTTTTGATTCTAGGGCCCTACCATTGCAGCACCTTAGAACCCTTCCCTCTTGTCCTTAGCCTTTTATCTCTTCAACCTTGCATCCTCTCCTTAATTGACTCCATCTACCCCTAGGCACTAATCTTAGATCCACAACGTTGAAGGGATAGTGCTCAAACAACCTCTTAAAACTTTTAAATTTGAAACCTTAACTAACTAGCTAACCCTAACTAGGTTGACGTCATACTTGGTTATTCCATATTGACGCAACACCTTTTGATGATAAGAAATTAAATGATGGTTGAAAGCATTTATTGAGTAAAATATTGATTAAATATAGTGTTGGCTACATCATCTCAATAGTTATTGATGAATTGATACTTTTCCACTGCTGTATTGACAAACATTGACCTCATTGATATATGTTGCTTTAATTGCTTACATATTGATCTCAGATAGTTACATGAAGTACTAACCCACTGAATTATAGCCTGCATATATTATTTTGCTATTGTCTTGTTCCGGGCAGGTGTTCTCATTTGGGCATACACTTCTTTATTGGTTGATTAGCCGGACTATCTGACCTCTGTGGTAACCTATGAGGAGGAACTTTTGCTTTGACCTTTATACTTTGGCCTCTTCAAAACCCCAGGTTATTGGGGTCGTCTCCCCTGGGCTAACCTCCCTGAATATAAATAACCTCCCCATTGTGGTGACATTGGGTGGGGTAGGTTCCTGTTACGCCAGTTTGGCCTGTACCTTCTAGCCTTTTGATCTAGCTACAAACTATGTGATAACAGTTTGGTGCCATTGCAGAGGAACACTGAGTCAATCTTCCTCAATGACAAATCTTTTCGGTAAGCCTTGCCTCAAAGATCTTTTCTTACAAGCTTACATGGCGACTCCACTAGGGTGTTTTTCCTATTTTCTTTGATAGCTTCAATTAAACTATCTGGCGACTCCATAAATGACAACCCGTAGTGGGCGACAATACTCGAATCCCTCTACTGTGGCCACTATCACTCTAACAAGCTTTGCGCCCCCAATTAATCCTGATCCTCACAAATGGTCTTACTCAGAGAGTTTCAACTGTTTTGAATTTAGTAACATCCAAGGAGGGCTGCATGACTTACCCAAGGATGCAAATTCTTGGCTACCACTTTTTTTAGGGAAAGGTATCCCTGGAAACTCACATTGGACTCAGTTCTGTGATAGTTTTGATTTTCATTTGGATGGTCAGGAATACCCTGACGTCTTCATGAGGCTTTTTGCAAGTTCCCTTGTAGGGGATTCTAAAGTTTGGATCCATGGGTGCCCTAAAGGAAGTATAAAAAAACCCGAAGAACTACAAAGAGCCTTTAAAATAAGGTGGTGTGATAGTGAGCATTCACAAGACTCATTTTCCCAATACCTTAGCATTTGCAAAGGACCCTGTGAGAGTGTTAGAGATTTCAGTGATAGGTTCAATCTTCTCCTTAAAAGTGTCCGATCAAAGGTGGCCTCAGAGAAAGCCATCATTGATCATTTCTTGTCCTCCCTAGAAGGAACCTTACAATTCAACGTCAAGGACCGATCACCAACAAATCTAGAAGAAGCACAAGACCTGGCTTTTCAAATTGAAAGAAACCTTGATTTTGAAGATTACATTCATCAAAATTGTAAACTATGGGATCTGGGTAATGATACTGTTATACAGCCTGAACTTCCAAAGATCCTCCAGGTCGAACTTGCCCCCACTAGGAGAAAATGGAGCCTTTCACATGAAAGTGTCATCTCTTCCCAAGAAACCCCTTTGAAAAAGACCCATCTTGAGGAAGAAGTTGAAGTTGTCCTACTTGAAAACATTGAGTAGTATCCTTCGCAAGATTTCTCTCTTTTTATCCACCAAGTGGGACACCCTGTTTCCAAAGTTCGTGAGCTCACACCTTTCTATGTCACTCTCCAAGTCAAAGACTCTCTCCTCCACAAATGTCTCCTACACCCAAGTGACACAACCAACATGATGACAGAGGAAGTTATGTGTCAATTAGGTCTGACCCCCTCACAAACAAATACCAGAGATGACTTTGCAAAGGGGATCATTAACAACCTCGAGGTGGCCTTTAACTCATGCCACGGTGCTCCTTTCTTGATAAATGTAGTCGTCGTCAATGCTGTAAATACTCTGGGGGTTATTCTTCACAAATATCTCATAGAGTACTTGAATGGAAGTATTCATGAACAACAGTCCAAGGCAACCATCCCTCATCCTGAAGGGGGGTTCTTTACCATCTACAATGAGCCTCTTTTTGGCTCCCCGGTTGAAACCTCTAATGAACCAAGCGAACAACTTTTATGCATCAATAGTGGCCTTAATAATTGGTTCATCCGAGAAGGAAGACTAGATATGGATACCGTTGAGGAGACCGAAGGAATCTGGACCTTAGAATTTGATGGATCACACTCAAGCTCTGGATCAGGTGCTGGAATAGTTTTAACAGCCCCTTCGGGTGAAGTCTTTTACCATTCATATAGACTGGAATTCCGTTGCACCAACAATGTTGCCGAGTATGAATCCTTGATTCTAGGTCTCAATTTAGCAATTTAGAAAGGTGTTACAATCCTAGAAGTAAAAGGGGACTCAGACCTCATTGTGTCACAAGTTTTGATGAGATTTTCCACTAAAAATGAAAAGTTGAAAAAGTATCGAGATGTGGCTCAAACCCATTCAAAATCCTTCAGAAAAGTGTCAATTGAAGCCGTTCCTCGAGAAGAAAACCACATGGCCTATGCTTTGGCGGTCTCTACTTCTACTTTACAACCATGTGAAGGACCTTTTCACGATCTATGCAAGATGGAAGTTCTTTTTAGGCCTTCTGTTCTCGACAATTTGGAACATTGGCATGTGTTCGAGGATGATGATCAAATTATCAGATTCATGGAGAACAACAACGAGTTTACCGATTCACAAGTTGTTTTCCTGGCCGATTCTATGGATATAGAAGTCATTAACCTGCAAAGCAATACCTTGCCAAAGGGTTGTATTCCCCTAGAAAACCTTTTTGACAGGCATGATGTTTTTAAGGGAAAGAGAACCAACAAGCAAGCTGAAGAAGCCCTAGAATTCAATATCGGTATAGAGATGGACCCAAGGATGGTCAAAATAGGAAAGGGTACCACCGAAAAAGAAAGAAAAGAGATATTAGTGCTCATTAGGGAATTCAAAGATACTTTTGCCTGGAACTATGATGATTTGAAGGCCTATAGGGGGGATGTCATCCAACACGCCATACCTTTGGTAGAAGGGGACAAACCATTCCGAAAAAAGCTAAGGCATATCAACCCAAAGCTGGCAAGCCAAATACAAAAGGAGCTCCAAAAAATGGTCGATGCTGGTATCATCGCCCCTATCAAGTATTCTTCTTGGATGTCAAACTTGGTAGTTGTTCGGAAGAAAAATGGTGATATTCGCCTGTGTGTTTATTTCCGCAACCTCAACCAATTATCATTAAAGGATAATTATCCCCTCCCAAACATGGAACATTTGCTTCAACGGGTCACAGGGGCAGGGATGATGTCTATGCTAGATGGGTTCTCAGGGTACAACCAAGTCTTACTCAAAAGGGAAGACCAACTCAAAACTGCATTCACTACACCCTGGGGAACTTTTATGTACTTAAGGATGCAATTTGATCTTATGAACGTTGGTGCCACTTTCCAGAGAGCAACAGATTTTTCCTTTAGAGAAATCATACAAAATATCATAGAAATTTACCAAGATGACCTTACAGTTGTGTCCAAGGATAGGAAAGACCATCTCTCCCACCTTAGGATTGTTTTTGAGCGATGTAGAAAGTATGGTATCTCACTGAATCCCAAGAAATCTGTCTTTGGGATTGATGAAGGAAAACTACTAGGACATGTGGCCTCACAAGGAGGAGTCTCCATTGATCTTGAAAGAGTCCAGTCTATAAAAGATGTCCGTCCTCCGGCCAACAAGAAAGCTTTGCAATCTTTTCTCGGAAAAATCAACTTCATCTGTAGATTTGTGCCAAATTTTTCCGAGAGGATAAAACCTTTGAGCGCTTTGATGAAAAAGGACATTTCTTTTAGGTGGGGAGATGAGACCAACAAATCCTTTGAATACATAAAAAATTCTATCTCCCAAGCCCCCGTCTTGATTATTCCTGATTTCTCGCGGGATTACATAATATTCTCATTTGCATCCCAGGATACTATTGCAGGTGTCCTGATGCAAAAGGATGCTGATAACTATGAACACCCCATGGCCTTTATGAGAAAAGTCCTAAGAGACTCAGAGTTAAACTACTCCATCACAGAGAAACAAGCCTATGCCTTGGTCAAGCCCCTCAAACATTTCAGAAACTACATCGATTACAATAAAATCAAGGCTTATGTCCCATACCTAGCCGTGAAGGATGTTTTATCGCAACAAGACTGCATGGGTACTCGAGGGAAGTGGGTTTCCAAAATCCAGGAGTATGACTTAGAAATAAAACCCACCTAGATAATAAAGGGACAAGGTTTGGCCCAAATGCCAACTAAAAGCAATCAAGAAGCCATACAGATGGGTGATAATGAACAAGTAAATGTAATGATCAGTGAACTAGAACATGACGAGTGGTATTCCGATATCGTGTATTATCTAAAGAAATTGTCTTTCCCTGATCACTTAGTGGATTACAAGAGAAGGGATTTGAGATTAAGAGCTATGAAATACTGCTTGACTGAAGATGGACTTGGATGGAAAAATCTTGATGGTGTTATACTTTGATGCGTAAACAAGGAAGAGGCAAAGAAGTTACATGAATAATTGCACTTTGGACATTGTAGTGGACATTTTGCTGCTCGTACCACTGCCCATAAGATCTTGAGGGCTGGCTATTATTGGCCAACACTTTTTTCAGACACTTACTAGCACGTCCGATTTTGCCAACCTTGACAGTACTTCTCCGGCAAACCAAAACTCCCAGCACAACCCTTGAAACTGGTGGTAGTAGAGGCGCCCTTTCAACAATGGGGTTTGGATTTTTTTGGTGAGTTCAAAGACAATTCGAGTAATGGCTATCAGTGGATCCTAACAGCTACATATTATTTCACCAGATGGGTCGAATCAATCCCTACAAAAAAGGCCACCGAGGAAGTAGTCATGAATTTCTTGGAAGACCGGATCATAACTAGGTTCAGTGCCCCTTCCAAGATCACTACAGATAATGCCAAGGCTTTCAGCTCTTATGCTTTGGTATAATTTTGTTTCAAATATGGCATTACCCTGTCCCATTCCTCCAACTACTACCCACAAGGAAACGGATTAGTAGAATCAACCAATAAGAACCTCATGAATATTTTGAAGAAGGTTGTCGGAGAGAATAAAAAGTCACGGGATAGCAAAATAAAATACGCAGTATGGGCAGGCCAAATAACGACCAAAACTTCCACAGGGAAAACTCCTTTTGAGCTGGTATATGGACTTGAAGCGAAGCTTCCCGTGAACCTCCAAATCCCTATCCTTCATTTTTCTCAACAATACACCACAGACGCAGAAGCAATCCAAGGAAGGATCAATCAACTGATAGAGCTAGATGAAACGCGGAGAGGTGCCTTGGGTCAAATGACGAGAAATCAAGAAAAGATAAATAACACCTTTGATCATAAAGCCAAGGAAAGAAATTTCGCCAAAGGAGGTCTTGTTCTACTGTGGGATAAGAGAAAGGAAAAGCCTAGTATGCACAAAAAATTTGACGGTCTATGGGGAGGCCCTTATTAAATCACGAGTTGTGCAGGTACAAATTCTTTCAACTTAGAGACCATGGAAGGAGAAATCCCGAAGCTGCCAGTGAACACTTTACATATCAAGCATTACTACCCCCCAGAGACCTGACTCCACAGGTAAGTATAGGTAGTTAGGCATTCTTCGTGTATTATACCATTTGCATTTCATGTTAGTTTGCTTCCTCACTTGCATATTGATTGTTTTATTTCAATCACACACACACACACACACACACACACACACACACACATATATATATATTGCAGGGTGGCAATACCACCCCACCTTTATTACTGATGCCCTTTCGAGTTTGAGCAGGTCTGCAGGTTATGCTAGAGATGATGAGGGTCTCATGTGCTCTATGGTGAGCACATGTCCTTGAGTTGGAGCCAGATGTTATCCCCGATTTCTAGGGATAACTAGGAGATCATGTCTCGAGGCCCACAGGTCCTAGACACGGAGTACCAAGAGCAAGATTGACCTAAGCATGGCCCCGGAGGGCCCGTCTTTCTTCTCTTTCATCAGACATGTCTTGTCAGGAGCAACAACATCCATCACCTTCGTCTTGGACTTGTATAAGAGAAGACTCTTGCTCCATGAGGTAATTGGTCCAGGTATCATGGTATGTGTCATTTTTTATTATTACGACCTTTAGATATATGCATCAAATTCCTTTTATTTCTGACGACTACTTGGATCTTACATTAGCCCACTTGACCATGGTTGGGGGGATTGACAGGGTATCCTAGCAAGCTTGTATGCATAGGTTTTGGTTTGCCACCGGGGGGATTTCTGAAGGGCCATCGTTTTCTCCCATCATATCATCACTTTCACATCTTATCTCCTACTCATCTACCCCATTCCCCTAGTCCGGGCATTAGAATGATCTGTTTGTGGGGTTACACCTTATCTCGTGGGAAGAAGGGGCTAAAGGCCCAGAAGGTAAAAGCAGCTGGTAAAAGTTAAAAGCCATAAAAATGAAACCTAGAGATGCCTCACCCAGGGATCCCCGAGAAGGCAATAAAAAGCCTCTCAACAAGAAATAAGAGGGACCCGAAGAAAACAAAACAATACCTAGCCAAGAGGATAGGGGGTCTCATCACGAGCCAACCTATTATGTTCATGAATACCTAGTAGTATGACATTGCCGTCATATGGTTACCACACCAGGGCAGTGACCTTTGGTTTCATGGCCAAGGGAAAGGGGGTCTCATCACGAGCCAACCTTATCATCTCTGTGAAAGTATTTGTGGGTAACACTGTTAGCTCTGGTCACAATGCCAAGGCAGTGTCCTCTAGTTAGACCTTGAAATAAAATAAATAAGAAAAAACAATAAAGAAAAGAAAGAATAAAGGCAATAAAGGGCTTGGAAATAATTGCATACATGACAAGTACAACTCACCTTCTACAAAGGCACCCATAGGTAATATCATACACCCCTGTCTTTCACTATACTCGTATGTCTGGACATCCCTTGACCACATCACCTTGTGTTACATGGCTTGGATGATATCCTTTGGATACTTTCCTTTTCTTATGGATGCTGGCCCAATAGGGTGTTTTGTCTTTTTCTTTGGCTTTGTATTGTAGGTCATTGTAATATCTTTGAGCTATTGAATGATATATCAGGGGTTTTATGCATGTATTTGATAAAATTAATGATGAAACGTGATTGACATTGCTATGATCCCTGTGACTAATGATCCCATGGAGGGCGAATTTTTTGATGTGCAGGACCATGCCCGACGGACAGGTACCAGTTGGACCGATACACATGGGGATATGATTAGCTCGGACCTCCATGGGGCTAAAGAGCCCATTAGATGGTTGTTGGGACCCCATCAGGGGCAGAGACAGGACAATGTTTGGTCAAGCCTTTGCACATGAGAATAAGGACGTTCCACCCAGGACACTTTGGCTGAGCCCAACCCAGGGGGGTTGACCCAATTTAGATGGAACATTTTCCTTTTGATGGATAGGACGTCACCCAGGAGGCCTTGATGTCACCTTGAGCGTGTGGCTGTTAGACAGGATGGATGGCATGTGTGGCAGCTTGGAGGAGCCCAGGAAGGGCTAACGTTTGACTTCTGGATGATGGACTAGCCCCAAAAGGGCCTAATGTCTCCCTCAAAGGGGTTTGACGTCTCACTTTGCTCATTTAGATATTTTACTTAGCAGTTAATGTAAAAACAATATGATTTTTGTTTGTAGCCTTGTCGGCTATTTTTAATGACCTAATTTTAATTATAGGTCATGATACACTATATATTGAGGATGTTTTTTCCCTCATTTGAACATAACACACAACTCACTCTCTTGTGAGGTCTGATTTTTGCACCCTAGTTTGGGTATTTGGTCTTTTATATGAGGCACACTTGTTGGAGGAAAGATTTTCTTGGCATATTTGACATTTCTCTTGAAGGAAGGTTTACAACTAGGGTTTGCATTGCTATTTGTTCATGATATGTAAGTGTATTTTCTGCAAAACTTCTTAATTGAATGGTTGTAGGCTTGTATTCTTGCATTTATTATAAATTTGCTGATTTAAAACCCTAGGTGACAAGCACACAATTAGGTCCTTGTTTCATGTCCCCTAAAAGAGAAATATTCTGCCATTGAAGAAGGAAGGAAGAGCCTAGCCTTTGCTACACTCTTCTCACTTTTTCCCTTGTGCTAGCTGTGATTTTAAAGGTTAAAAAGGAGGGGATGTCCCAGGCCTAGGTTATCTACACCTAGGGCCGTCCATCTTCTAGGGTTTGGTGATAGAGCCTTGCCATTGCAACACTCTCGCTCACCTCACTCTCTTTTTTCAACTTACCTTTTATGCTATCTGTTTTGCCAAGTTTGACCTAAGGAAGGAGGAAAGAGCACGAGGCCTTGCTTAAGCAACACCAGAGTGAGCCTCTTTCCCCTAGGGTTTTGTTTCTAGGGCCCTACCATTGCAGCACCTTAGAACCCTTCCCTCTTGTCCTTAGCCTTTTGTCCCTTCAACCTTGCGTCCTCTCCTTAATTGACTCCATATACCCCTAGGCATTGATCTTAGATCCACAACGTTGAAGTGATAGTGCTCAAACAACCTCTTAAAACTTTTAAATTCGAAACCCTAACTAACTAGTTAACCCTAACTAGATTGACGTCATACTTGGTTATTCCATCTTGACGCAGAACCTTTTGATGATAAACAATTAGATGATGGTTGAAATCATTTATTGAGTAAAAGAATGATTAAATACATTGTTGGCTACATCATCTCAATAGTTATAGATGAATTGATACTTTTCCATTGCTGTATTGACAAACGTTGACCTCATTGATATTTGTTTCTTTAATTGCTTACATATTGATCTTAGATAGTTACATGAAGTACTAACCCACTGAATTATAGTCTGCATATATTATTTTTCTATTGTCTTGTTCCGGGTAGGTGTTCTCATTTGGGCATACACTTCTTTATTGGCAGATTAGCCGGACTATCTGACCTCGGTGGTAACATGTGAGGAGGAACTTCTGCTTTGACCTTTATACTTTGGCCTCTTCAAAACCCCAGGTTACCAGGGATGTCTCCTTTGGGATAACCTCCCTGAATAGAAAGAACCTCCCCATTGTGGTGACATTGGGTGGGGTAGGTTCCTGTTACGCCAGTTTGGCCTGTACCTTCTAGCCTTTTGATCTAGCTACAAACTGTGTGATAACAATGACCTTTTTAAGTTATCATTGTTGCTAGTTGTGATAAGATGCTTATTTAAAATTCAATTATATTCAAGAAGGAAAAACAAGTACGCTACGTTTGGTCACTAAAGAAATCAGGAACCCTGTTGAATAAATAATGAGCGAACATTGCAACAAATATAAAAAAACAAAATAAATTCATACGCAATAAACACCCATATCACTCTACCAGCACCAGAATTATCAACAAATTTCATTGCATGAGCATTGCCTCTAACAAGGACATAATCATTAGTCGTTGTGGGAAAGATAAGGTGACCTCTCAACTTTTTCTCAGCAACATTGGGCTATAACAAAAGGAACAAAAAATGAATCGAAAAATCTTGGGCATGCCATAAGCAAATTAAGGTGGCGTCCCACTCATTATCTTGAGAAAATCGTGTGAGACTATAGTCTTGGGGTTGTCTACCCAAGATCTAGCTGCGACCAAGCCATCGGGTAATACTAGATACATGTTCATCCCAACAAATGACATATTTTCATTAGAAATGAGGATGTGGTAAGAGAGAAAGGCTGCTATTGAAACAATAGCAAAGGCCAACCCTCATGGTATTTGTCATTTCTGACCTCCCGTGGATTAAATTGAAATCCTCAACACAAGCTTAAGCCACCCTTAGTGAGATACACTTATTTCTAAAAGTTAAATGATGAACAAAGACTATTACAAGCTCTACTATTACTTAGCGGAATCAAATATATATTAAAGGGGTAAGTTCCAAAGCCAATTAAAAAAGGGTTACAAATGATCCAAATTGGATCATTAAAAAAATGGTTTCATTTTCTATAAATGATCCGAATTGGATCTTCGTTAAAAAATATCTTTGTAAACTTTGTGATGAGCATTTAATTGTTTTTGACAAAGTTGAGAAAATGTTCAAAATCCCCATGGAAGTTGAAATGAACCATTTTGATGGTCAACCTTTTAAGGAATCCCATTAAAAATGAAGGTTGTGATGATGAAGGGCATTGAATTCAATAGAGAGGAGAAAATGAAGAAAGGTAGTCGTAGAGATGAGAGATTAAATAAGTGATTTGCTTGATGATTGGAGGAGAAGAAGACATTGAGTCTGTCCCACGATGAGTGGATATTGTTGAGCCATGGCCATTTGCAAATTTCCTTCCAGTGAGTAACAATACACTAAATTTCTTTATAGCTCACCTTTTTGTAATCGATTTCTTGCTTAATAAAATCCCCAATCAATCTGGTTTTCTTCTGAGTTGGGTTTCTAAGAACATCTTGGTATATTTGTGTGTGTGTCTGTGTTTTAATGTTATGTAAAATGCACTAGGTGAGATTATTGTTGTCATTTATGGTGTATTGTTATAGTTGGTTGCATGCATAGTTATGATAAAGAGTTCCATCTTGTAATTCCCTTAATTCGCTTAGAAACCAATTTCCATTAGTATTTAATGCATGCTAACATCGTGTTATTCTCCTCTGTCCATTATACTCAAAGATTGAATATCAATCGATGTCATCTCAGAGCCATTGCACCTCTGCACAAGGTTTCCAAATTGCTTTAATAGAGTCCAGTGGATTGTTGGGTGTTTTTAGTGTTGCTAAGGATTTTTCTTTTTTCCAGGGTCGTTCCCTTCTCTGAACAATTTTATTTTTTATTTTTATGTTGGAATTCATGGTTAATCAAGTTGCATGTTTTCACATTGAAAAAAGACCAAAGAGTACTATTTCATTTTTTCATTGTTAGAGTTGTAGAACAGCGTGTGAAATTGAGATTGCAAGCAACATAGCAGTGAACCAAATCTGAAACATGGTAGACTTTATTTCTGTTGGTTGGCATTCAACTGGCCCAAATTTTGTTTGCTAGGTTTTTGAACTAAGCATTGTAACTAGTTAACAAACAATAGTTGAAGAGTCATGATCTCAGTGTATTTTAATTTGCATAAACCTCATTTAATTTTATTCTGCAGAGTATTCGTGTTGGTGAAATGGAAATGCCATAGGCCTACCATTTAAAAATCATATGGTATAAGAGAAGGTTTTTTAGAGACCTTGAATCAACTGCTATGGACAAATCTTTGAAGAGGGAGACACTGGAAGAGTTGAGAGACTTCAACACGGAGATCCAAGAGAAAATTTGGTATTTGAGGCAGAAAGTGGATGAATTGGAAAAATAACTTGTCAAATGCCAAGACTCCTTGACTCATTCACTACCATAATGATATAATTAGTCATGATCAAATTGTGGCTCTTGCAATTGGAAGAGAAATTCATTCCACTGGACAATTGGTAAAACGAGAGGTTCACCGAAGTGGCTTCTTAGCTATATCGGGATTTGATAGTGAAGGAAAAGTCATTGAAGAAGCTACAAGAATTTGTCCAAGAGACCAAGCAAGCCTCTTTCCTTGCCATTTCGGAAGCCAACACCATGACAGAGTCAAGTATCATAAACTCACCTTCCAAGACCCTTCCTTAAGAGACCTTCAATAAATTTGAAAATCACACTAGTCATTGGTTCCAAGATCATGAGGAAAAATGGCTATAATGGCCAAGGGATAGACAATGAAAGCCAAGGGATTGTGATCCCCATTGTAGATTAACAAAGGCCCAAGCATGAAGGCCTAGGATTAAGTGGACAAGAATCCATCACAATTTTAGCTCAAACCATCTTTGTCAAGGCAAGATGAATTAGAAAAGAAGCCATTCCCATGGAGGAAAAGACAACTGGAAAATGAGTGTGCAGTGAGCCACTCAAATATGTTTGAAGAGGTTTGGAAGAGGGTGTCAAAGAGATGATTCCACCACCCATATCTGCTCCAACTCTTGGGGGACCAAGCAACCAAGTTGGCAAGCATCATCACAAATTGAAAATGTATGGAATAGTATATTCGGTTAGTTTTTTTTGCAAGAAAAGAGGTCATAAAGGCTAGAAATTTTTGAAATTCTAGTCGACCAAGAAACCCATGCAAGATATGTTACTAGTATGTACATTGATTAGACATTCAAAGGCAAAATGCCGGAGGCTTCACTTGGAACACCATCCCAAGAACCAAACAACGAAGAAGAAAGCTTTAAGAGTCAATGTCAAGGGGAAATAATGGTTTCTTGCACTTGCAACCCAAGGAGTAGTGGTTGTCCAACGACCTATTGCAGTAGTGGGTGCCATCTTTCATGAGATGGAAAATAGGATCAGGACAATACAACCCTTATTCATCTCTTATTTTCTATATTGAAGTGGAGACACTCTTTCTTAAATATTTTCTATAGGATGCTTGAAGGTAGAGAAGACGAAGTTTGAAGGGAGTTGAAGCTTTTCTTTCAAATGGGGAGGTGTGATTTGAATTGGATCCTCTTCAAAAAAATATATTTGTAAACTTTGTGATAAACATTTAATTGTTTTTGGCAAAGTTGAGAAAATGTTCAAAATTACCTTGGAAGTTGAAATGAACCATTGTGATGGTTGGCCTTCCAAGGAAGCTCATTAACATGAACGTTGTGATGAAGAAGGGCAGAAGCAATGTTGAGATTTCAAAGAAACAATTTGCTTGATGATTAGAGGAGATGACATTCAGTCTATCCCACGATGAATGAAGATTGTCATTGAGCCATAACCATCTGCAAATTTCCTGCTAGTGAGTAACAATACACTAAATCTATCAGTATAGCTCACTCTTTTGTAATCAATTTCCTACTTAATAAAATACCCAATTAACATGATTTTCTTCCTAGTTGGGTTATCAGGGTCATCTCCTTATTGATGTGTGTGTGTTTTTTAATGTTATGTAGAGTGCTCTAGGTGAGATTATTACTATCATTTATGGTGTATTGCTATTTCTAGTTGCACACATGGTTATGATGAAGAGTTCCATATTGTAATTCTCTTAATTCACTTATAAATCAATTTTCAATAGTATTTAATAAATTCCAACAACTCTTTATTCTTCTCCGTCCATTATACTTAGAGAGTGAAGATCAATGGTAGTTATCTTAGAGCCATTTCACTTATGTAGGATGCTTCCAAATTGGTTTAATTGAGTTTGGTGGACTATTAGGCATTTTTAGCATTGCTGAGCATTTTTCTTTTTTGCATGGGTAGTTCCTCTCTCCTCTGAGAAATGTTTTTTTTTTCTACTAAGTGAATTCATGGTTAACCAAGTGTTGTGTTTGCACATTGAAAAAAGACCATAGAGTCCTACTTCATTTTGGAAATGATAGAGTTATAGAATGCCATGTGAAATTGGGATAGAAAATAACTGAGTAGTGCACTAAACTTGAAACATAATAGACTTTCTTTGCATTGATTGACATTCAACTAGCCCATATTTTGTTCACTGTATTTTCGAACTAAGCATTGTAATCAGTTAACAAACAATGATTGAAGTGGTATGAACTCATCCTATTCTTAATTGAAGAGACCTCATTTAATTTTATTCCATAGAGTATCCATGTTGGTGAAATGGATAGTTCATAGGTATACCATTTACACATCAATAAAATTTTAAAATCATGAAGGGTTATATTATTATATTCTTAATGCCATCATATATCATGGGAGAAAATCATCTCATGACCTTAAATATGATTGATTCGTTTTATTTTTTATTTTTTTATACCGGCAGAATCATCCACTAGACGGGCTCGTACTTGCATGACACATGGTCGATTCTGACTGCTACCACTATAACTTCCAGCTGCACCACATATCCCCCAAGCATGGCACACAAACTAGGTAAGGTTTTAACCAATACACTTTATCACCAACTGATCTACACCCCTAAAAGCAAAGATGATTGATTCGTTGGTTGAAGCTTATAAAACTTAATTAAATAAGTGGGATATTTGCACTTGCACGTCTAATTAATTATCAAAGGGTTATATAAGCTTCATAATAATCAAAGTATTATTGAATGAAAACTTTCAATGAAAACAAAATGGAGTCTAATAATGAGAAAATAAGAAGATTTTATAAAACATTAAAAAAATGTTGTTTTAGCGCTACTTAGACTAAAAGTGATACTTGAAGGGAAATATATTACTATCTCTATTGCTCTTGCCAAATGTAATAATTATGTTAGTGTTGAATTTACTAACCAATGATTGATTCTCGAATCGAATATAATCGTAAAACTAGACTTTTGGAACAAGAAACAATATGAAATAAGTGATTTACAACTGAACATTGGCTATTATACTTTCATATCGCAATTCACCTTTATATCTGTGAGGAGCGATGATGGTGACATAATTTTGGGTTCACCCTGGATGGAAACATTGGGGACTTTCATCTTAAATACAAAGAAGTAGTTTTTGATGTTTTCATATAAGAAGAAGAAGATAGCATCGTAGGACGATACAATGTGGTTAGATTTAGAAGCATGCTAATGAGAAGACCTAAAATATATCTCAAAGGTGATCCTTTAGGAAAATTAGAAGTCAACACAAAATATGCAAAAAGAATTTGACAAGTTTGTTGCTGATAAAGACGAAGAGGTTTCCAATTTTAAGAATCATAGTCAAAGATTGATTGCATTCTCATCTTAAGAATCATAGTCAAATCTTGATTGCATAGATTAAAAATTTGAAAAATGAAAAAAAAAAACCACAAGAATAAATGTTGAAGCAACCATACTAGCAAGGAATCACTAATAGATAAAGAAACAATCACTCACCCTACTGAAATACAAAAGTCATTAGATGTAAAAATCCAAGTTGTGGAGAGAGGAACCAATACATATTCAATCAACATCACAACTTAGAAAGATGCAAATCTAGTTGAAGTATGGATATTTTCAGACATTGAAGTACAAACAATGAAATTCCATGTAGCTCTACCAATAGACTTTGAAGGATCAACAAAGTAACACAAATGTGCAAAGAAGACATACTACCAAAATTGAAATAAGAAAGCACTACAAATATGGTAAGAAAAGTTCATGTTACAAGGATGCCTTACCGACATTCTAATCACAAAAGTTGATACTTTAACTAGTGTTAAGTTTATCAACATTGTAAGAAACAAAGACAATAACAAAATATATTTAAAAGAATATTAATTCCACTACAATTAAATGTCAAAGTAGAAGTCATTTTGGGAATTGCAATATAATAGGTTCTTTCCAAGAACATGATAAATGGACAGTCCCATAGAAGATTGAATTAGGGTGGTTAAATCCTTTCACAATTTGAAAATTCTAGGCAATGCTTAGAAGATTATATCATCTTGTATCAACAACCATCATAGCTTTACAGAATGAAGAATCATAAGAGCACGTTACAAGGCAGAACAAGAGTTAAAGTTTTCCCATTAATATGCTTTGAGGATGAAGCATTTCAAAAGGGAAAGACAATGTTATGTATATAAAAATAAATAATAAATATCATTCATTCATTCATATATATATATATATATATATATATAATTTAGTATATTAATTATTAAAAGTGCCATAAAAACATAAATTTATGTGAAAGGTCACCTTGAGGCCTATAAAACAATCATTAAATATTTAATTTTTTTTATGGATTTTTGTTTATTGTAAAACATATCATATCATTCAATCATATCTTATATATTTAATTTTTTTTTTTATGGATTTTTGTTTATTTTCCTTCCTATGTTATATTTTTTTAGTAAATGAACCTTGTTTTCATTTCAATGCTTTATTGAGACCTCAACACCCCATCAAGTCCATTGGCTTGGGGCCCCTCCTAATTTTTTTCAACTCAAATCTTTCGATCATTTCGTCCATTAACCATGTCCTCTTGGGTTTTAACTGTTGAGTGTTCACTGGTTAAATTGGTGATTCTTGTTCGAATACTTGTTGTTTTGGTCCACCTCATGTTGTGGTCATGATTGAGTACGAAAATAGTCTTATTGAGTTTGTTTGTGTTACAAGTGGTAATTGTTGCATGTGTCATATGTGCATGTATTTTTGTGCCTCTTGGATTTTTTCCTAACCCTTACCCATAAAAGTGCCATATATCGTCACCTGGGTTGATTGCAACATTCACAAGACATAGGGTGGCTCTAAATTGTTTTTCAGGAAGGATTGGTACTCATGCCAATCACTCAGTTCCAAGTGCTCCAAATGTTAGGTCGTTGTTTTCGTAGGACAAAATCTCTTAGTTGTTGATGGATAACCCCATTTTCAATGGACATCCTAAAATCCTATATAACACAAAAGTTAAAAGAGTTGACATAACTGAATTTGGGTAAAGAAGCAACAAGAATGAGGCCCAAACTTTTATTAAAAAATGCTTTTGTGCATAATTGAGGGTATTGGTCAAAGAGTATTTTCCACTTCAAGAATAGGCCTACTATAGGTTTTGAGGGATTACAAATCCAACACAACTGATGAAATCCGAATCCAAGGTTCAGACGTACAAAAACACTCACAGAGGATTTCCCGTCAACTAAGCCTCCTCACTAATGAAAGCTACTGAAAGGATCTAGAATAGAGTTGTATGACCATTCACTAAAAATATTTTCCTACTATTTTCACATCATAAATAACGACATCTCGATCAAACATCCTATAGACAATTTACAAAAACCATAAACTAAAATTAATCAAGCTACACCAAAATTCACTTCTATATATCACATCTATTTTTTTTAAAGTGTATCACATATAAAAAAAAATCATGCAACATATGACATATCACACCTAAAAAAATTTCATGTGATACTCACCCTAGAAAAAAAAAATCATGAGATACAATTGCTCCAAAGAAAAATTATTAATGCAATACATGTCGATCCTTTAAAAATTCTATGCGATAGGTTTTGAGTGGAGTGTATAAGTTAAAAGGGAACTAATTGCAAGAAGAAATGTTGAAGTTAACATAGATAAGTCTAGGATGTTTGGGTGGGAGACTGGATTCAAATCATGCAACTATGCAACAATTGAAGTCCTGGATATCTATTGCCCTAGAGGGCCCTACAGCATGGCGCCTTTGATGTCTTGATGACTATCAACTACCATTGCAACTACCCTGTAGAATGAAGTTAATCTTTGAGGGTTTTCTAGAGACTAACTAGGAACAACGGGAAAACAAATCTCTAATGGTGGCTCTCAGTTTTTTTAGTTTTATTGTAAGGGTAATATTTGCTGGAGTTTGGAGAGCCATTCCTAGTTTTCAGCTCGAACTGTCGACCTTGAGCTAGTTTCTTTGGTATCTAACCACTTAGACCGTTTTACTAATTTTTTTAGCGTGTCTTTAATGCAATAGTTGAGCATCTTTAATGGAGTGGGTGGTTCGTTGTCTTTCACACATCTATTAAACTGATTTACATCACCTCCTCTTTATTTCCCTTGGTTCTCAGTTTTCACCCGTTTGACGAGACAGGGGTTTTTGACAGTTTCCTTAGACTTACACTGAGGTGGCAACACTATAGAAGGGATCTGAACCTTCCTAATGGAAAGTGAGGTCACAACTCTTCTGGGAGGGGAGGACATGGAACTTTGGGATCGATAGGGGTTGTTAGCGTCGGTTGACGAGCTATGCAATAGTTATTACAAGAGGATGAGTAATAACTATGTCCTTAATGGTTCAACTACTTGATTGTTTTCGTATTCTATTCCCTCAAACAACCGCATTTGCCTATCGACTGGTAGAGATCTGGGTCTGTGTACACTACAGTCTGCAATTCCTAAGCAAAAGGAGGGCTCTGCGATTTTTTCTACAATTAGGAGTTCTTTGGCTAAGAATACACCTGGTGCTTCACCTCAGACATTTGAGTTCAACTCTACTTTAGAGCCTAGTTTTTTGGAGTGTCAGGAGGTTCCTTTCAGTCAAAAGTGTGGTGTTTACAAATGCCCACAGTGGGTTTGGAAGCCAAAGAGGAAAAAACACCGATTAGTGATGGGTATGGATGTAGGCTTAGAAGAAGCATGCAACCTTGCACTATGCGATCTAGTGGGTAGGCTAGCATATAGGGCTTGGTGCACACAAAAGCTGTCGGAGTGGATAAAGAGTTCACGGGAGCCTGTTCTGGGCTATTCACCTGAGGTATTAACCTTATCTAGAGGTTGGCTAGGGTTTATTTTTAATATCTCGGAGGACTCGACGTGCATCCTAGATAATGTTTGGGGCTACGGGGGTGGAATCTTGATGCTGAAGTGGTGGCGCATCGACTTTAACTCTGTAACAGAGTATTTCAGCTTCCGCCACCTCTGGGTTCTCCTTCTGGGGCTTCCACTTTAGCTTTGGAATACAAAGGCTTTGGAGATGATATGAAATTCTCTAGGACACTTTATTATGGTGGATGAACAAGCACTACATGCTGCTGACAAACGTATGGCAAAGGTTCTTGTCGAGGTCGACATTCAAGTAGGTTTAATGGAAACCTTGGATGTAGAGTGGAGGGGCTTATTATTCGTTCATCGGTTGGATTATCTGGGTCTCCCTTTTCGCTGTTCATTCTACAGACGAACATGATACTTGCGTAAGGATTGTACACAAACCTTTGGAGATCCTTATGAGGAGGACCTCGCAGAGGAAAAATACGTTGATTGCTACTCTCCCTTGTGGGACCAACCAGACATGGAAGCCTTTTCGGGTTTAAGGACTGAGGAGAGCCCTGTACCAGCGAACACTACTTTCATTGGTAAGATTAAACTTTTATGTCCTATGTTTTATAATTCACTTTCGGCTTGGGAGAGATATCACCTAGATAGTCATTTTCTATCGGATTTGGATCATCAGACAAAGGTTGGTAAACCAACTATGTTGGACTCTTTCCAGTCCTTTTTAGCTAACTCTACATTTTGGTAAGTGTCCTCTCCGGCCCGACCTTCTCTACAGGCTTCAAGCTCTCCTGTTATTCCTAGTTCCTTAGATGAGGATGACCCCTTTATTTTTTCGAGTTATGCTAAATCGAAGATTAACGATCACTCTTTGGATAGAATGATCTACTCCTTAGTTCCATCCATTAACGAAAACTTAAGTTCCATCCTATTCCGAATTAACTAGGGAAGGATTTAGTCACTAGCTCTAGCACTAAGGGAGAAAATTCTGATCCCTCGGGGGTAGGGATTGATCGTGGGAAGGTGTTACACATGAAATTTGCACACCTAGGTACCTCGCCCTAAGTGTCGTAAAGTGTCGTATAAGTGTCGCATACACCTTGACACCATGGAATAACCTATGTCACAATCCCTAGTCAATGTGGAGGAGGGATATATTACATGAAAAAAAAATACTAAGTACACATGAATTATTATTAATATTCATGGAAATTCGAAATTGATTAAGTGAGAGAATCAAGTGCCCATGAATTATTATTAATATTCATGAAAAAGGAAGTGATTAAGTGTGAGAATCCACCTCACATTTGGTTTCCTATTTTTTAGGGAAGGTGGAGGATCTCATGGATGGTTGAAATATTTCCTCCTTAAAATCCTTGAGAGATATTTCCTCCCCAAAATCCTTAAGAGATATTTTCTCCCTAAATATCTTAGAGATCCCTTTCTTAGTGGATTTGATGAGAGATCCTCTCCATGGTGGTTAATCTTCCAACTCCTATATAATGAGGGATTCCCATGGAGGAAGGGGGAAGGGAGATTGAGAATTATACCAAACTTATGATCTCATAAGTGGTATTGAAAGGAGATGGAAAGAATTGTGAAGCATCTAACTTATGATCTCATGAGGAAGATGTCATTTGGAGCATCAACATTCCATGTGTGGACTTTTTAAGCAAGGGTTTGGACAAGGAGAGCTTGGTGAAGCTGTTGCACTACATCCATGGCTGTAAGTAACACTTTGTTCTCATCAATATAATCAATGCTTGGCCTGTTTCTTTCAAACTTGTACTTATCCCATATAAGTTTGGCTACAATAGATGGATCTATGTTTTAGCTAATATCAATAGACTAGGAAGTTGTTTGTACTTTTGTTCATCTTGCAGGATCTACCAAAGAGCTCAAGATTGAAGCACATCCTGGACCTTGTAGGGACAAATGACATTCATAAGGTACATGCTTTCCTCCTTCTCTTTTGTTCATCAACTTGATTAGATATAAAAGAAAGTCAGTGTCCATGTTAAGCACCTTTTGTCTTAGAGTTAAGGGTCTAACTCTCAAGAGGAGATCTACCTGTCTGCAGGGATATTTTCCTACAACAGAAGGATCTGACGTGGTCACGTGGATTGGGTATGGATTTATCTCCTATAAAAACCAGGAGTGCTCATAAAAAGGAGGGTTCCATGGGTTCTTCTTATGTTTACCAGTCTGTTGTTCTAGATCAAGGGGTGCTCAGAGGCATGGAAGCCCTTGCATGGGATAAGTCATGATCCTTCTATCCCTCAATATTAGAGGGGTTGGAGGACCCCTGAAAATGGCCTCCATGAGAAGACTCTTAGATAAAACTCATCCATCTATTATTTTTCTACAAGAAACCTTGGTGGAAGTGGAAAAGGCAAGAAATTTTATGTACTTGTGCAGGCCTGAGTGGATGATCTGTGAAGTAAGCTCTGTTGGAAAGTCTGGTGGGCTTCTTGTATATTGGGACCCAACCTTCTTTGATTTAGTGCTGGTCCTAAGCTATGGCGGCATTTTTTTGTTAGGTACTAACTTAGTGAACAAAAGGAAGGTGTCACTCCTGAATGTGTATGGACCATGCCAAGAGCATAAGAAATTCCAGGAAAAAATTGATGGAGTTGGTTTGTTATCAATTGATGACTTGATTTTGGCAGGTGACCTAAACTTAACGGCAATCTCAGAGGAGATATGGGGAGATTTAGCGCAGGCTAATTCTCTGGCGGGCTTTTTTAAAGAGATTTTTTCAAAAAACAAGATGGTGGATGTGGCCCTAGCTGAGGTGGTGCCAACGTGGAGAAATGGTAGGTCCGGAATATAAGTCATTTCAAAGAGACTAGACAGGTTCTACGTGGCAGAGGATTTGCTCAGTTTTTCTTGTAGTTTTCGAGCATGGGTTGAATACCCTTACATATTTGATCATGCTCCAGTGATCCTTCAATTGGGAGAAGAATAGTCTGCGATATCCTTTCCTTTTAAGTTAAACCCAACCAGGTTACTCAACGCTTCATTTGATATTTTGGTCCATGAGGTATGGAATGATATTACAATACAACTTCCAGAGGGAGCTCAAAGAAGATTGGCAGGAAGGCTATCGATTTTGAAATCTAGGGAAAAGGCCTGGTCATATGAAAAATGGATCAGAGATAGCTTAGAGATGGAAAAAATCGAAGGAGGCCTAGATGACCTATTTCATATGAAGGCGTAGGGATTTTAGATAGTGGAATTTGAGCAAAAAGTGAGATTATTGGAGGATGATCGCAAAAATAAACTTCTGGAGGAGGAGGAGAGATGGCGACCAAAAAGTAGAGCAATTTGGATCACTAGCGGAGATAAAAACAAAAAGTTCTTCCATCGTTTCGCCAGCTTCTGCAGGAATAAAAAAACACATTTGGGATATTGAGGATGAGTGATCCAAAAATGAAGGTATTACTGATAAATCACAAGTTAGTTTAATGTACTTTTTGCATCGGATCGTTAAGAATGTGAAATACATAAACTTGTTATCTTGTTTGCGGAATATCAAATGTGACTTTTACTTGATGCTTATTAATGTATAAAGAGATCAGCCATTAATATTCATGCTGCAAATGAAGAGAATAGATCAACAAAATAGAAAGAGAAATAGAGACAAGAGGTTGATAACAGAGTTCACCAAACGTTGGCTACGTCTCCGGGCCCGCTTCCAAGTGGAGGACCTCTTTATTGCTCTTTAAAATGCTCAAAGTTCTCTTACAATGCTCTTTGTTGTTACATTACATGCTTCATGTCTTCTGTACAAGACCTCCTTGCCTAGATTCATGCATGCACCATCAAAATCATCTCAACAACATGAGAAAAACGCCTCTCAAAACATGAGAAAAGGCCAAAATTTACAAACTGCTCCTTCAAAACCCTGCATCAAAAAGTCCCTCTCAAGCTCAAAAAGCCTTAAATTTATAGTATTTAGGCCCAACAAGAGAAGCCCAACTTCCCCTAAATATCTGGCCTCTTGTTGGGATCAAATCCCCCTTCAAATGGCCAAAATATCCAAAAAATAGTGAAATCTGGGCTTTTCTAAAGTTAAAAAACCCATTTTTAACAAAAATACATAGAGTAGCCCCTTTTGGGCTGGGCACGCCCTTGGCTCCTAGTCATTAGGAATCTGCATAGGATCACAAGCTAAAAAGGAGGGCGCTTAGCTGGGCTAATCCCCTTTTGGAGCGCGCCCCCCCTGGTCTCATGGGATTCTCCTCAAAACCAGGGCTGAGGTTTATCCATTGGGTGCCCCCCTTGTTACTTTATGACCTTTATTTATATTATTTTGTGTTTTAGTGTTACAAGCACCACCAAGGGCACGTTGGCAAGGGACCTTTGTCAAAGGCTTAGGCTGACCCAAGAGGTCATGGGATCAAACCCCATGGACTCAAATACAAATTTTTCCACCAACCATTAACCAATACCATGGTGCCATGTGGCAGCCCATGACTGGGCCACGTGGCACCCAACCATTTTCCAAACAAATGCCACTTGTCAGCTGTTGGTTGGATCCCTGTCACTGACCAGTCACCTTCTGCTGGACTGCCACTTGTCGCCACTTGTCTCTGCCATGTCAACACTGCTGATGTCATGCCGATGTCATCATTTGACTGGACCTGTTGACTTTTTGCCTGTTTGAAAAAAGGGCCAGAGTACGATAACTCTCGCATACAACGTCCGTTTGAGAAAGTAAATATATGGACGGAATCGGGAGAATGAGTCGAAAACAATGGCGTTGGTTTCATCCAATTTTGATAACTTTGATTTTTGAGCATTTTCTGAGCCTGGGGAGCCTCCTCGATCATTCCTCCCCACTTTGGAAGCTTTTGGACCACCAAAAGTTTGTTTTTACTTAGGTAAGAAGTGAGGGTACTACCTTCCCACTTTTTCCTGTATCATCCATCCTCTCTGCTGTGATAATTATCACCTGACTAATCACAACATACATGAAAATTGAGATAACATTGTTTATCAAAGTAATCATGCCATCAACTGCACATTCATCTACATTGTTTGTTCTTGTTAGCAGCCATACACTACTGAATAGCAGCAAACCAAATAACAATACTAAATGTGCTAATGAAACAACATGCTTCCTCTTTTGAACAGGAACAATAATCAAATTATGTAGTTGAACCTCATGTTGTACCCTTGGTGACACTTCATGACTGTTTGAAACATATGGAATCATTTCATGTTTAGCATCACTAACTTCATGTTTTATTACAGACATAAGTGTTAAACTTTTTCTTGCATTTACCATTCTTTTTAACTGCCCTGTAGCTGCAAAGGACCTGTTAGTTTTCATGCGATGAGCACGAACAATGTACTCCTTCCCATCTTTCTTGAAGAAATATTTTTTTTCCTCCTTGTAGAATATGGCTTTCCTATCATAAAGGTATGGGATTCCCAGTACAATTCCACATATGTCTAGTGGCACTATATCAAGCTCTACTTCATCAACATAATTAGAAGTGATTGAAAACTTGATTTTACATTGATTGGTTACTTGTAAATTGTTATCACCACATATCCATCCCAATGGATATGGTTTAGGATGTGACTTAGTTTCAAGTCCCAAGTTATTCACAACATCTTCACTAATTAGATTAGCTTGTGATCCACTGTCTACAAGAGTATCAACTTTAACATTATGTGTTATAACCCTTATGTGGAAAAGTTCATTCCTTTTATACTCATCATTTACATCAACTGAAATAAAAGAGCTAGAACTTGCAACAAAATTTATACCTCGGATTCCCATAGCTACAACCTGTGTCTCATCACCAGAATCTAATCCAAGATCCACTTGAATTGTCGCAGCTGTGGTATTCCTCCTTTCGTGCTTGGAAAACTTCTTTGGCTTCAAGTTAGGATGTAAGACCCAACAATGATCTTCATCATGGCCTAATTTCTTGCAATGCTTGCAAGTAGGCTTCTCCTTTCTTGTTGTGGCCGTCTTCTTCTCTTTCCTTTTCCCTGCATCCTTTCTTTACCAAGTATCTGTAGAAACACTATTACCAACATTCCCTTTACTTGATTCAATGTGAATGGCTTGTACATATACTTCATCAAAGTTAGAAGGATTTAGCATAAGAATAGTGTGCTTAAGATAAGAATGTAAACCACCGATATATTTTAGGAGTGTCTCTTGTGTATATAATGGAATACCCAAATTTAACGCTTTCTTATGAAATATATGAGTATATTATTGTACACTTTGACCTTTTGATTGCCTTAAACATTGCCAATTCATCATTTCTTGTTGCATGTAAGCTAAAGGGTAAAACTGTTGTTTTAATGCAATAACAAAATCATTCCAGGAAGAGATTGTTTTACCACTTTTCTTAAGATCATCTCTAGTTCTGCTTTCCCACCA
>ML780266.1:1120512-1132685 GCA_009831015.1 Picea engelmannii | reverse complement strand
CTAGTTGGATCTTAGTTTCATCATCAACAATCTTTTGTATCCTGCAATAGACTTCTAATTGTCTCACCCAATTATCTAGCTTTTCTGCATCTAATTCACCATCATAAGTGGGTAATTGAAACTTTACATCTAACTTTAATAACGACATATAAGAAGAATGATGAGTTTTTTGCTTCTCCTTGGAGGAACGTACACTTGCTTCATTATTAGATGATGAGGATGAAGGAGAAGAAGGTTCTGAAGGTCCACCACCTCCAACTCCTCCTTCTGCTCTTACCGAAGATTCACCTTCTTCAACTTTTGGATTCCTTTGCTGACCTCTTTCATGATAAATATCCTCTACCATGGCTTGCATCAATTTAAAGGCCTCGAAGAAATCATCTTCAGATTTGGAGGGACCCAATTTCCGTGGTGAACACATCTCTTGCTTATGCGGTTTCCTTTGAATCTCTGTGTCAACAGCCTCAAGTTGACCTTCTCCTCGCTTGAGTTTTGTTCTCGTGAACATCCAATGCTTGCAATTCCTGTCAAACATTCACAACCAAATGCTATGATACCATAAACTTGATCCAAAAACGAAGGTATTACTGATAAATCGCAAGTTAGTTTAATGTACTTTTTGCATCAAATCGTTAAGAATGCAAAATACATAAACTTCTTATCTTGTTTGTGGAATATCAAATGTGACTTTTACTTGATGCTTATTAATGTATAAAGAGATCAATCATTAATATTCATGCAGCAAATGAAGAGAGTAAAACAACAAAACAGAAAGAGAAATAGAGACAAGAGGTTGATAACGGAGTTCACCAAACGTTGGCTACGTCTTCGGGCCCGCTTCCAAGTGCAGGACCTCTTTATTTCTCTTTAAAATGCTCAAAGTTCTCTTAAAATGCTCTTTGCTGTTACATTACATGCTTCATGTATTCTGTACAAGACCTCCTTTCTCAGATTCATGCATGCACCATCAAAATCATCTCAACAACATGAGAAAAACGCCTCTCAAAACATGAGAAAAGGCCAAAATTTACATACTGCTCCTTCAAAACCCTTCATCAAAAAGTCCCTCTCAAGCTCAAAAAGCCTTAAATTTATAGTATTTAGACCCAACAAGAGAATCCCAACTTCCCCTAACAATCTGGCCTCTTTTTGGGATCAAATCCCCCTTCAAATGGCCAAAATATCCAAAAAACAGTGAAATCTGGGCTTTTCTAAAGTTAAAAAACCCGTTTTTAACAAAAATACACAGAGTATCCCCTTTTGGGCTGGGTGCGCCCTTGGCTCCTGTTCATTAGGAATATGCATAGGATCACAAGCTAAAAAGGAGGGCACTTAGCTGGGCTAAGCCCCTTTTGGAGCGCACCCCCCTTGGTCTCATGGGGTTCTCCTCAAAACCAGGGCTGAGGTTTATCCATTGGGTGCCCCCCTTGTTACTTTATCACCTTTATTTATATTATTTTGTGTTTTAGTGTTACAAGCACCACCAAGGGAGTGTTGGCAAGGGACCTTTGTCAAAGGCTTGGGCTGACCCAAGAGGTCATGGGATCAAACCCCATGGACTCTAATAAAACTTTTTCCACCAACCATTAACCAATACCATGGTGCCACGTGGCACCCAACCATTTGCCAAACAAATTCCACTTGTCAGCTGTTGGTTGGATCCCTATCATTGACCAGTCACCTTATGCTAGACTGCCACTTGTCACCACTTGTCTCTGCCATGTCAGCACTGCTGATGTCATGATTTGACTGGACTTGTTGACTTTTTCCCTGTTTGAGAAAATGGTCAGAGTACGATAACTCTCGCATACAGTGTCCGTTTGAGAAAGTAAATATATGGTCGGAATTGGGAGAACGAGCTGGACACAATGGCATTGGTTTCATCCAATTCTGAGAACTTTGATTTTTGAGCATTTTCTGAGCCTGGGGAGCCTCCTGGATCAATGAGACAGGAAGGATACATTCATAAAAATAGGACATAAATAATGTTGCAATCAATCATTTTAAATCTTTCTATCCGGACACAGGAACAAATACTATTGGAGACCAGGTGGCTATTGTGAGGCTATTCTCTAGGATGGTATTGGAGGAGGAAATGTCATCTCTAGAAAAGCCATGCACAAAGGAGGAAATTCTAGAGGTTCTGAAAGGCTTCTCAAAGGATAAAATCCCTGGGCCAGTCAATTGGACAATGGATTTTTTCTTCATTATTTCGAGTTGATAAAACAAGATCTGCTCTATGTTGTGGAGGAGTCTATAACAAAAGGTGAAGTCATAAAACAGATAAACTCAACTTTTATAGTTCTGATCCCTATGGTTAATCGCCCCGACAAGTTCTCTGATTTCCGTCCAATCGCTCTTTGCAATCTCTGCTACAAGATTATTGCAAAAATCAAAGAAAAGAGAATTCGGCCTATACTATCCCGAGCGCTATCAGAGGAACAATTGGGATTCATTAAGGGAAGGTAGATATTAGACGCTATTGGCACGGCACAAGAGTGCCTGCACAACATAAAGACTAAAAAAATCCAAGCTATAATTCTAAAGCTGTATCTCAAGAAGGCATATGACTGCATTAATTGGGACTTTCTGAGGCTTATCCTCCTCCAATGTGGCTTTGGGATGGAAACAACTAATTGGATATTGGGATGCGTATCATCCACTGTATATTCTATTCTGATCAATGGGGAGGCGACAAAGTTCTTTCAGAGCATGCAAGGGCTTCATGAGAGCTGCCCGTTGTCGCCCTTCTTTTTTATACTAGTGATGGAAGGCCTTAGCATTATGTTAAAAAAAGGACAAGCAGAGGGGGTGCTGAGAGGGGTCAAAATTTCTAGAGTAATAAAGATTTTACATCTGTTGTTTGTGGACGACATGATTATTATGTCAAGTGCAAAGTTATCTGAATGGATCGAGATCAGTAAAATAATCAATATCTTTTTTCAGGCGTTGGGGATGAGAATTAATGCACAAAAAACGACTTTCCTCCATTCTAGAGTACAATAGGAAACACTTGATGAGTGTTATTCAGTTTTGAATCCAACGATCTCTCGGGTGGCTTTAGATATCTGGGGTACTATCTTAAACTAGATAGCTATAAAGCTGAGGATTGGAGATGGATTATTGAAAAATTCGACCACAGAATAAATCACTGGTGTAACAAGTTGTTATCTCTGGGAGGTAGGTATTTTCTTGTAAAGGATGTTTTGGAAAGTCTTCCCATTTTTTGGCTGGCTCTAGCACATATTCCGTTGTCTATTCTAAATAAAATTAGACAGATGGTTTTCTCATTTGTATAGTCCGACAACAAGAAGAGTAGAAGCTACCATTTGTGCAATTGGGAAAAAGTATCGAAGCCAAATCTTTATGGAGGCTGGGGGCTTAGGAATTTATACATTTTCTACAGGGCTTTGGAATCAAATACATTATGGAGAGTTTTGACAAAATTTGGGATATGGAACTGGTTGATAAAAGATAAGTACTTGCCTTATGAACTGGTCCATACGTGGTTAAGATCGGCCTCTACAGGTTCGAGTTATGGATCTCAGACTTGGAAAAACTTAATCAACTCTTTACCTCTTGTTTTACAGTGGCTAGCTTGGAATCCGAGCACATGTCAGTCAAATGTTATTGGGAAATATGTCATCTTGGGCATGGGAAAGGACACTTTTTTAACAAAAGAGTTAATTGATAGACTGAACTAAAAAAACGTACACCTGCTTTACCAAGTGAGTTGTGATCTATTACAAGGAACTCTTTGCTCCACTTGTTTAGACTGTACAGCTTTGGAGCTTGAGGGGGATTTAGCCTTAGAATGGGAAAAGTACAGAAAGATGTTGATAAGCTCAGGCATTCATCTTTAGGATCGTCTAGATGTCTTACTATGGACTAGGGGTGATAATTCTGGACAACTAATGGTAAAAAATGTGTACAATGCAGTCGCAACAAAGCTATGAACTCAAAAAGAAGGTGGTTGGAGGAGAAAACTATGGAAATGGGACTGCCCCTTAAAAATTAAGTTATTCACTTGGTTGGTAGCGGAAAACAAGATATTAACTTGGAAAAATCTCCAAAAAAGAGGATGGATGGGTCCAGTAATATGTTTCCTATGCAGAGGCAGGAGGGAGACATGTAAGCATCTATTTGTGAATTGTCCATTCACTATTTCAGTTTGGAACAGTGTAAAAAATGCACTACATTTCTCGAGTGGATGGTCTGGTCAAACAATGAATGAATGCTATGATAATTAGACAAAGATGAATCCAAATTTACCTACGCTTCTTACTTTTCTATGCTGGTACATTTGGATTGAAAGAAACCTGACTATCTTTGAGGCAGGATCCCCCACAATCCAAAAGGTAGTACACAACGTTATTGGTGCAGTGAGCATCTATGGAATCAAGGAAAAATACACACTCTCTCGAAATGTCCATGTGCATCTCTCAGAAGATAAAGCCATTGCATGGTTTGACGGGGCAACGCAACAGGGTGGAGCCCAAAGTGGGGTTGGAGTTAAGATTAAGATTAATCATAACACTTCTTATTTGTGGACATTCAATTGTGGACGAGGGACAAATACTAGGGTTGAACTATTGGGGGCTTGGGCCTCTCTAACACTGGCTGTAATATTGTCAATTTAATATTTACACGTGCTCGAGGATTCCAAGATAGTTATTGAGTGGCTAAATAAGAGGGGAGATATCCAGGCTGTAGCTCTCGAAAGCTGGAAGGAAAGGATCATAGATGCACTCCCACTTTTTAGGAATATATCCTTTGCTCATATATTCAGAAAAGGGAATCAAGAGGCAAATAGATTATCAAAGCTGGCTTTAACAAAGCTGCCTGGAAGTATTTCTTATACCCATTGGGAGGATGGTAATGAGGGTCCTACTCAGTACTTAAAGTTGTTCCAATCGACACAGAGATAGTTTTTATCTAAGACTAGATTCAATGTTATTGGCACTTGGTCATAGAATGACTACTAAGTTTTGTGGGACATATCCTCCTTTTTTGTTTTTTTGTTCTATTATTGTTCTGTATTGGATGCTTCTAAAGGGTATCTAGTTTTTTATCACAGTTCTGAGCTTTCTATGCTGCCATCTTAGTGCTTGATCAAAGGTCCTTTGTCGAAAGAATAGTTGTAAGATAACTTTTTATATTTTTATGAATATAAAAGAGAAATTTCACGTGGAAAAAAGTTAAAAGGGAACGTAGGTGGAAACGGGCGGAGGGAATAAGTTAAAAGGGAATGTAGGTGGACAAAAAGAAACATGAATATGTAAACCCATTATCTTATTCTTATTATTATATTATCTTGTACATGAGACAAGGTAGGAGTTTGATGTGTCTTGAGTAAGACAAAAGGGTATAAGTTTAACATATTAAAGGGAGGCATATAGGTAATATCTACCACTTATTTCATCCTAAAATTAATTATACACAACATGTATCAACTCTCTTTAAAGGAAATATATATCACTTAAAAAAATTATAAATTCATGCAATACATGTATCGTTCTAAAAATAAATTTATATTATACACTCAAAAGGTTAGGTTTTTAACTGAGATTTATGAAGCACAAATAAGATGAATGTGTTGGTGGGTGTGCATAAGACACATGTGTATTACCTTAGATATTATCATGGATGCAACACAACACATAAGACAAAACATATCTTATGGTATTTTTTCCATAACATTAGACCTCGAACTCCGTTTTGTATACTTCTTATACTGTTGGAAAGGTTTCGTCAAGATATACAACTTATTTGGTATAAGGTTCACAAGATTCCTTACCATTTGTTCCATATTTTCAATTTTGAATATGAGTACACTATTAACAATATGGAATATGATAACACATCATTTCGATGAAGGTGTTTACAAAATCACTATCAAAAGGATCAGAGATCGAACTCATTGAAGTAGACTCTAACTCCTTATTAAGTTTCCAATTGAATTCTTTGTATTAAATGCATTTTTATTAAAGTATAATTTGCAGTTTTGTGTATTTGAAACTCATGTATTTTGTGGTAAATGACATTCAAATACTGATATTGAAAGAAGATTATACATTTTAATCTAAAGACAATGTATGAAGCAATGGACAACATAAACACAAATGCTAGACATTGTGACGAGGGGGACCAACCAGTACATAAGAATGGATCTGAAAATGTTATTTACATAAAAGTATGAAGTACCAACATATGGGTTGCAAATGTTATATGAATATCAACAATGTTCACTGCCTTGTGAGTTGACTTCACTGGAATAAAATGGGCAGCTTTAGTAATCTTATCCACCACTACCATAATAGAATCATGTTGCTTAGCAGTCCTAGGCAACTTATTGATGAAATCCATGGTTACAACTTCCCACTTCCACTCGGGAATGGGTAAAAGTTGTCGCAAACCAAATGGGTGTCTATGCTCATCCTTGACCTTTTGACATTCAAGGCATCTATCAATAAAATCAACAACCTCCTTTTTTCATGCCTGGCCAACAATATTTTTTTTTGTCTGTTGCTATTGTCTTATGGTAGCACAGGTTCCCAACATAAAAAAATTATGCATCTCTGACAATAACATATTTTTCAACTCCTGATCATTTGACACATAAAATATTCACCTATACATGAGGATTCCATCCTCTTGTAGCTCATAACCTTAAAATTTTTGTTGCAATTTTTGTTGCTCTAAATTTACCTTTATTCCCACATAGTGTTGATCTGATTTGTAAACCTATAAAATTATGTCACTCAAATTTGGTTTGTGCATGCTAATGGTTGTAGCATGCATCTCATGCACCCTCCTGCTAAGTGCAGAAAATATAATGTTCTCTTTTCCTTTGATATGCTTGATATCAAAGTCATACTCATTGAGGAATTCCAACCATTTTCTTTGTCTGACATTTAAAGTTGGTTGTCCAAACAATTATTTTAGAACACTATTGTTTGTCTTCAACTTGAATCTTTTCCCCATGAAGTAGTTCCTCCACATCTTCAAGGCATGCACTATGGCTGCCAATTCCAAATCATGAGTAACATAGTTCCTTTCACGCTCTTTTATTTCCTTGTTTCGTATAAAACCACATGCCTATTCTGACTAAGGACTCCACTGATCCCTTCCTTGCATGCATTCGTGCACACAACATAGTCTTCATTAGGATCAACAATTCTCAAAATTAGCACACTTGTCAACAAACTCTTTAAGTGTTGAAAACTCCTTACACAATCCAGAGTCCATTCAAATCACACACCTTTCTTTTGAAAGGATGTAATTGGATGTGTAATCTTTGAGAATCATTCAATAAACCTTCAATAGTACCCTGTACGTCCCATGAAGGATCTCACCTCTATGACATTCCTTGGTTTTTTCCATCCTTCAATGGATTTTATCTTCTCTGAGCCCACAATTATCCCTTCCTTTGAAATGATATGACCCAAGTAATGAATCTACCTATGGTAGAATGCACACTTGATCAACTTTGCATACAACTAATTCTCTCTCAATAATTGCAACACCATCCTCAAGTGTTTCTCATGTTCTTCTTCATATTTTTAGTAAATATGTAAACAGTAAAGAACAAGTATCCTTTGCCAAGAATAGATGACCTCTTTGACTAGCTGAGGGGCACACAAATATTTTCAAAGATTGATCTCAAATATGGATATCACCAAGTGATAATTAAAGAAGAAGACATCGACAAGACTGCCTTCAGAACGAGGTATGACCATTATGAGTTTACAATAGTGCCATTTGTATTTTCAAATGCACCAACTGTCTATTGTCATACTCCCAAGCTTGAGTTCAAAGAAATCCTTCATTTTCTTGTTATAGTATCACTTGGTTAAGTATTTATCCTGAAAATACAGTTTAAACTCCCTCCAAGTAACCTTCTTCCCATCAATGTGTTTCTCTTACACGAACTGATCCCACCACATTGATGCTTTTCCCTTTAGATGATAGATGGAAATTCTACCTTCTATTTGCATAGAGTAATTATGCAGTTGGAAGTACCTCCTCATGCCCAACATCCAGGTCTCCACATCTTCATCCTTCTTGTTCTCACCATCAAAGATAGGAGGCTTGAACTTATTCATTTCTCCCTATAGCTCATCCACTCGAGTCTTTCTCTTATGATTTTTGATAGGAGATGGACTTGAGCTACTGTGCGTTTTCCTACATGAATGTTTTAGTAAGTGATGGTGATGCCTGTCAACACTTTTTTTTTCTTCTCTCATCATGAGACCTGCGACTTCTTGACTTGCTTGACTCTATCTCCTTATCTATTTTCTTTTCTATTCTGTTCAAGCTTTGCATCAACTTGATATTGAAGTAATCTTGTTTCTCCTTGGCTTTTATAAGCCTCTCATTATCATATTTATAGTTTTGGACATCTTTTTGCAGTCCCTTTATGGTTTCTACCAATTTTATGAGCTCCTCCTTGCCTTCTCAATGCTCATTGGATTTTGTACTATCAATACCCATACCGATATACAAACCCATAAATTCATCATCATGGTTTTAAGTTCTATGTGCATCTTCCATGATTTTGACCCTCTTCATTGATTTTGTCCCAATCTAATTGTTGTTAATTCTGCAAAATATACAGGTAATAAGATTTGTTAGACGAATTCATGTGACAACTTCATGAAAACTCTGCAGCATTCTGTAAGAATCCTTTCTTCTGATTTTTTTGGATAATTTTAACGTCCCAATTCAAAATTTCTGGGTGAATAATTGGAATCCTTTGTCCAAAAATATCCTATCGACTACTCCCTTGTGCAATTCCAAGTCTTACGCAGTAAATTATGGTCATTTTGAATTCACCCAAATACCTTTTTACTCTTTCTTTCTTCTTTCTGAATCTTGTGCCTGCACTGGTATTCAACACATACCAATGCACGATGCCAATATTTAGCATATACACCTCTTATCAATATTACATATTCACCACCTATTTTTCTCCCCGCAACCCCAATTTTTTAGTGTGCACACTCGTGCAGCATTGTTTTCTACACATTTCCAGCACCACACCTCGCAATGTAAAAATTCAGTGCACACACTTGCACTTTCTTATTTTGTGCGAACCAAGGTCACGTTGTAATTCCAAATTCGACCACTTAACAGTTCAAATTTTTTCTTAAGTAGATACTTGGCCCATATAGGCTCTGTGTTGAAACTGGAGATCTGATACCAATATGTAACTTACCCAACCTCCTAGCTGGGTCCTGGTATCCCATTATAACGTACCATTCTGTAACGCACCCCTGTTACCAACACTAAAAAAATGCTATGATACCACTTTGTAACATCCCCAACTTATTGATGAACATTGCCACCCCAAAAATCTAGTGCACAAATTCTACACTATAACGTTGATTTGCGCAAAAACATGTGAGATAATGCACACGATCCCAAGCCAGATTGCACCACACAAATTTTTCTCTTCAGACACTAGTTATAACAACGAAATTAACACATAATACAACTTCATGCACAATCATTCAGAGAACATAAGTAATATTGCGCATGTAACCACTCTCAACACATGATTACTGCTGTACACACAACCACTCTGGTGTCACACGCAAATTCATTTCTCTTTGTGCGTGCAGATCTGTTTCCCCATGTCCACATTCCAGCCTCTTGCACACAAATTATTTTCCTGCACGCATATAAATTCTAGCCTTGCCTCAGAACTCATGACCATTGTTACAAGTTAACTATCATGAATACTTAATAATTTTCATGCTCTACATGTGCGATAATACTGAATATAACATCATGCTTACATGTACAAAAAACATCATACAAAATAATGAAAAATTAATTATATGCAACGTCATACAGGAAATAAATCCATATCAGGCATAGATAATTAAGCACATAGTAAATTAGACAAGCACATAAATGACACTTATCTTTATAAAGAGTCACCAACTACGCGTAGAGCTCAAATGTTCCTCCCATCCATAGACTATGTTTCTCATATAATTTCAACAACAGGTCACTCTCAAGTTGGGGATTAAACTCCACCAAGGAAAAATGATTCCTAATGCCAGGCTAAGGTCTGATAATAAACAAAATTTCTCAGTCCAAGGTGCCCAACTGCTACAACTAGCCTACAATCTCTCACTCTGCACATGCTTATCTCACCCTAGGAAGTGTGCCCTTTCTCTGCTCAACAGTCCCTCAGCTGCCCCACTTCGCTTCCAAGGCTTCAATAACAGGCTAGACAAGAAGTCTCATATCCATGTAACTAATGCCCAATGCACCAGGGAACAATTCCTAACAAATATCTCACCTAGAGAGAATGCACACGGGCCAGGCAACCCACCTCTTTGAAAACAAATCTCTCACCTGGAGATAATGTTCATGGACCTGAAAACCCGCCTCTTCGACAACAAATTTTCTAGTTACTAAATGGAAACATTATTTCCAATCTTTTCTCTGTAGATAAGGTAATGGATGTTTCCCACGTTCAGATGGTCCGACCCCCTGAGGAGAAAAATGAGTGAAAATCCCCTACAATACACTAAGGTTCAACCATATATTTGCATGGTCATAACTAGACACTTGTCACCTTCAAAATTAGCTTTAGACACATGGTGAATCATTCCCATCCCTCGGGAACTTAGGATAAATAAATATCCATAAATTATACTTTTCAAAAATATTAATAAAATATTCCCTTGGACTTAAGCCTCCCCCTTTTCCCTTTTCGGTGGAGTTTATCCCCCTGTCTCTTTTCGTGTGATTGGTCTGCGTGCAACGATGTGATTTCATTAATAATTTGAGTGTGATTACATTTTACAAGGATAGGCCAACTGGTCTTTTTTCATCTTGGCTCACCAACACAATAACCACACACACAGGCTCTCTGGCCTCAAACACACACACACACACACACACACACACACACACACACACACACACACACATAAATCGATATGATTCACACTTCAAGGTAATCCTTGCACACTTACTCAGGTGCGTGCAACATTAAGGAACATGTACACCCTTCCCTTGATGTGAAATCCACACACACTTACTCATGTGCATGCAACACTATGGAATGTGCACGCTCATTCTTTGGAAAACAATCATTGCGCACTTACTCAGTTGCCCACAAAACTGAACTAAAACTTGGTGCCAATGACTTGCCAACCTAATGTACATTTACATTTTCAATTACAATTGGGGTTTGCATTAAGGGTATTATAGTTCTGGATAGGGAAAGCACACCGCACATGTGGAGGAGAGAGGAAGCCGCAAACAGAAGAAACCGTACGAGTGGAGCGAATCGTACAAAAGTGTTCGTACAGGTTTTTGTGCATGTATGAGTGTTTTAGTGGGAAAAATCACGTACATACGTGAGTTGCAGTGGGAACAATTACATATGTACATAGGTTCCAGTAGGGACAATCGTGTATGTCCATACAAGGTTTTTGGTCAGGAGCAAGTCCATACAGATTGATGTCATCATGTCGTATAGGTGGTTTGCAACATATTTGTGGGTAGAGGAAATTTCCAGGGATGTGCTGAGGGTTAGTTTGTTGATTTTCTGATTTTGGAGGACAAGGTTGCTCTCATATTTTTGGTGAATTTGTCCTCATATTTTTCAGTCAATAATTTCAGTGTAAAATTGTTCAGTGATAACAACTAGGGTTTAAACATAGTTACCGACTTAATGAGAACTATGACCTCAAAACAAGAACTCTAGCCCTTAAAACCCATATTTTTGCATAAAAAAACATGAAAATCAACCCCCAAATCAAAAAGTGGTGCTACTGGTAGCACCATTTTTTCTAACCGGGTCAAAATTACAATTATTTTCAAGCACGACCTTAAAAAATCAAATAGTTGCTCAGAAAACCCTTAAAATCAACACCTAAATAAAAAAATGACACTACCTAAAGAAAAAAGTTTTTTCTAAACATTAAAATTATAGCTAATTACGACCTAATTGAATATGTGGCATTGACAACAAATCCCTATGCAAATAAAAAACCTAAAATTGGATCCTAAATGGTCCCCTGAAAATTTATTTACTAACATTTTTTTTTAAATTTACATTAAAAAATAAATAAAGAGAAAGGAGAAAATATTCACAATTTTTTTTAAATGAAGAAAAAAACACATTTAAAAATATATTCAAAACCCAA
>ML780266.1:1101166-1115868 GCA_009831015.1 Picea engelmannii | reverse complement strand
GATCTCCAATGATAAGCATTCTATTGACTTTAAAATTTTATGGATGCAAATCTTCCTATTGTTATTTTTGTCATTATTTCGTAAGTTGATTGCTATCAAATTTTAAAATATCACTTCATTAATTGTGGTTTTACTCAACATTGGGGGCATAATTTTATAAATATTTTCAAAATAAATGATAAAAGTATGTAAACTAACAAACACTACTTTAGTTAAAAAGCAAATTATCACAAAATCATGTTATAAATTTAATTTTTTAATCATAAACCACATTTTTTTGTTAATCTTACTTTTAAATCTATAAAATAAATGAACATAAACTCAATTTTTGAATCATCATGTTAACATATCCTCAAAAATGTTGTACTATTAAACATGCATATCAATCATATCATTACATCTAATTATATCAACATAAAAAGTAGAATTCCATACCCCATTAAAAGTTCAACTGGACATCTAACATTTTTTAGGATTTCACAATTGGAAATACTTAAAGAAGATGAAACATTTTTAAATGTATGCAACAACATATAAATATGTTCAAATAACAAACGTTCCATGGAATCACAAATAATTTGAAAGACAAACACATTACGCATCAAACTGACTGTTAACCAACTAAAATTGTTCAAAGATTTGTTATAATTAACTTAACATTTCCTCTGTCAGAAGATGAATAAAACACAATATAATTAGTGAAATAAAGAATATAACAAAAATATACAACAACAATATTAAAGATGAAATAAAACATGTACATATCACTCTCTGTTGTCATCACCCTCATTATCTTCCTTATTTGGCATGCTAACACTGTTGTTCTCAAAAATATGTTTTGATCTAGGGTCGTGTCTTAATACAAACAAGAAATCCCTATCCAACACATCTGGGTAAAAAAATAGTTGGTTACAGTATTTTTGGTAAACATAAGGCTCCTTAGCTTCATCCCACATATTTTTAGAGTTGATACATATCATCCCATTATCACGCTCTTCCTTTACATTATTCCGATCAAACGTGTCCCACCACTTGCACCTAAAAATAACACATTGGAAAGAAGATAAGTCCACTCAAATGATCTCTTATTTCTTTCTGACGTAACCTAACTTCCCCTGTATGGTGTTTTGATCACGGTGGCTAGCACGACTAGATTGGTTGAACTCAACTTCCACTCCACAATCTTGTGTCATGTGTCCATCATCGACATCCTCTGTGCGAAAATGATGTCCATATGCTCACATAGATGGGAACAAATGCACCTATAAAAAAATGAACAAATCACAGTGTCAATATGTGTCTAATAGCCCAACCATTAAAATATAAAATAATATATATGTACTTACAATTCATATGTGCATTACGAAGTTAAAAATTATGCACACAAAAATATTATTATCGAGTTTCTGCAACCAATCCCTATGTTTAGTGCATCCTCTTCTTCACGTGGGTAACGACCGGATGCACCATATTTCTCTTTGACTTGGTCAGCAACCCAACTGTATGGGTATATCATTGGCATATTTTCTTTTAAATGATCAGGATAAGGCATACTTCTACCATTAAACCGTCTGAGTTCTTACCTAACACTTTCCCATTTCCTCCTCTTCTATTCGTACAATGCGACCCACCACTTTGTTGCCTCCGAATTGTAAAGAATGAATTTATTGATGGCATCAATTTTTAAATTCGCTAATGTATTCATGAAATCAAACCAACATATAGTACAAATGAGATCATAAAAATATATATTATGAATTTCAATGTGAATATTTACTGTGTAGAAGTTTGACAAACAAGAAGTCACTTACTATTTATCAAGCATCTTTTTCCATTCATTTGGAGAAGCTCCCCTTTTCTTTTGTATTCATCCATTTCGTCGTCCCAAATCACTGCACCTAGTGTGTTGTCGATCTTCTTGATGTACTCACTGGCATAATAGAAAGACTCTTATGATATGTACCCATCTACCATAGAACCCTCGGGTTTTCCCCTTTGACGAACAAATCCTTTCAATTTGTTCATGTACCTCTCTAAAAAACATCCAACGATAGGAGACCACTTCGACTAATTCAACCTCATATACTAGGTGAATTAGAAGATGAACCTGCAAGTCCATGAAAATCGGTGGCAGTTCCTTCTCAAACATACAAACAATCTCAACTATCTCTTGAAGCCACCGTGGAATGCTAGCCATATGAATCTCCTTTGATGTGATCCAATGGACAAGTGCAGATAATTTAGATATGGAACGCCTTAGGTCATGGGGTAAGTCATGATTCACACACCCACACACGAGCAGAGGATAATGACACTACAAAGTAAACACATAAAAATTAATTATGTTTTATCCTATGGCATAAAAATTACAAATAATAAAATCATATTTTTGACATACGTCGTACCTTTAGGAGGTTCAACCTCAACAAATGGTATTGACTCACAGTGAATCAACTTCGTAGGGAAGACCCATATAAAGAAGACACCTTCACACCCAATATAACTTCCTTTGTCAAAGAAAGATCTTATTTCTTCAAAATCCATGGGACATCACCTTCTTTGAAAGACCAAGAGGGACCAACCTCTCCACTACTTTCTTGTCTTGGCCAATGTTTCTTTTTAGTTTTTGAAGAAATAAGATCTCTTCTCACAACAAATGTGTCAATTTCTTTCGATGATATGTACCTCCATAAATAAGATGAAACATTTTTAAATATATGCATGGGATCTCCTCGTTAGAAGAATCCTAATTTCAAAAATATTGAACACTCGTACATCGATGATATTATTAAGCACAATGCAATAATTTGTTTGTTCAAATTACAGTATACCAAACAATTATTACCATTGTTGACCAAGGATTGCGACTGGAAGATGGAATGTCATAATTGGCAGGGTAAGCAGTTGCCCATTTTCATCTACCAACTTCTTGTGGTATGTTGCTCCTGATAAGACCTTCCGATGTTTTTGAACCGGTACTGGAATATTTTCGGCATCTAAACTCGATTATGAATTAGGATCCTGCAAATTTGGATACATTTTTATTCAGATTGACATGGATAAAAAACAAATTCAATGAGATAATCGAAACATAAATAAAATAAGCAACACTTACTCAAGATGGAAAGGGAGAACTCCACGATGGACTTTGAACAATATGGAATGGGATAGAATTTGAAGAACTGGTCATTTGATCATATAACAAGACTTGCTCCCTAGATTTCAACAAAATTATCAATAAATTTTCTTGTACATATCTAAAATAAATTTCGAGGACCATACCACAATCTAAGTTTGAATATAGTTTTGAAACATTTTTGTAAGAATAAGGCGACATAAAACGTAAAATGTATACTAAAGTATTGAAAGTCATGTGAATTCATCATAAAAGATAATTTGAGATGAATATACTATTTTATTTGCAAATAAAAATTCAAATAACTTTAAATGCACATCAGTGCGCTTATAAACCACAAACGCATCAGTGCACATATTAAAAATAAGCACCGGTGCTCTGAAAAATCAGCCACATGGTGTTTCTAGATTTTGTTAATAAAAAACAATTATATGTCTATGGTGTGTCAAATAATATGGACACACTGGTGTGTAATGTAAAATGGTCACACCGGTGCGTCTTACATAAATGCATCGCAGTGCCGAAAAAGTAAAAAAAATGCGTTTTTTTTTAAACAATTAAAAAAAGAGCGGGAATCAAATTTCATAAAGTCATTTAAATACTACAAAGCTATTCATTATTTCATTATTTTGAATTTTTTTTTATGGGAGAGACTTGCAAGAGAAACATACAAAGGAACAATGTGGATGAGCATAATACTTTGGAACTACAATATTATTCAGAATATGAGAATTTGAAGAGTATGGTGATTAACTCTAAACCATTTTCATAAAGTTTTTTTAATATTAAGAAGGTATTCAATATTTTCATTATTTTTCCAAAATTTAGAGGAAACATATTTGAAAGAGAGACATATTGGGGAGCACTGTGGAGTAGAAGAATACTTTGGAACAACATAAATATTCAGAAAATTAGGATTTGAAGGGTATGGTGATTCACTCAAAACCCTACATAAAATAAAAATAAAAATTCATACTTACCTTAAACCCTTGTTTTTTTTGCTTACGTGAATGCAAAATTTCACAGGTTTAACTCCCTCTATCACTTCAGAATTAGGGCTTTTCGTTTTAGGTATTTTAGATATAATGGGTTTGTTTTTCTATATATAATTGTTTGGCATGTGATGCAAAGGGAACACTTATTGCATCGGATCCCAAACACAATTGACCCTCTGCCCTTTTTATTTTTATTTTTTAAATGGTTTCTGATTTGACGTTTTTTTTTTAAATGTTTTCCGCTTTTCCGGTGCGCCTTTTCGACTGAAACACACCGATGTGTTTTTGTATAAGGAACACACCGATTAAGTCAGATTTAAAAAAAAAAATTAAAAAAATTAAAATATGGTGCATAAAAAAAATATCACCGATGTTCTCATCTAAATAACACAAAAAATGTTGTCACATACTTTTTTTAATTTTTCTTCTCATAGGTGTGTAATTTTTCTATTTTTTTATATTTTTTATGAATGTTTTTGTTTTATACTGTAGTCGTTGTGATGTCTTCTATATATATTGCACTGTTGTAATTCACAATATTTTTAAAAAGTGATTAAACTATTTGGTGTGTGTTGTTGTATGGAACACACTGATGCGTTTTATGTAATAAACACACCAATGTTTTTTATATAAAAAACGCACTAGTTACAATGGTTTTTTTTTCGTTGAAAATTATGTGATTTATTTATAAAATATATTTAATAATTTTAGTAATGAATAGGTTGTATATTGAAAAACATATGAGTGAGAAGAGTTCAAATAAGAAAAATTATGGTCGGCACAATGATGACACATTCGAAAAAACAAAAAAAACAGGTTCTCTATAAATTCTAGACAAAACTAATATGGTTGAGCTATATGTAAGTTTAACTAATATGTATTGGTTAGTGTGTGTCATGCAGGGCCACAAAATGAGGAAGCTCGATAACATTATTTATGATCTAAGTGCGGAAGAGCATAAAATCTTGATGGAAAAATTGCAAAGGGATGAATTAGGTGAATGAAAAAATACCATTCAATATGATTGTTTTTTGAATTTTCATTAATAATATACTTAGGAATATTAGATGACATGTTTCAAACAATCTATTAATTCACATATGTTCAATGTTCTATAGGAACCAACAACGAGGGAACAAAATGTCATCATAACAAAACAAAATTAATTAATATAGAATATGTAAATGATGATGAATTGGTCCTTAGCTCATCTAGAGCGGTGTTGGAGATTAATCAGAGGGCAATTTTTTTTTTTTACATAACTATGAGGGATATAGTGGAATGAACTTATAGATGTACTTTCCACCTACAATATAGAAATCAATCCAATGATTCCAAGAACCAGGTTATATTTAAACTACATGAAACATTTCCAGAGCAATGGTCAATGAGACTTGTCAAACTTGCAATAAAAAAAAACACAACAACAAAAAATAATCATTCAAAAAGTAATAGTCCTAAAAACAATTTTTTAGTATATATATATATTACAAAGTATTCATTTATTAATATATCAATTTTGTGATATTTAGTTTTCATATATCAATATAAAAATACTTTATTGTTATGTTGTTTTTTCAGGTAAATTATGAAAATCCCAGAGGACCAACGAGATGATATCCGAAATATGCCAGTAGGAATGTCCAAAAAGATGTACAAGGAGATGGTCAAAGAATTGGACATAATTGCATCGCAGGAGGAGCTATCTCAACAACAATGTGCTTCAAATGTATATAATCATTGAATTTTTGTAGTAGGTACAAATAATCAATTATACATTAAATATTAATTTTCAAATATTCTCTTACGGAAAAGAAAATAAAATAAAAGAAAATGGAACTCATTCTACACATAAAAATGGATGACAAGGAAGAAAAGGGTTGATAGCAAAGTTTGTGAATAATTGTTATTTCCTTATAACAACTTAAGGTTTTTTTTTGTGTGTTTTAAGTTGTTTTACAACAACCATCCTTGAATGTCTTCAAACAGGTGCTAACATACAAAGATGAGCCATCAAAAAAATTGATTGACATTGGGTTAATTAAGGGTTGTGAGTATATGTTGGCATATCAAAAATTAATTGTCGATTTTGTAAGTATAATTAATGAAACAAAAATAATAGTTTGTATTAAATATATGATTTATTATGGGGTATAAAACTTGCAGGAAACAAAGTATAGAACTGAGCCAACAAAAGAATTGTTGAAACGAGGCATGAGATTTGATTTTGAACATATGTGTATGATTCATGAGTCACTTCTTGATTTGGAGGTACATCGATTTTAAACTTACATTCATGTATATTATTTATTTCAATTTTCATTATTCTAACCAATGTAGATAGACTCATTACAATTTATTTTTATGTTTGTAGATGAAATTTCAAGAAGAACAAAACAATCAAGATAATCAACCTAACATTCAACAAAATAACCCAAGGAATGGAATTAGCTTGAGCACTAACAACAGTTCGAGTGAAGAATGATGACCAATATATTTGGATATCAATGCAAGTTGCAATTGTATTTTTTTTAAATAATTGTCTATAAAAATTAGACATTTTTGTTTAATGTAATGGACATAGTGTCCCAATTGAAATATATGGGTTTATTGATATGTGTCTCATTTTGTATGACAAAGACCCTCTTATTCATATAATAAAATATGTTTTAATTTATTCTATTGCATTGTTCAATGTCGTTGTGAAATGTTACATCGTTGATTAAATATATGGATGACTAAATATTATAATGAAGAGATGCAAAATCTGATGATATAACAAATTAATCCAAACATCATATCCAAATTCACTAATCAAAATATAAGATATATGTAATTTTTTTGATAAATAATGGAATTGAAAAATAACAATAATTGCACTATCACAGGTTGATGTTTCTTAGTGTATTTTAATTATTAATCTCATTGATGCATTTAATATTAAAACTCACCAGTGTGTTTCATATGAAATTTGCACCGATGTTTTTATGTAATCAATTATCACTGGTTTCAATATTAATTTAATACCACAAAATTGTATTAAAAATTTGGCCATCGGTGAATTAATTTTATATGAAGCACCAATGCATATGTGTTATTGATACACATCCACACTATTGTGTTATTGATAAGAACCGAGGATTGTTTTTTATGGAAAAAACACCGGTGCTTTCGATTCTTAATGCACCGGGGTGTTTTTCCCTGTAACGCACCGGTGCATATTATTTTATACAACATCGGTGCCATCTTATTAACAACGCACCGATGCATTCTATGAAGAAATCCTCGATGCTTAATTAATTTTAACTCTCCCGATTTGTTGTATTGTTAAATCCCTAATGCTTATAAGATAAACGCCCCGATGCTTAAATATTTTACTGCCCCGATGCTTTCATATTTTACTGCCTCGATGCTTGAATTTAAATGGACCGCACCGGTGTTGTAGGTGTATGTACGCACCGATACTTGTTCCTTATATAAACACACTGATTTGTAAACATCTTCTAACACCTCCAACCGCTCATATTTTTTTAGTTATAATAAACTTCCATTATAGTATCCGCAAAAACATCTACTATCGATAACATATGTTGTAGAAGAGGTTTTTTTTGCCAATTTTGTAACACTAGAAACCTCCACTAAAAGGTATTTTCCTTGTATATATATATATATAAAGGAAGAAGGTGGCGATGGGGGGCTCTGCAGTTTGGTATGGGCATCATTCAGTTGGTTTCACAACCCTAGTTGCACGCTAGCTACTTTCCCCACCTCCTTACCCTGGGATCTTTTGCTATTGGCCCTTCCCTTCTCTTCCACGACTTCAGGTGGTCACTATCCTGGTTAATGGGGGTTTATTCCAAGCTGGTGGAGGGTGCGATCGAGGAAGAAGCAGAGCTTCTGGACTATTCTTGGGACCCATCCGAGGAAATGTCACCGTGGGGTTTTACAACAGGTTGTCTTTTGACAAACGTGTCAGGTGCAAGGGTAGGGATTCTAGAATCCGAGGCTGCAGGGGGTTACAAGATTTTTCCTCCTCTTGTTCCCAACCATGATCCCGATGTTGACCTTCTTGCTAACCCTTCATCTTTTGTGTTGCCTTTAGGGTCTTCTCTTCCCTTTCCTATTTTTTCAAGTGTTTTTTCGGCACAAGACTACGACGCAGATGCCCGATCCATATTTTCCACTATGGATGCAGGGTTTAGTCCAGATGTCAATGAATCAAAGTTGCAATGGTTTCATCTATCACTCTTCGAAGGGATGCCTCCTCTGATCCCTCCTCTTTTGACTGCCCCTAGGTCGTCGATATCCGAAGAAGATGGTTTTCTCAGAACACTCTCCTTGGAATTGGACCAACTTCCTCCTATAACTGAGACGACCATCTTTTCTGTAAGTAATATTGTAGTTTTGTTCTCTAGCGTGTCGCTCACAAGCGACCCAAATTTTTATTCGGATAACCATCTTCTCTCAGGTGGGTCTAATCTAGGTGAAGAGGCTCGACCTCTTATTTCACAAGGGCCTCATAGCCACGAACAAGGGGATTTGGGGGAAGGAAGTCAACAAAGGGTGTGATTTCTCTCCCAACCACCCACAAAGCACCGCAAAAACCATTGCCTCAAATTTTATGAGAGGCCTCTTACTATAGCCCTAAGGGACGAGATCTTGCTCCCACAAGTGATAGATATGGATGAAAAAAATTTGGTTGGACCCGTGAATGGTCACAACTTGATTTTCCAATCCCTCTTGAAATGGGTGTCGCTCTCTTGGTCCAATGCCATGCCCCAACTTCTTACTTTGAATATCCTGGCCAATGGATGGTTTATGTTCATATTTTTCATGGGAGAGGATGCTTCTTGTGTCCTTAAAACCCCCTGGTGTGTCAACTACTCACCTTTCCTTCTCAAATGATGGACCCCATTTTTGATGCAAAATGAAAAAGAGTTGACAAGATTCCTGTTTGGGTCCTCTTACCCGGCATGCTCTAGAGCTTTAGACTGAAAAAGGTTTTCGGTTCCTGGGTGAGGCAATCGACACTTTCATGGACACGGATATGTCTTTCCTCTCTTCTGGAAAAATGTCGGTGGCGCACATCTTGGTCTCTCTGAATTTTTTGAAGGGTCTTGCTACAAAAGTAAACCTCTCATGGTGCAGTATGTCCTTCTCACAAAAAATGGATTATGAAGGAATTCCATTCAGGTGTCACTGGTGTCACTCTGTAGGACACATCGTGGTGGAGTGCCTTTTACCCGTGAGAATAAAGAGGAAATACCAAGGACCAAGACTTTAGTGGAAGCGTAGGGAACCTCTTATGGAGGATCTTGGTGATTCCACCCTTTATAATCAAAGGAATGTCACCCAGGGATCTACAGGCTCACCAGGGCAGGGGTCGTGGATTGGATCTGAGCCTTATGCAGAGGCATATGTAGCTTATTTGGATGTGGGCTTGAGTTTGGCTAGAAAAGTTTCAAAACATGTAGGAGTTTCTGTAGAAGTACTACATTGAGGTATTCTGTCTGATTTGGGTATTCCCCCTCAGCCCCCTTTCTCTTTAAATTTCCTTTCTCAGTATTTTTCTTTTCTGGGCCAACTTGGTTCAGGGGTTTTGAAAAATATCTCCCTTCCTTAGTCCCCCTCAAATATCGTCGCCCCCCTCCCTCCTAGCCTATCCTTGGTTCTCAGGGTTTCGGCCTCAGCCACCCCTCCCCAGTACTCTCCCAAGGATATCCAAAAAATGGTTTTTTTTTGAATATTTCGAGGAGGAATTGGTGGCGTATCAACTTCAGAACAAACATATCCCTTCCCTTGGGGGAGTAAGCAGGAATCTCGAAGGGTTGGGTTTAAACCCTTCTATAACATCGTAGGGGAAGAAACGAGGAAAAAATTCCTTTCTCTTTAAGGCTCAGTCTCATGCAACCAAGGATATGGAAACAGGAAGACAACTCTCAATTGTTGGGGCATTTAGAGTAGCACACACCCCAGAAGTGGTTCCCAAATTAAATTTCTCTTCTTCAATTGTGGGGGAGTGGCGATCCCCCAAAAAAGAATGTCCCTCCAAAGGATGATGGAGTACACTCAACCAGATGTTTTACTCCTTCAAGAAATTCTGGGAGAAGCTTCGACGGTCTCTTTGGTTCTTGGAAACCTCTTTAAATCTTGGAATTTCATTGGACTGGATTCAAGAGGATGCTATGGGATCTTGACAGTAGGATGGAATACCTGGATAATCAAGGTAGAAAATTCCTAGGGATTCAAATCTAGACTTGGTGTCCACCTCTTTGTTGAAGTGCCAGGCTAGAGTTTCAAAGCTTTGAATGTCTACAGATCTATCCAGGACCGTTTACCTTTTTGGGATTATTTTTTTCAAAAATCCTTCCTGAGTAATGACAACCTCATTATAGGATGGAATCTAAAATTTTCCATTGGTCTTGTTGAATCATGGGGTCAAAGGGATCAGGATGATTCACTTTCTTCTTATTTCCTTCACAAACTAAATGAAAAAGTCCTCATTGACATAACCCCTTCTCATCTTAGTCCCTCTTGGAGAAACAAGCTATTGGGGGAATATTATATTGCAAAATGGTTGGATCAGTTTTTGGTTGGTGAGAAACTGTTGGACTCCATGTTTCCTTTTAGGAAATGGATTGGTTCCAGTGGGGAGTCTGATCACTTCCCTGTCTTTCTAGAGGTTGTAGGAGGGTCCCAAAATCTTGCAAGACCCTTCAAATTCAATTCCTCCTATTTCAAAGAATAATCCTTGCTCTCCCTTGTCAAAGAGCATTGGATGCCACTCGATGATTCAGCCAGGGAATCCGTCTAGTTTGCAAACAACCTAAAAAACCTTAAAAAGGCAACATGAGAATGGGAAAGAGACAAACTCTAGCTAGAATCTCAAGAATTGGTTGATACGAAAGAAGGACTTCAAACAATTTATGAGTCGGAGGGTGGAGGATATGCCTCTGTCGAATCAAAAGAATCCCTCCTTACTTTGGAAAAGAAAAAGAGACAACTCTTAGAATAGGAGTAGAGACTTAAATGTTGTTCCATTTGGCTCCAAAGTGGGGATGAGAACACCAATTTTTTCCAGGCATATGCTAAAGGCTGAAAATTGGAAAACATTATATGGAGCCTAAACGTCCAATTTGAGAATGTTATATTCTCTTTTGATGGGTTGGCTCAACTGGGGGTCAATCATTTTAAAAACCTCTTCAAAGATAATGATCGTGTCACCATCGACACAATAGTTTGATTATCCTTGTATTTTCCTTGCTTTGTGGATAACAAGGAAAACAAGAATCTCATGGAAGATATTTTAAAAGAGAAGCTAAAAGAAGTACTCTTCAATTTCCAGAAAGAGAAGAGTCCAGGTCCTAATGGGTGGCCCATAAAATTTTTTGTGGGTTGTTATGATCTTATTGGACCTGACATCTTCAAGGTAGCGAAAGAATCCCATCGAAATGATTATCCACCTACCTCTCAGTGAGACCTTCATAGACCTCATTCCAAAAATGGATGATCCAACGTCTTTGTATGATTTTCTCCTCATCTCCCTCTGCAACTGAATATACAAAATAATTTCAAAGGTCATCAGTCGAAGAAAGAATAAGGATAGTCCTATTTAAAACAATTTCACAAGAACAATTTGGTTTCCTCGAAGGTCGACAGATTCACGAAGCTATAGGGGTGACTCAAGAGGAACTTCATAGCATCAAAACGATGAACCTCAAAGGGGCAGTGTTAAAAATTGATCTCTCAAAATCCTATGAAAGGGTGAGATGGTTATTTATTAGGATGATCATCACCCACTTTGGCTTCGAGATTCCTTTTATCAACTGGATCATGAGCTGCATATCAACTACCTCGTTCACAGTCCTCATAAATGGTGAAACTTCCTCTTTTTTTAAGGACGAGAGAGGTTTAATACAAGTCTACCCTCTCTCTCCATTGATTTTCCTAGTGGTTGCAGAAGGGATTAGTAGATCTATTAGCACAACCAAGGGCAAGAGTGAGTTACAGAGGATTTTTTTATCCCCCACATTATGAATCACTCACCTCCTCTTCGTGGATGATGTTCTAATTTTTTGCAATGGATCAAGAGGGGATGGAGGGACCTTGAATTCCATCTTGAATCTCTTTGGAAAGGCCACAACAATGTAGATAAATTACCAAAAATCCACTCTCTCGGTACATCTAATGGAGGAGGAGGAGATCCTTAGTCTCTGATATTTTTTCCCTTTTTCTCTTTTGCCTTTGGATGAAGGCCTCAAATATTTATGCTTCCATCTCAAACCAAATAACTACAAGAAGGAAGACTGTATTTGGTTAGTTGCCAAGTTTGAGAAAAGGCTGAGGACATGGAGTTTTAGATTGCTTTCAAGAGCAGGGAGATTGGTTTTAATGAAATATGTATTGGAATCCATTCTGGTTTATTGGATGTCGCTGACCTATATCTTGAAAGGTATATTAGAGACAACTCAAAGGACATGCTTATGTTTCTTGTGGGCCGGAACAAAAGAGCATTTTTTCTTGCCTTGGGTTCATTGGGATGTGTTGGCTAAGCCAAAAGTGTTAGGAGGATGGGGGATAAAAAATATACACCTTTTCTCAAGGGGCCTAGCAAAAAAATTAAGTTGGCGGTTCATCACTAAAGATAGTCTATGGGAAAAGGTGGTGACCCAAAAATACATTAGTTTGGATTCACGTGAAGACTGGATTAGAAACCCCTCAAAGGAATCCACAAAATGTTCCATTATTTGGAAATACCTCACCAAATATTTTCAGGTCATAGGGATTGGTTTGTCTTGGAGAGTGGGCAATGAGAGGAAAGTAAGGGTTGGTGCAAATCCTTATCCCGGGAGTGGACAAGATCATATTCTTTCACTAGAATTCCTATATCAGCTCCATGATCGGGGTATCTTCCATCTTGATCAGGTGGTTGATCTAGCCAAAACCAATATATGGAGACAAGCATTGAAATAGGCTCCCCATTTTGGCCTACCAGATAGGTTCTCAAAAACCTGGGTTGGTTATATCATATCCCTATAGAGGGGACATGTCCGATTATCCGATCAGGCAGATGATTTGGTATGGAAACATAACCCTCATGGGATTCACTCCCCAAGAGCTTGATATTCATAAATCACTATTGATCTGATGCAACAGGAACCTAAGTGGTGGTGGAAAGGAATTTGGAAGACACAATTCCCTTTAAAATCTCATGTCTTTATATGGTGCCTCGTTACGAATAAAGTACCAACTTGGGATTGTATGAAGCTTCATTATCTTAATGGTTCGTGTTGGTGCTCTTTGTGTAAAGGGGATGAAGTGAATGCACCCCATTTATTTCTCAATTTCCCTTTCGTCAATCAAATCTAGGCCGAGGCAACAAGGCTTCTTGGTCAAGGATGTATTTGGGTAGGACAAACTATTGAAGAATCCTAGAGGGCTCGGGTAAATAACCACTCCAACAATAATATTAGAGCCCTCCCCTTGCTTCTTATCTGAGGGGACTGGTTTTCCAAAAATACAACAATCTTCAAAGACCTCCCTTCAAATCCTTCTTCTAGTGTGGCTCAGGGTTTGAGTTTTCTCTCTCATTTTCCCCAATGTAAAGGTCACACTTCAACAAGCTTGGTGGCAGAGGAGGAAGTTGATTGCTCTCGACCCTGGGCCTTCTTTGATGGAGATTCCCAGAATGATGGTCAACTGAGTGGGGGTGGTGGTTTGTTCTGCATATCTCATGTTCCTATAGGTTTTCTTCAAAATTTGGGATGGGTCCAAGGTCAAACAACCATGTTGAGATTCAGGCACTAAAAATTTTACTCACTTTTTCCAGAGAAAATGGAATTTGGACGCTTCAGGTTTTTGGGGATTCTCTGTTGGTAGTTAATTGGATGAAAAAATCTCAACGATGCCATAATATTCAACTACTTCCTATTCTTGAAGGAATTTGGCCCATATTATAGTCTTTTGACAACTTCTCTCTCTCTGTCATATCTACAGGGAGAGAAATGTGGAGGGTAATGTGCTTTCTAAAGAAGACACTCAGTTGGCTTGTGGGAAATGGCACATAAAGGAAAATCATCATGGTTCTTTGTCATGTTTCTACCACCGACCTTTAATAGATTTGGTATAGGCCCCTCTTGCTCTTCAATGATCACAATTTACTTCAGCCAACAATCAAAGTCTTTGGGATGAATTTTCTGACACTTGAGTTTGCATATATATTTTCAAAAGTTAAATATTTGGACTTCCAGTTTTGTTCAAGAGATCCTATTATTATTATTATATCTATGACTCCTTATTATCAACAAGAAACAATCTCTTTTGTGCAACAGATGCAGATTTCAGTTTCTTTTGTATTCACTATATTAGGCTTTTCAAGACAATTTTGTTGTATGAGTTTCTCACATTTTGTACACCATAACCATCTGGTTGTATCAGATGTTACATCTACTTGGCTAGAAAGTTGGTAGGCCAAATACATGAGATGTTTCATGTATTATGAAAAATGTAAACTTTCTTTGGCCTTGAAATAAAATTTACATTTTTTTCCTTGGAAAAAAAACTAATATATA